>OX463852.1:20841275-20923798 GCA_949825065.1 Odontocerum albicorne | reverse complement strand
GTAATTGATAAACTTTACACCCTTTTGAATAGTTTGCAATCCTAATAGTAGCCTTTTAGGCCTTGTGGTAGACCTTTTTTCATCCACTAAAAGATTTTTACATCATATGTACCTACCATCATACCGTATTTAAAAGATAATTTAATCGTTTAAATAACTAGATAACTGATATGTATAAGAATGACGTTTATGTCCATATTTAATACATCGAAGAACGAATGTGTTCTTAAAATGCAAAAAGAACTACAATGTTGTTTAGAAAATCTTTTTTTTAACACCGTATGAATATTTGTCTTTTAAATACTGAAATGCTGAATGGGTAAAATTTTTGTTTCGTCCGGAAAATATAAAGATTGATGGAAATATCGACATACGTTTTTGAATTGATTAAAAATATTATATTTCAAGTCGTGTCTAGTAGATGAGTTTCCTACTAAGATAGAAAGGTTTCAATCTCGTCACGAAAATATTGAGACTGATAGAAATATCGATATACTAGTATGTTTTTCAATTGGCTAAAAATATGAATTTACAATTCTTATCTGATGAGTAAGTTGCCTTCTAATAGTATAGGATTTTAGTTTAAGGAAAATATTAAGATTGGAGGAAATATCGACATTCATTTTTCAATCAGCTAAAAAATATGATTTTCCAATTCGTGTCTTGTAAATAAGCTTCCTACTAAGATTTTAGTTCCGTAAAGAAATTATTAACATTTCTGGAAACATCAAAAGAGGTTTTATCAATTTGCTTGAAATATCATTTTCCCGTTTCTCAGATAAACAAGTTTCCGGCTAATGGTGTAAGGAAATTATAAAGACTGACTAAAAATATTATTTCAAATTCGTTTCTGGTAGATAAGTTTCCTGTGTGCTGAAAACTATAAATAAACATTAATAATTCATACATACAATCACACATTTTCCCTGTGGGGATAAGCAGAGGACAGTATTATACTTTTTTATAACTATATTTATATATATATATATATATATATATATATATATATATATATATATATATATATATATATATATATATATATATATATATATATATATATATATATATATATATATATATATATATATATATATATACATATATTACCTCTTTTACGTCTGTATACTCTTTCATATACTTTCTATTACCTGACGAACTGACTACTTAAGACCCTCTTTTTCATTTTCTTTTTAGGTACCATCAGCAATTGTCACATGTCAATCGACCCTCCTGGTTATTATGAAACCGTATTATAATAAAATACAATCAATTGCAAAGAAAATACACAGAACCAGGTTGATGTCTGATAATATCATTGATCAATTTAAAAAGCAACGTTTGGGACCAATACAGAATTAAGACAAAGAAAATACAATACAAATTAATAATTATGCATATCTTCTGTGACGGTTTTTTCCCCGATTTTTCTTCATCTTATTTCTAAAAGGCTTGACAACTTAACTGATAAACATTTTAAAAAGAATAGACGCCAACGGGTATCGAACCCGCAACTGTTTGATTGGAAGACAGACGTCTTACTAAGTCAGTCACGGAGTTCATTTTAGTTGGTAATGCACCAGTTTTTTGACAATTTATACATAACATAGACTGATTTCAAATAAATTTATAGACTGATTCCAAATAAAATTTTGTCAATTTCAAATTGTATCTTTGATTCACGTATTTATTAGCATCGTCAAATCATTTTTACCTTTTTAAATTATGAATTGTTTTTCTGTCGGTTATAAGTTTAACTCGTAGTATACATTTGTTCTTTTATTAGGTTTCAATTCATGACATTAATATTTTGCAAATAGAAGTCATGTTTTGTTGAAGTTTAAACATTTATAATCAATCCTTGACAAGAATCGCTTGGGTCGTTGAATATAATTTTCTTGTTAATGATATAAAGAAAACTCTAACAAAAGCCATTGAATTCTGTATTTCGCTTTAATATTCTTATATAAGTTCTTCATTCATTATTCAAAATATTTAATGAGTTATTCGAATCTTTATAACACTTTGGATTAAAATATTCCAATTAACTTAAAAGCAAGTGCCTCTTATTAAAATCTCTTTGAATAATGACTCCTTTTCAGTGGGTTATTCAAATCTTTTGAATATTGTTTCACACTGTCAACAAAAGTTAAAACATAAGTTTTAATTTAATGAAACGAGAAAAAACCCTGCTTTTGCATTAAAACTTATCTACAATCATTCATTTCATAGTAAAAAAGTTAACACTGTTATTTAAATCGTCAAATAATATACGCTCAATATTGAAAGTAATTTGGAATTTAACAATTCCAGTTCATAGTTTTGGGAAGAATCAAACCAAATAACTGGAAAAGCGATCCTCGATAATATTATCGAATAAGACTTTAATTAATATTATTAAACCATGTGTATGCGAGTTGCTGTATGCTGTTTATATCGGTTTTTAAGTGGATCGTAAGAAAATTACGAAAAGAAAGACCTGAGCATGAATGTTGTGAAATCCAATCATGATTATAAAAAGTTTGGAAGAAAAAGAAAGTGTGATATATGTATGAGTGAACAATGTAAAATTGTAGCAAATTGTATTTTTTGGGATGTATTTTCATAGATAATGGAGGAGTTAAAAGGGATATAGAATGTCGTGTAAAGATAAGTACAGTCACAGTCAACGGGGCACTAAAATATATGTATCAATCAATCAATCCAAAGAGCTAGAACAGTGATCCTCGAGAATATTGTTGAATTAGACTATACTAAACATAATTAAACCAGGTGTATGCGAGTTGCTGTTTACTGTTGACATAGTTTTTTTAAATGAATTGTAAGACAATTACTAAAAGAAAGATCTGAACATGAATGTTGTGAAATCCAGTCATGGTGATAAAATGTTTGGGAGAAAAAGTAAATGCGATGTATGTGTAAGTGAACAAGAAATAATTGGAGCAAGCTGAAGAATTATGCTATTGGGGATGTATTTTCTCAGATGGTGAACAATCTAAAAATGATATTTAATGAGGTGAATGATAGGAAACACAGTCGACCCATCAGTCTTATGCCAATCATATACAAAATACGAGTATTTACAAAAATAATAACAACTAGAATACAAAAACAGCTAGACGATATGCAACCAAGAGAACAAGCTGGATTTAGAAGTATATATAGTAATATGGATCATATACACACAATGAGGCAAGTAATAGCAACATCGAATGAATATCGAAGACCCCTAAGCATGTGCTTCATAGACTTTGAAAAAGCATTTGACTCAGTAAAACACAAATACATATTTGAAGCACTCAGGAAACAAGGAATACAACCGGCTTATATAAGACTAATACAAAATATCTACCAAGAAGCAAAAGCAGTGATACATCTTCCAGAAAAAAACCGAGGAAATAACAATTACCAAGGGAGTAAGACAAGGAGACGCGATGTCACCCAAAATCTTTACAGCTATACTAGAAGAAATATTTAAAATCTTAAACTGGGAAGGTATGGGCATAAAGATCGATGGCGAATATCTCTCTAGCCTGAGATTCGCAAATGATATCACACTACTAAGCGAAACAAGAGAAGAACTGGAGAAAATTATTCAAGAGCTTAACTTAGCCAGCAATCGAGCCGGCTTAAAAATGAACCTCGCTAAAACCAAAGTAATGTTCAACCAATATACACGTGCATCAACGAGACAAATCATATTCTACGAGTTTTTGTATTTTTCGCCCCAAACGTCAAATTTTCCAGTATTCATATATTTTCAAATAAATTTGAATTTTGCTATTTTTGACTTACAAAATACCATTTTTTCGTACAAAAATGTTAGAATCTTAGAAGAATGAACCAAGAAAACACAGTGTAGTTGAAACGCAATGACGCTGATTATAACATAAAACGGAAAACCTCCTAAATATCTATGAACATTTGATAGTAATACACGGAAACTTCACACTTTTCACCCGAAAAACTAGCATTGACGGCCAAGATTATGAATATATGTACAAAATCCCGACACGAATTTGATTAGTTCTACGAGTTTTCGGGGTTTTGTCCCAAACCTATAATTTTGCTATATTTCATAATTTTAAGTCCAGATTTATATTATAAGTAATACACGGAAACTTCACACTTTTCACCCGAAAAACTAGTATTGACGGCCAAGATAACGAATATATGTACAAAATCCCGACATGAATTTGATTAGTTCTACGAGTTTTCGGGGTTTTGTCCCAAACCTATAATTTTGCAATATTTCATTATGTTAAGTCCAGATTAATTTTATAAGTACAAGTAATACACGGAAACTTCACACTTTTCACCCGAAAAACTAGCATTGACGACCAAGATTACGAATATATGTACAAAATCCCGACATGAATATGATTTGTTCTACGAGTTTTCGTGTTTAAGTCCCAAACCTATAATTTTGCGATATTTCATTATTTTAAGTCCAGATTTATATTATAAGTAATACACGGAAACTTCACACTTTTCACCCGAAAAACTAGTATTGACGGCCAAGATAACGAATATATGTACAAAATCCCGACATGAATTTGATTAGTTCTACGAGTTTTCGGGGTTTTGTCCCAAACCTATAATTTTGCAATATTTCATTATGTTAAGTTCAGATTTATTTTATAAGTAATACACGAAAACTTCAAACTTTTTACCCGAAAAACTAGCATTGACGACCAAGATTACGAATATATGTACAAAATCCCGACATGAGTATGATTTGTTCTACGAGTTTTCGTGTTTTTGTCCCAAACCTATAATTTTGCGATATTTCATTATTTTAAGTCCAGATTTATATTATAAGTAATACATGGAAACTTCACACTTGTCACCCAAAAAATAGCATTGACGACCAAGATAATGAATATATGTACAAAATCCCGACATATATATGATTTGTTCTACGAGTTTTCGTGTATTTGTCCCAAACCTCTAATTTTGCAATATTTCATTATTTTAGGTTCAGATTTATAAGTTATATACGGAAATTTCATACTTTTCAATCTAAATATTGCGATTGACGACCAAGTTTACGAATATATGTACAAAATCACGACAGGAATATTATTTGTTCTACGAGTTTTCGTATTTTTCGCCCCAAACGTCAAATTTTGCAATATTCATATATGTTCAAGTATATTTGAATTTGGCTACTTCTGACTTACGAAATACCATTTTTTCGTACAAAAATGTTAGAATCTTAATGAATCAAGCAAACACCATGTTGTTGAAACGCAATGACGCTGATTAAAACATAAAACGTAAAACCTCCTCTAAATATCTATGAACATTTGATAGTAATACACGGAAACTTCACACTTTTCATCCGAAAAACTAGCATTCACGGCCAAGATTACGAAAATATGTCCGAATCCCGACATGAATTTGATTGCTAGTTTTTCGGGTGAAAAGTGTGAAGTTTCCGTGTATTACTTATAATATAAATCTGGACTTAAAATAATGAAATATCGCAAAATTATAGATTTGGGACAAAACCCCGAAAACTCGTAGAACTAATCAAATTCATGTCGGGATTCGGACATATATTCGTAATCTTGGCCGTCAATGCTAGTTTTTCGGGTGAAAAGTGTGAAGTTTCCGTGTATTACTTATAATATAAATCTGGACTTAAAATAATGAAATATCGCAAAATTATAGATTTGGGACAAAACCCCGAAAACTCGTAGAACTAATCAAATTCATGTCGGGATTCGGACATATATTCGTAATCTTGGCCGTCAATGCTAGTTTTTCGGGTGAAAAGTGTGAAGTTTCCGTGTATTACTTATAATATAAATCTGGACTTAAAATAATGAAATATCGCAAAATTATAGATTTGGGACAAAACCCCGAAAACTCGTAGAACTAATCAAATTCATGTCGGGATTCGGACATATATTCGTAATCTTGGCCGTCAATGCTAGTTTTTCGGGTGAAAAGTGTGAAGTTTCCGTGTATTACTATCAAATGTTCAGAGATGTTTTTAGGAGGTTTTACGTTTTATGTTTTAATCAGCGTCATTGCGTTTCAACTACACGGTGTTTTCTTGATTTATTAATATTCTAACATTTTTGTACGAAAAAATTGTATTTTGTAAGTCAAAAGTAGCAAAATTCAAATATACTTGAAAATATATGAATTTTGCAAAATTTGACGTTTGGGGCGAAAAATACGAAACTCGTAGAACAAATAATATTCCTGTCGTGATTTTGTACATATATTCGTAAACTTGGTCGTCAATCGCAATATTCGCAATACTTTTCATCTAAATATTACGATTGGCGACCAAGTTTACGAATATATGTACAAATTCACGACAGGAATATTATTTGTTCTACGAGTTTTCTAATTTTTCGCCCCAAACGTCAAATTTTGCAATATTCATATATTTTCAAGTATATTTGAATTTTGCTACTTTTGACTTACAAATATACCATTTTTTCGTACAAAAATGTTAGAATCTTACGGAATCAAGAAAACACCGTGTAATTGAAACGCAATGACGCTTATTAATACATAAAACGTAAAACCTCCAAAATATCTATGAATATTTGATAGTAATACACGGATACTTTACACTTTTCACCCGAAGAACTAGCATTGACGGCCAAGATTACGAATATATGTACTAAATCCCGACATGAATTTGATTAGTTTTACGAGTTTTCGGGGTTTTGTCCCAAACTTATAATTTTGCGATATTTCATTATTTTTGGTTCAGATTTATTTTATAAGTAACACACGGAAACTTCACACTTTTGACCCGAAAAACTTGCATTGACGACCAAGATTACGAATATGTGTACAAAATCCCGACATGAATATGATTTGTTCTACGAGTTTTCGTGTTTTTGTCCCAAACCTATAATGTTGCGATATTCCATTATTTTAGGTTCAGATTTATAAGTTATATACGGAAATTTCCTACTTTTCACTCTTAATATTGCGGTTGTCTACCAAGTTTACGAATATATGTACAAAATCACGACAGAAATATTATTTGTTCTACGAGTTATCGTATTTTTCGCCCCAATCGTCAAATGTAGCAATATTCATATATGTTCAAGTATATATGAATTAAGCTACTTTTGACTTACAAAATACCATTTTATCGTTCAAAAATGTTAGAATCTTAAAGCATTAAGAAAACACCGTGTAGTTGAATTGCAATGACGCTGATTAAAACATAAAACGTAAAATCTTCTAAATATCTATGAACATTTGAACACGGAAAATTCACACTTTTCACCCGAAAAACTAGCATTCACGGCCAAGATTACTAATATATGTACAAAATCCCGACATGAATATGATTTGTTCTACGAGTTTTTGTGTATTTGTCCCAAATCTCTAATTTATCGATATTTCATTAATTTAGGTTCAGATTTATAAGTGATATACGGAAATTTCATACTTTTCACTCTAAATATTACGATTGGCGACCAAGTTTACGAATATATGTACAAATTCACGATAGGAATATTATTCGTTCTACGAGTTTTCGTATTTTTCGCCCCAAATGTCAAATTTTGCAATATTCATATATTTTCAAGTATATTTGAATTACGAAATACCATTTTTTCGTACAAAAATGTTAGAATCTTAATGAATCAAGAAAACACAGTGTAGTTGAAACGCAATGTCGCTGATTATAAAATAAAACGTTAAACCTCCTAAATATCTATGAACATTTTATAGTAATACACGGAAACTTCACACTTTTCACCCGAAAAACTAGCATTGACGACCAAGATTACGATTATATGTACAAAATCCCGACATGAATATGATTTGTTCTACGAGTTTTCGTGTTTTTTTTCCTAAACCTGTAGTTTTGCGATATTTCATTGTTTTAGGTCCAGATTTATAAGTATAATACGGAAATTTCTGCGGTCATCTGTAATGAATATGCAAGGAACAAGGAGTTTGAGAGACGTACGAAAACGTGGCATGACTAAATGCATTAAATGCTTAAAGAAAAAAGTTTAAAATGTCTTTGTAATAGGAATATATATTTACCAGAAAAAAATGAACTCCAATAGAGACATGGTGCAGCAGACATGGAAGAGTGGCTTGGCTTTTTTCCAGCAACTCATCCTGCTGTACTGCAGGTAATATCGATATCATTACTTGTAGTAAATATATGTATAATCGACCAAATGAGTCCTCGGTGATCCTTTATTTCTCTATGTCAGTGTCTTTTTTATATGATATTACAATAATCCTATATGTTGGTGTATTTTTTATATGATATTACAATGGTTCTATATGTTGGTGTCTTTTTCATATGATATTACAATGATCCCATTTGTTGGTGTCTTATTTTATTTGATATTACAAGGATCCTGTATATTGGCGTTGTTTTAATATGATATTAAAATGTTGGTATTTTTATATGATATTAAAATGATCTTATTTGTTTGTGTCTTTTTGTATGATATTACAATGATTCTGTATGCTGGTGTATTTTTTAATCCGTGAAAATAATCACGGATAAAAAAGACACCAACAAATAAAACAAAAATAAAAATGTATGCATGCTTATAAGAATATTTCATAAAAATATTTGAAGAAAATTCAATGTTTTTGTAATAATGGTTCATTGATTTAAAGTTATTCATGATTATAGAATAGTGACCATGGTAGCCTGCCTAATTGGTTACTATTGTCACTATTCTTTATCTTATCTTCTAGCCTGGACGTTCGATTCTCGTTGGTAACCATTTTTTATTTAAATGTTTCCAAGTTGATTGGCCTCGTTGACATTTTTTTGGTTGGTTAGAAAAATTGCGAATTAGCAATTAATCCACTTGGTTGTACTGTAACATATACAGCATAAGTACAAAACAACTAAGAATTATTATTGGTATATGTTGTATTACATACACGTTTTTTTAATTAACACTTCAATGTTTAATGTACAATTTAGATGGTGTATTCCCAAAGTATTGTCCAATCTCTCAACCAAAATAAAAAGTGTAGAATTATTTTGTCTTCAGTATTCTGACGTTCTATAAAGAACAACTTGGTTGCCTTGTCACCTAGCAGTTTCTTTCGAAACCCCAAAAATAGCTTTTTTTTTAAATTTACCAGGTTTTTTCTGTACCATTGGAAATCGAATCCAAAACTTTGTATTGAAAGACAAACGTTCAACTAATTTCAACCAACACGGAGATTGTAAACTCATTTAAAAGTTTATAAAATATTAAACTCAAAACAATTGTTATATCTGAAAGGAATAAACAATGAGTTAATGTAGGTCGAGGGAAGAATATAATGATATATTTGGGGGAATTCAAATTGAGGAAAAAGTAAGAAAGATGAGAGAGAAAAAAGAGCATGTTTGATAAGATATATGAATATTAACTAGGAGAGAGTATTGTACGTGGATGAAAAAGTGTGGATGTATGTCCGTCTGCCTTTCCCAAAAGGTACGTGGCGTAATGGCATGTTTATAAGTGAAATAAGTATTCTGGCCTTATTTATGTTAATTTATTTCAAAAGGTAATTTCCATAGAATTCATTATTATTTTCATTCTTCAAGTCTTATACTTTATAATAAAATAATTGCTCCAATGCCTCGCGTCATTTTAATTTAAACTTATTTTAAGCACTCTGTAATCCAAAAAACTTTTTCATAGACAATTTTTTATTCTTCATAACATCAAATTTCACAAGCTTTTTATTTTTCCAAAAAAAAGCTTGTGAAATTTGATGTTAATCAAATGCGAGATACATTTCAAACCTTAGTTCATTTTGAATATTTTTTATTGCATATTTCACAAAAATGTATTAGTTTTTATTATACATTCCACAAAATTCAATTATGAATTGTTTTATCATTCATTCCACAAACTTTTAAAACAACAGTGTGTACAGAGGCAAACGTCATTTTGCGGAAAGTGTTTTAACAGTTCCACACTCGTGATTCCATCTCGTGGCGAACAATGATACAAGTTCCACAGTTGAATGCCGCCATGACAAGGGCAGACAACATTTGGTTAACAACTTTTCCACATTCTCAGGGCGTGCAAATTGCATTCTGTGTAAGAGCGTTCCACTGTTTTCCGCCTGCCGGTAATCGTGTTAATCTGCTCCCGCGGCAAGAAGGCGAATTTCCACTAAAGTGATTAGACATTCGTGAGAAATTCCACAAAATATTTTTTTTACATATTATACACAAAGTTCTGGGTAAAACGGTGAAGAAATATTTTCTGTTTTTATTTTTACTATTATGCAAAGAAAAGATAAATATATCTGGATCTCAAATATTTTTAAGGGACAAAGCCTATATATTTTCCAACATAGTTGAATTTGATGCTGCCCCTATCAGCAATTTAAAGATTTAAGAAGACAGCCTCAGATTCTTCTTCATTTGTCTAAAACAGTAGCCCAATATGCTTAAAATAGTCTTGGTAGACATAATCAAGGATAATTACCACAAACCTTCAAATAATCTATAAGTATAAAAAACATTTTAAGGATTATCTCCTTTAACGTAACAACACGGAGAGTAACAACACCAATGACCCACATTCATAATTGTTACCTTTCAGCACATTATAGAGGGATGTGATGACTTTAACCTTATAAATGACACGTACAGAAGATATGTGATGACTTTTCCCTTATAATATACATACAGAAGATATGTGATGACTTTTCCCTTATAAATGTCATGTACAGAAGATATGTGATGACTTTTTCCCCTCTGAGACTCGTATCAGAAATCTCAATACTCGATATGCAGACTCATCAATTTTCTTTATGTGTGGAGCAAGTGAGAGCCTTCTCTTGAGATTGAGAAACAAGTAAGAGCCTACTATGAATTCCCAATAGTTTTCTGTTTTCCATTTTGATTTATGTTTTTTAAACCTAATTTTCTGGTGTCTCTGGTTTTTTTATAATCGCTTATTTACTACTATAGGTGAAAATATTTTTGTATAGGTGTATAAAAATATCAAAAACTAACATGCTGTTAAGTTGAAAATAAAAGTTGTATTAACTATAAAGTATGTACGCACAGAGAAAACAAAAAATCTTACTGTGTGAATTGAAAAACTAGCACGTGTTTGTTTACCTGAGCTTGATTACTGACTAGGTTTCCAGCGATTATAAGATAATGAGTTTAATCTAGCTAGTTGAGGAAGCGATAACTCAAATTAGTAAATTGCAGGAATTGAGAAATTTTGAGAAAAACTATTACTCGATTGGTTCCTGTCTCGACACTAGAGGCGTACGACAGACAGATAATTGGTGCCTTTGAGATGTGGTACTTAAAGTAGCTTTGCGCATTCAAAGGACAACCAGAAGATCCAATCAATCTATCAATGAAGATCCAGGGTTTGTAAGAAATATCTCACACAACAGTGTACGGGAATAATCTTACCTTAGTACAGACAAATAGCGCAGAGAAACAGCGATACAATTATTTTGGCGGGAAATATGAATGTCAAAAGGAACCGTGCCCGACCACTTACTCGTACCTGATTATACGACGACCATTGAGTAACTATGTGAAAAAATCACAGAATACTCATTATTTTAGGTCAAACTGCATAAAGCAATTGACCGCTTGTGTCACGATACCCACAAATTAATTTAAGAAGAAAGGCAACTTATTTGTTTCATCAAATCAAGTCAGTGTTTTCTCTGAAAGGGATTTTTTTCCATTCATATGGACTTTGACATATCCAAATTGATAATACGAACATACTGAAAATCACGGCTGGAAATAACATTATTCGGCTTTGGAACCACTGGAGAAGGCACCGAACGTGGTTCGTCATTACACGTGTCGGCAATATTATCCCGAACGTAAAAAAATCAAAACTTACACGAGTGTCAAGTGATATATCTCATGTGAATATTCTTACCAAAAAACGAATACTCATTAGACTGTGACGCTTTTTTTCGAGTACCACCGGGAATCAAAACTGAAACCCCCAGTTAAATCAATATTCTTAATAACTAGACTACGGAAGTCGACACAGTCAAGTTGGGATCTCGAATAATGATTGGCACCGATGTGACTAATCTAATATTTGGATTAATATCGAGGCTTTATTGACTTGCTAATGACATACATAGAACGATAAGTACTATGGAGGACAATAAGTAACACGAAGATCTCGAGTGAAATTCTCAATTGTACCTAAAAATGGATTCCTCTCTATTTTTTTCATATAAAGCCTTTAAATTTATTTATTTTTAGTTACTAAGTGAATAGAATCATGATATCTACAATAGTAGTCGACTTCCGATAGAAGATGGCACATCTTGAAAAAGGTTATTTAAAATAAATTGTCTTTTGCAAATAAGTACGCCAAGTTTTACGTAGAGTTAAATTATTTTGCTAAGCAAGAGTTGCAAAATGCTAAGGTTAGAAATTATGTTCAGAGAAAAAAATACTTATTCAAAAAATATTTTGATTATACGTACGAGTATATAATTGATGAAATATTAGTTTTAACAGTAACACAAAATGTTTGAAACACATTTTATCACAGAAAAATATTATTTGCTCTTTGATTAAAGGATTGGTTGAAGTTTGGAGAGAAAATAATTTGAATTGAATATTTTAATACATTTTATTTATTTTAAATGCAACACAATCATGTTGATCACAATTTTAAATATTAGTATGTACAGAAATATTTTGAAACAGATATTTTTTTAATGTAATTCATTAAATAAAAACACATGATTATTAATTTTTGATACATACAAAAGTGTGATTAAATAATTTAAATATATATTACATGTCAATATTATCCATAGGTTTTGATGATTTAAGAAAAAAAATTTTACTCAATAAAAAAAACATTTTAAATAAAAGAACCATTAAATAAAATAGTCATGATAATCCCAATTTTTTCTTTAATTCAAAGTATCAAAAAAGATTCAATTAAAGATACTCTCATACATAAAACGTTGGTTTTTAAATAATAATTTTAAATGTAATTTATAGGAGAAATATATATATTACATACATGTGAAATTTGTGGTACAGGAATGATGCCAGTTCATCACAAGCACTGCCTAGAGAAATGATTCTTTATATACACAAAATGTTTTTTTTTGTTCGTTAAGCAATTGTAGGCTACAGTTCGCATTTCCTTAAAAACGACGTAAAATTTTATCGTTTTTTGTAGTTATAAAATGGTTGGAATTAGCTTGCGATTAAAAATAGCTGAACTGAATACGATACATAAAATACGCATTTATACTGGAAATAAACTAAATTTCAAATGCGTTACAAATACCCTCAAAAGTTCTGTTTCATTCATAATAATAGTATATTCACGTTTTTTGTATTGACGGATAAACGTACGAAAACATGAGAGAAAATGAAAAAAAATACTTTTCAAATAAAATCATTACCCCGAAGGATTGGAATTCAAATTTTTAAAAAAGAAATGAAATTAGAATAAATTAAACAAAAAAAATTACTTTTTACTTCAATGTACTACCTTTTTTAATACAAGAATATAACTTATATCCATCGTCTACAAGACATTTCAACAATATCATTTTAAATGCAATCTCACTCGTTTTCATTTAAAATGCGAAATGGTGGCTTATTATAAATGTATGAGCATTCGTTTAATTTTGTAGTATTAAGGAATTATTTACATAATAAATAATATCAGATTTTTAAGTAAAGAAAATTCCCAGGGTTTTTAGAAAACTATTTCGTAATCATTCCTGACGGAAGAAAATATTATTAATTTTTGACTAACGTTTTTGTTTCAAGTTTAATAAGTGAGTGACAAAGATTGAAACATTAAAAAAACGTTTAAATTTTGTTTCTGTATTTAAAAAATATTTATAAGCCTAAATCATTTGACTTGGCTCATTCTCTTTGAATAACATAAAGTTATTCCATAGATTTCCGCTGACACATTTTTATACATACATTAACATATATTCACAAAAACTATGTATGAATATTTGCTTATTTCTGAATTATTTATCAACCTTGCCCTAAGTTTAAAGATTATACTTTTATCTTTCATTTGTTTCAACATTCGATTTCCCTTTAACCATTTATAAAAACCCTGAATAATAATCATACAAAACATTCGAATAAATACAGAGTTTGAAAATAAAAACATTTACATACTTTTGAGAAATAACATATTTGATAACTAAATAAATAGATATTTTTAATTACGAGTATTCTAAACCAGTGTTTTGTGTTTTAAAAATAATTGAGTACGAATACCTCATTTATATATTTTTTATTTTCATTACCGATGATTCTTGTGAACAATGTATTTTCATTTCAAACCCTGATTTACTTTTCAATTTCTTTTTCCAATATTTTAAATGAACATTTTCTTCCGTACTTTTCGCGAATCTTTAGACAACAAGTCTCTTAAATCTCACTTAAATATTTGTACACCCTTAATATTGTATCATTTCACTTGATCACATACCATCATTGTCCCTTTTTACTGTTTTTATCACACGATTTTTAGCTCTTTCTAAATCAAATAATATTATAAACTTACAGTTACTTATTAAATCGAATATTTAATTTATTTACATTTCCAAATATATCGTTTAATTAGATATTTGTTTTTAATTTAATTATCAAAGTAAATTTAAATTGGGTATTGAAAAAAAACATATTAAACATAAAATTATGTTTATTGCAAAACTCTCCAAGTTTTGTAGTAACGGAATGCTTTAATTTTTCACTTTCAAGAAACGTTGGATTTATTTTTTTTATCGTGTCCATGTTTTTAATTCAGAACCACATTTTTAAGAAATTCTTCATTTATACAAAAAAAAATAAACATTTTTCTCACATTATTCAACTAATATACAGACAGTCTTTGAATATGGACACATTAATAAAATATTTACAAAATATTAGAAGAGAAGACCATTATGTGTATATTATTATATCGTTACACTTTTATTTTTAACTTCTATAACTAGATTTTTAAATTTAAAATCACACGGAATATTAAAAGCTACCTTAAATATTATATTATACTTGTAAAATTATTTCATACACAATAATAAATTTTGCAAGATAAATTGTCTCCAAAACTGTTCTCCTTACATTATCTTAAAATGTTATTTTACACTTGAAATTCTTTCAATATAAATTTACATTTGGGGTACCACTTGGCAAAGGATCCAAAAAACAGCCCACGTGTGCAAAATGTGAGTGATTTTTGCACTACCGCTACTTTCTACGTTGGCACTTCTAGTATCTTTGACCCCTTCCCTACTGGGTCTGGAAAAGGGGGCTTCGGTTGAATCTTTTAGCTCATCTGGGCAAGGCAGACTCTTTACTGGGATTTGGAACAAATACTTTTTATGATCATTCTTCGAGTTTGTATCGTTTGGAGTCTTTGCATTGAGATGGTTCGATCCATCTTTATGGGCATCATCCTCGTCATCTAGATCTTCTTTATTGTGATGGGGTGCGTCCAAGTACTCGATGGGCGATTTTTGATTTTTCAAAGCCACTTTTTTTAAACGATTTTTATCCGTGACGAGGGAGTTTCTCGGTTTATCTAAACTGTTGTCGAGAAACTGTTCGCCTGCATCTGATTCCATTATGCATGTGATCTGTTCCAGAGATGATTTTGTCTTCTCATTTTTTGTGTCGTTTCGAAGTACGTGCATCCAAGTCAAACGGCAATCGCAGATGAAATCATTATCTGCGAAAAAAAAAATTTACATTTAAAAAAGGTTCTTTTATTTTTAAAGAGTTTATAAAAAGGAGGAGTTACATAAATATGGTATTCGTTATCATTGAAAGTCCAGCATTGAAAACAAATATAAAAAAAAACATTCATAAACATCTGAGATTTTATATTATTATAACTAAAAATATTCTACATAAACTATTTACAACTTTTATTATTTAAGTAGACTTTTATTATTTAAAACAGACTAGAACCCTTTTTTAAAAGTGTGTGTACGTACGGGAATCGAACCCGCAACCGCTAGGTTGAAAAATAAGCATCGTTTCGACTATGCCAATGAGGTTGGTCATCAAATATTCTTGTGTTATAATATAGTTATCTTTTCGGTAAAAAGTATTTCAATAAAAACCTAAGTATTTTTTTTAAACAGTTTTCATTGTTTAGATCTTTTAATACATTAGATTTCAGCAATTATGGGGTATTTAAGAAATGTTTAAGAGGGTTATTTTATTTGAATATTCTTTGTTAATATCTGTACATAAGCATATCGAATGGACTCGTGACATTTATGATTGAGGAACTATGTTTGTTTTCGTTTTAATATTGGTGACCTTCGTGGCCTAGCTTTCCCCGTGGCCAAGTTTCAGGTTCGATATCCAATAATCTCAATTTGGTTAAAAAAATCCCGAGTATACAAAACTCGTACGCGCTAGGCGTATGCGGTTGTTTGTCCACCTGATACTATAGAAGACATTTAAAAATATGCCAACCAAATCAAAGTTGTCAAACTATCTTTGGTCGAAAAAAGTGAGAGTACTCAATCGGGCCTAAAATATTATAGCTACATTGTGCTCATCGCTTTATTGAGACTCTAATGCCTCACAAACTGTAGTCTGAAGATTAATCTGCGTAGTCATATAAGTTGCAACAGAGCGAAAGGATTAAATTAAACGAAAAAAGTTTTTGTTGAAACTACCATGATTAGACTGTACGCGTGGTGAACAAACTACCGTGATTAGAGTATACGCTTGGTGAACAAAATACCGTGATTATTGTAGATTGTACGCTTAGTGAAGAGCTAGAATTAGCACACAATAGAACAATACGTACATAGATTTCTTCAATCTCCAGGGTGGCTGATAATCAAACTCGATAACGAAGGATAGTCTATACATTCATTAAAAACTTTAAAATACATACATTCTTTGAAAAAATCTCCGTGACCTAGTTTGCGTAACGCTTGACGTACATCAGAGTGAATCAGGTTTGATTCCTGATGGTTCGCGAAAAATAAATTAAAAACAGTCCCAGTCTGGTACAAAAGATCGTTTGATAACAATTATAGTACGCGTAAGTACGTGGCCAAGTTTTGTTGCTTCTTCAGATAGAATTCACCGCGAGTTCCCTGTGTACCCTAGTGGTTCTAATCCCAAAGACTCGATTACTAAAGTTCAAGATAATATTATTCCCGGCCACGTTCTTTCATGTATCTCAATCATTAACTTGGTTATGTTGAAGGGTACCCTACCATTAACTTGGTTATGTTGAAGGGTACCCTACCATTAACTTGGTTATGTTGAAGGGTACCCTACCATTAACTTGGTTATGTTGAAGGGTACCCTACCATACGAAAGAAGTTTCCGAAAACATAAATAATTCATATGGAAATTAAATAAAATGTATCTTCAAATAATATATTGTAAATGTTGTCAGTTTATTTTTAAATATAAAAGTACCTTCCATTGTGAAATTTTTATTTTTTTCATTTTAAAACTTTTTTGTTTGGCGAGATTTATGAAAAAAAGGAGTACCCTAATGAGCTTTCATCTTGGTCTGCATAACAAAAACCGGATGTGGGTGTCGGCAAAGTGGGAAATGATTGCGGTTCAAATTGTTCCCGTTACAAGAGACTTAACGAGATAATAAATGGAACTTTTGCTAGGGATCCACTTCTAGAGGTGCGTGAAGAAATGCCCTGTGTTGATATGGAAGCTTTTATAATAATAATTACCCAGATATATCTGGAACGTTTTGAAATTCATCCGTAGTAAAAAAAAAATAAATCTGAATACAAGTGCGGCCCAAAACATATAACTGTAGATTTTGTTTTGATACTTCTGATTTATAGTAACATGTATCATATTATTTTCAATTTTACAAAA
The DNA here is from genome assembly GCA_949825065.1 of Odontocerum albicorne. Lineage (NCBI taxonomy): Eukaryota > Metazoa > Arthropoda > Insecta > Trichoptera > Odontoceridae > Odontocerum > Odontocerum albicorne. The sequence goes on along the minus strand of OX463852.1, from coordinate 20,905,947 downwards.
AAGAGTAATGCACGCGTTTGTTACAAATCAATTATAAAAATTAAAGTATTTATTTTTGTACCCGTCCTGATATAGTATTGAATAAATAATAATCGCTTGTAAATATTTTATAGTTTTGACATTCAACTGTCAGTTGATGTATCCGGTGTGGTCTTATTGCATTTGATGGGGTTTATTTGAAAAATTGATACAAAATTGTTTAAAGGAGTGTAAGTATTATAGTCAATCCTATGAATATTGTATATATCATACATCCACCGTTTTAGATTGTAATAAAACAGTTCAGAAACGTTATAAAACCTCTGAAACCGTACATGGCATTTGTTTTTATTTTTTTTAATTCTTTATGAATGAAAGTGTTAATTAATGGGTCCAGTAAGATGTCTAAGAGGTGTATTAACTTCATATGTATTATCACGCTGTATCCGTTGCAGGGTAGGCAAAAGTTAAATATATCAACGCCACCTCTTCTACATTCATGCATCTCGTCATGCACAATATTCTACTTTTCATACTTACACTTGATCCAGCCACTTTTCCCTCAGTCTACATTTTTCAAGCACATCTTACACTTCTGACTTGTTTACTCGATCATTATTTTCAATTTTACTATCACCACTTGTCCAAGCTATTTGATTACGCTTAGAGAGTGTATTAAAATAATTGCCCGGCACCAATTTACTTTGAAGATAGTAGTAATATCGAAAACGGTCGGATAATAATTTCAATATACCTTCTTAGTGGAAAAATAGTGGTAATTCTAATAATATTTAAAAAAACATTATTTCGTCAATGTTAATTTTTTTTAACTAGTAATTTTGTTTATGGCTACGAAATATTTTAAAACTTGTATAAATGGCAGAAAAACAAAACACGTATAAATGGAATATAATGTAGAAACAATGTTAAAATGATACCAGATACAATATTTGAATCGTTCATAATAAATATTGTATTTTATTAACCGTTCATTATATTCAACACAACCTGGTGGATCTATTGTTATGTGGCAATATCTTCTCATCAAACAAAAAGATGGCTTAAATTTTTCGATTCACTCAGATTGACTTTGGATCAATTTTTCTGACTCGGTCGTGCCGCATCCTTATCGATACTTAAAATAACCTAAAGAAACATTATTAATCTCAAAATATTTTCCTCCTACAATTCTCTTCCCTTCCCTTATTTCACTTAGTTTCCTATATCGCAAGAAGACATGCGTTATGGTAACTAAGACACGGAGTTTGTTGTAAATATTGTTGAAGTGTAAATATAGGGGGCTCAGAAAAAAGTGTAGTTTTGTTTACTTTATTGCTTTAGAACGCACGCCGAAGGCGTCATTTGCTCGATTGGTTTTGCTTATTTTAATTGCCGTGAGTCACTTAACGGAGCGGGGCTACAGTGAGTATTTTGGGTTTGTACATTTAACAAAAATAATGGTTTATAAGTAAGTACCAATTACTGTGTTGAATTCTGTCTGACTCCCTCCTAAATTAAACAGTGGGTAAAAAGATTTGATTAGTTTGAGATATTCGACCACAAAGTCACCCATAAACTTCTTAAACAGGACAAAGTATAGAGCAAGTCAATAAGTCAGTGCGCGCCGATTCAACACGTCAACCCACAATCATCAGCATTAGTGATGCCACATATGACCTTGAAACAAATTTTATTGCTCGAGTTAAAACTCCATTACTATCGAATTCAATTTGTTTAGGATTTAAATAAAAGAAACATCGTTACAAGGTTGGATTTCGCGGCTAAAATGTTTGAACTATTCTTCGGGTTTCACAACTTACTCTTATGAATGATTTCGTAAATAAGCAAAATTGTTGCTATAAGAGCGATGAAGATCCAAAAACTAACACCAAATAACACTCTTTTGTGTACACGAAACAGTTTAGGCAGCCATGTTAGCGTCGGGAATCATCAGTCCTTATATCTTTATCGACGCTCGAGTTCTTGCAATAATAATTCATTTGGAGTGTTACATTCAAATTCTAACCAAGTTTTTGATTGTGAAATTGCGAGAATCGCAAGAACGAGGACGTGGTTTCAACAGGATGGTGCCACTTGTCCAATAACAGTTTGGGACGGATTCAGAGATATTAAAAATGATTTCGCGAAGGGGTGATATTGTGTGGCTACCACAAGTTTCTGATTTGTACAAACTCGATTTTTTTTAGTGAGTACGTTCCAACTGAAACAAAAAAATCGTCAAGAGATTTATTTATTTATTTAATAAAGCTTACATACACATTTGTAACCCAACAAAGTTTAAGTAGAAAACGTATATAGCAACGAGGAAGAAAAATACATAAAAAGCTTAAAGTGGTTTTATATACAGCAGCTAGAAAATAAAAAAATGTAAAAAAGAATTATTAGTCTAGCAGAAATAACTAGCTCACATTTTTTAAGAAAGCTCAAATGCTTTCTTAAAAACATTTTCAGAAATATTGAAGACAGCCCGTGATACAGAAGAAGACTACTTGGCGGGCTAACATAGTTCTACTTATTGCCAGTCTGAATAGGTAAATATTTATATTTCACGAATAGTTGTCAGAAACGTTAAATGAAGGATAAGGTGAAGCTGTCGTTAGCAGCTTAAAGATATAAGAAAAGAATCTCACATCTCTAAGAACGAAAAATCTTGTAGCACAGAGCCACGATCAGTAACTGCACTTTTGAAAGAAGACAAATCTCAAAAAAAAAATTTAGACTTTCTTCACTCCCACAAATAACTTATAAACTCGTATCATAACCCCTAGTACCCTATAAGCAGGCACACATAGTTCATCAATATGAGGACCAAATGAGAGCCTACTGTTAAAATGAATACCCAAATATTTGATGCGTTCTGCTCTTTAAATCGTAAGACCATTAAGAGTTTATCAATAATATTTTAAAGTCACGAGCATGCATTTTGAAATTTTGGAATTAAGTCTATTTTGTTCGTCTATATTTCCAAATGGCGTTCACGTCCGACTGAAGGAGTAAACAATATCCATAAAATGAAATTTTACTGAAAATCCTTAAAACCTCTGCGACTAATAAATACCCTGATTACTTAACCAATATTGTTGATAAAGATTTAGTAGGATGTAGGCCCCAAATAAGATCCTTGTGAGACTCCAACGTATGCCTTAAAGTAATCAGGTTTATACAATCCACATGAAACATATTCTCCTTTATCGGTTAAGTAATATAAAAATAAGTTACTAGTAATAACGATATCCGGGACTCCAAAGCTGTCAATTTTGTCAAGAATTAATTTGTGGTTTACTCGATCATTATATGAGCAAATGAAGAAAAGCTTTGAGAAATCGTTATATGAGCAATCAACTGGTTTTCCATAATCTGAAATTATCGAAACATAGTCATTAAATATCATTTAATATTTGATTCAGTAGATTTTTTCAGCGATCAGACATCAAAACGATACCTCGGAAAACATACAGGTGATTTCTTCAAAATTCTCAAGCCAGATTTGATAAATGCCGTCGACACGATGGTGATCATTTTGACAACAGTATTTTTGTAAATAATTTTCAAACTTTTGTTACATATGTTATTTGCAATAATTAAAATGGATTGCGAGAAATTATTGTTTTATTATGACTTTAAAAAAATAAAACATTGTTCTGAGGCACCCCGTACCAAATAACCATGCCTTGTCGACATCGTCGCCACTATTTAAAATAATAATAAAGCATCATTAATAATCAACGCACAATTACAACAAATTAAGTAAATAATAAATAATAACATGTTTGAATATGAACAAATCGTCTCGACAAATGGTACTCTTGGTAAAATAATTAAATCAATTATTCACTTATTATTTATTGTTATCACACACAGGCCGCAAGTTCGGGTTTATTTGTTGTAAATATTCAGAAACAGGACAAGCTTGTTGCCCTCGTTAATAATTCATTCTCCAAAATGTTATGTTCAGGTAACAATTTGTATGACAAAGCATCTTATGCTTGGAAATCCTAATATTTGAACACAAACACATTTATTACATTAGGGAACCGTGTTGAGAATTTGTCTGATGGAAGATGTGTATACAGAATATAATATGGAGACGACCCTTGATGTGTTTACACCGATGCTGTATTTAAACTAACAACTGCATATGTGGATCTTCTCAACGAAATAAGACGTTGTTCAAATAATTATTATATTGTCTTTGACAGGCCTTTCCCATTTGTAAACATGGTTACAGGGGTATCTGAACCCTTTTTTTAGAGGTGACAAAAAAAAATGTGAAAACTCCCCTAAGTGTAAATAATGGCTTGTATTGTATAAAATAAAAACATTTTGTATAAAATAACATTTTCAAGAAAACCTTCTTAAAAAATATTTCTTTACCGAGGTCTTATTTTAAGCAGGTGCTTTTGAAAATATTATTTTTCCAAACAGACCCCATAGAACTTATCATGTTACATAATTATTTTATTGTAATCAATCCACACATAAAACCATAATGCCGTGTCCTTTTTGGAGTATGCGGAGATAACAGGTGTAATTTAATAGATCCATTATACACATACTATCTCACCCTGTTACTTTTAAGATAGGTAGAGAAGACAGATCTCTACAATTTTCCATCAAATGCACAGTTTTTGCTTCGTCCACATCACACATCCCATCATAGATGATTTTCTATTTCTTATACGTCTTATCTTCCCTCCATTGAAAATCTCATTCCTTCGTACACACACTCGTACATACCATCACGCTGCTTCTATGTCAAGAAAAGCAGAGAGGAGAGAGTGCAAGACTTTCCTATCGCGACACACATATTTCGCCCCTTCTACATCCATGTACTTTCTCATACAATTTAAACGATTTATCTAGCTTTTAACGTTTCCTTTTTTCAAAATATCACACACTTAAAAGGTAAAATAATAATATTCATTTTCTATGAAATTTAACAAGAGGAGCGTAAAAACTAGCAGATAGAGAATGCGATTGAAAAACATTAATTTTAAGATGACTTTTATATGTGAATTATTAATAATTTACAAACGATTTGTGAAAAAAAAAATTTTTCGTCTAAAGATTGAAACTTAACAGTGTTCATTTAAATTCATCTCATTGAGAAACTATCTTGTAAGGTAACAAAATCCTGATTATAAATGTATATAATATATCTCTAATTTTATTAATTTTCCGTTTATGAAAAAGCATAACTATTGTGCATACATACATACCATCACATCTACTTCCTATCGGGGAAGACAGAAATGACAGAGCACCAGACTTCTCTATCTCGACACACATCCCTAGCATCTTTCACATCCATACACCTTCTCATCTAGCTCCTACGAATTCTCTGATGTTTTCTTCTTTCAGAATATCATTCACAACCACACTTTCAACACGCCTTCCCCTTACATTCGCACTTTTAATTTTTTTGAAAGAGTTAAGTGTTGCTTGGTGATTTAACCTTAAATAGCGCGATCGAGGCACGGGAAGGGTTCCAATATGGTTTACCCTATAGACTTGGTTGACACCTTTCTAATCAGCAAAAATGAGTTCGAGTCCCGAGATATAGTGCTCTTGAGGAGATTTTGCTCTCTAAACTACGCTAGCTAAATTGTCCTTTTATAAGTATTGAAATATGCACCAAATATATTATTATTTTAATTTGAAGATACGGCATATAAGATGAAACAATTTGAAGATAAGGCATATAAGATGAAACAATTTGAAGATAAGGCACGTAAGATGAAACAATTTGTAGATAAGGCATGTAAGATGAAACAATTTGAAGATAAGGCATGTAAGATGAAACAATTTGAAGATAAGGCGTGTAAGATGAAACAATTTGAAGATAAGGCATATAAGATGAAACAATTTGAAGATAAGGCATGTAAGGTGAAACAATATAAACTTTCGGCTTCCTATAGTGATTAAACCAGTCAACTCTCACACACGTATATAGTGTTTTATGACTGAAATATTTTATCCTATTTTCAATTTTATTTCAAGTATTTAAATAATTTTCAATTTAGGTGAATACATGACTTGTTAAGCACTATTGTGTAATTTAAATCACCCTCAGAGAGTTATGGCGGATACATTTATGAAGCAGGATGATTAATCCTATGAGACAGGTTTCGAGAGGCCTACCTCTAGACTATTTTAAGCAGAAACTGCCCTTAAATTTGCGGAATATAAATTGAAAGTTTAAATATATGACCAGATTCAAAGAAATTTGTATAACACTTGTGAAAAATATATATTTATTTCAATTAAATTAGTTAACCTTCTAAAGATGAAGAGTTTGCCTTCTAAAAAAAGGTACAGAACTAGTTTTTTTTAATTTCAATTCAACTATGTATTTATCGATGGTCATCGTCCATACGTTTTATTATCTTTGCATTGACAGAATGGTTGATCGCCAATGTGTTTCACTCTTTGACCATCGGCAGAATGATTGACTAGCAATGTGTTTCACTCTTCAACCATCAGCAGAATGGTTGACCACTAATGTGTTTCACTCTTTGAACTTTGAGAAAATGGTTGAATACCAATGTGTTTCACATTTGACCATTGGCAGAATCTTTGACAGTAAAAGTATAAACATTCATAATGAAATTCCAGTAAGAATCCTGCGCTAAAAATACTATTATAATTATTGGTATTTGGTTTGTGATGTAACAAGAAATATCTGATTATATTTTGGAAGATTCAGTTTTCTTCTTTTCGTTAATATAATCGATAATAAATTTTTAATTTCATTTATTAAAATAAATATTGAGTTCCACATCATTGTTATCCTCACATTTTTTCAGTTCGAATTAGTTCATTAATATCGGGTGTTGCAAACCAGTGATCCTACATTGCTTTTTTTTTTAAGAATCCCATTGACTACCTGACTGACTATTTCATATATTTTATAAACCCATAAAAACTGATATTTCCGTAACTCATTCTTCTCGTATTAGCCATTTTCTAACGAAGGTAAATGACTATCATAGTCATCTCTACTTTGAAAACTGCAACTCTTAATAAGGAAGTTGTACTTTTTCCATACCACTCGCGAAGGTTTTAAAGTCAAGAAATGTTTCTTCTGCCATCTACTTGTGCATTATCAGCTGACGATTTTAATATTTAGATGTCTCCATGATATGACCAAAGTATTTATGACTCTATTTTATGATCAGCATTAATTCATTTTTTTTATTCAATTGGCTAAAGTGCATTAGTATTTCTTACCTTGTTCACCTCCGAGATACGGAGCCCATACGTTATCTATATAAATAAAAATTTAAACGTTCGTTTGTTAAAATCTTAAATCTCCGAAAGTTCTTCTTTTTTAACTGGTTTTCTTATTTTTCAGTGCAATTGGCGGTGGAATTGAGCTGTGTCGATTGATTTTCATTTGAATTCAAATTATATCGTGAAACACGTTGGAACTGAGCTGTGTCGATTAATCTGCGTTTGAATTGAAATATTTCGTTAGTATTTTTTATTTGTTTTTTAATTCGTGTATTTTCCTTTTTTAATGTTTCGCAATTTAATATGTTTTTGTTATAACTTTCTTTCTTCTTTTTCAGTGCAATCGATCTGCTTTAGTTCATCAAAATAATGCCTCGCAGAAGATCAAACGGTTGTCGTACTCGCGGAGCGGAAGCAGTGCGACAAGTAATTGCAAATCAAACTTTTGAAGAATGGGCATCAGCGAACGAGCGAAACAGACAAATAATGGATCAAATACGTGCCGAGGAAGCAGTAAAGGGACGTGCAGTCAGGATTGAGGATGCACGGTTGCGAGCACGGCGATTGCGTTCTGCGGCTTCAGATCTGCTTCGTTCTCAACAGAATGAACGCGACAGACTGAGAGTGGCTGAAATACGCCAATAATACTGTACACTCACAAGCATTGTGAAATTAAACATATTAGAAACTTGTGATTTCTCTTTTCTTTCTTTTCCATTTAACCAGACTGAGCAACAGCAACGCGTGGCTGGCTACAGCTAGTATATAATAAAAGATCAATAGAACATTACTGTTTTAGGCTGGGGTGTGGAGGATGACTTTCTAAACTGATTAGAAACAGAAACCACTGGGGGGAATTTGCAGCATCTGTAACGGTCAGGGTTCTGCAGTGTAGAAGACAAAAATAAACCTCATTACTCTTTTTTTTTCGAAGTTAATCACCATAAACCAAGCCAGCCATGGGACTAATTTTTTTTTTAAATATACATCAAACAAATTTTACTTCAAAATTGTGAAAGATGATTTATTCCTTAAATATATTAAGACGTGGGCTCAAAAGGAATTTAATAATTTCAGAATTTAATAATTATTTCAAAGTTAACAACAAAGTCATTTTTCCTGTGGAAACTATTTTTGTCTTCTCTTTTATGTTTTTAAACAATTTTTTCTTATAAAGACAAAAAAACTCTTTGAACGTGTCTAAATATTAACTGTCTGAATAAAATGTAATTAAGTTTTTTTTATTTAACCAAAGCAGATCTGTAATAAAAAAAAATCATTTAATAAGATCAATAAACTTACAAGGAATTTATTATTTTTTATTGACTCGCTTATAAAACATACTATGAAAAACTTTAAAACTTTGTTTATTGTATAGGGCGTTATAACACATTTATGTTTTTTTTCTTCTTATGAATAAATTAAAGAGACAGAGATAAACAAATCAGCAGTTTGCGCATGCAACCAACATTTTTTTTTGTTCAACATTCCGTAGGACATGTTTTGTTTTGTTTTTTTAATTTTCAATATTGTTAGAGCAAAAATCTAAAAAAATGCCACATAATACGCCGTTAAACCAATTTTATTCGATAAAATTACAGTGTCTAATAGTATGCAGAAACATTAAAATACACAGTGAAGTCATATTAATTTGGTTTATTAATGGTTTTTAAGAAAACAGGGAGTATCTTTATTAAATATATAAGCTTTACATTTTAATCTAGACTAGTGAAGTTTTCGTTAAAATTACATTCACTCAAAGCGAGGATTTTTCTTACTAAAATAATAAATGCTTCACTCCTTAATGGCTATTTTCCGAATATTTGGAAAGTACCCAATATTGTTCCTATTCACAAGCCAAATAAACCTACCGAAAATCCAACTAGCTACAGGCCCATCAGCCTTCTTCCAGGTCTTGGCAAGATCCTTGAGAGAGTGGTTGCCTCAAGGTTAGTGTTCCATCACGAATCCAATAATACATTCCCTCATGAGCAATTTGGATTTAGAACAAGACACAACACGGTCCAGCAACTTACCCGTGTCGTGGAAGACGTGTCGATGGGCTTCAATAGGAACAGAAGTACTGGCATGGTACTGTTGGACCTCGAGAAGGCTTTTGATACTGTCTGGCACGATGGCCTTCTTCATAAACTTCTCCTCACTGGCACTCCACTCTATCTCGTGAAACTACTTCAATCCTACCTTTCCAATAGAAGTTTCACAGTCACCACTCATCATTCTACGTCATCCGCCAGGCCCATCCCTATGGGTGTCCCCCAAGGCAGTATACTTGGACCATGTCTATTTAATATTTACACACACGACATTCCTACTCCCCCAAACTGTAAACTCGCACTATTTGCTGACGATGTGGCATGCTACGCATCGTCACTCAAGGTGGATCGAGCTGGTCGCCGTCTTCAGATTGCTCTTGAGATCCTTGAGAAATACTACCAGGACTGGAGGCTCAAAATCAATGACGCCAAAACTGAGGCCATCATGTTCTCCCGAAAAATCAAGTAAAGAGTGCCGTCGATGCCCTTATTCATCGGTGGTGGCCTGGTTGAGTGGCAGGACGTGGTTAAATACCTCGGCCTGCACCTTGACCGGCGACTGACGTGGAAAACCCATTTGAATACCATCAGACAGAAGGATCACAAGGGCATAGGGGCTATCAGTTCGATATTTCATCGACGCAGCTTCCTTTCACCCAAAAATAAGCTCCTCCTCTATAAAACCCTTATTCGTCCTATCTTGACCTATGCTGCACCCGTTTGGGGTAGTGTGAGCAATACGGATCACCTGAAACTCCAGAGAGTGCAGAACAAGTCATTCAAGATATCTTTTAACACCCATCCCAGAACAAATCTTACCCGACTTCACGCTGAACAGCGAGAAGAAACCCTACAACACCACATCCTCGCTTGGACCGTGAAGTTCTATAAAAGCCAACAAAATCACAGAAATCCCTTAGTCGCTGCCCTGGGGGCTTACCAGAGTAAATCCGACCTACCTTTCCGTTATAAGCACAAGCTCCCGAAGCATTATCTGTTGCCTGACTAGTCCACCTACAGTATTAGCTGGGACGACCAAGGTCTGAGTGAATGTGATGGAATACAAGTAGCCTGAACGAGTGGACTTGTTTTTGCTGAATAATTAGTGTAAGAATTGTTATTTAGTTATAAGTAGTATGTAGGTGTTAATTATTTCTAAGATCTCATATATTAAGATTGAATAAATAAAATAAAATGATATGTAGGAAAATAAGTTTAAATAAGTTCATAAATTATAACATATAATTAAGATTAGTTAAGTAATAAATTTGTATATAGGTATAGCCTTGACAAATGTTTGTATAGTAATTTACTTGTTTAATAAAAAAAAAAAAAAGGGAAAACAAAAATCGAGTTAAAAAATTAAATAGTTAAGAATAAGCAACAGGTAAATCAAAGAGTACTGAAATACTATTTTTTTTATTTTTTTTTCAATGTAGTGAAAACTCAAACTGAAAACATTCACCCATTGAACGCAAAGCAACTGTTATAAATTATTGTAATTTATTTTTATCAAACACTGTTTATTCCACTTTTTTGTGACGGTATAACCCTACCGGTTTGAAGGTTTTTACCTCATCTTCAGGGGAGCGCAAACAAGGCTGTTTTGTTTGCGCTCCCCTGAAGATGAGGTGAAAGCCTTGAAACCGGTAGGGCTATATACCGTCACAAAAAAGTGATATAAACGGTGTTTGATAAAAATAAATTACAATGTCTTTAAACCTCCACAACGTTAATGCCTTAACTATAAACAACATATCTTATAAATTAAATTATTAATTGATTAAATAATTGAAATACCAAAAAACAGCCGTAGATCAAATATGAATTGCAAAAAATAAATCGACTCGAATTTAAGAATTATTATTTATAATTTTCTATTAATTTGTACTCAACACTTAAATCAGAGAACTCTTAAAGAAATTAAATATGGAAAAAACATCACTTATTATATTTTAAATGCATATAATAAAATAAAGGATTTTTCCCTGTCGTGCTGTTGAACATGTTGTATAAAAATTATTAATTATGAGTTAGTATTTCAGTTTTCTCAAACCAGCTCTGCCTTCGTATAAATCCACCCTTAAGGATTAGCATACAAAATAGTAAATGCCAAGTGCTCTCTTAGAATTATGTGTGGTTTCGTTACAATTTTAGGCTGAAGTATTGGAACTAAAAGGTCACACACACACACACACACATGGCACGCTCAAAACAACGAAGTATAATACACCTGTTTAGTTTATAAATTAAGCATTTTGCTGTTGTAGTTCAGACCTATTTCACTTCCTACGGGAATCCAGGCAAAATATTAATGTTTGGCGTTGGGGCAAACAATTATTTAATGAAGCGTGAAGCGCTATTAATATGAGAAAGCAAATTATACGACTGCGGGAACACATTTGAAGTAATTCGAGGAATTCCTTGTCGTTGCTGCTGCTGGCTGGAGACGTGTTTATACTTAAGGTATATCTCAATAAATTATTTGTTCCCTAAAGAACTCATAATCGCTTTCAACACGTGTGTGCGTAAATAAACATCCAAGTGTACGTGTGGGTGTTTTCCTTATTTCCTGCGAAGGAAAGTCTGAATTTTGGTAAAGACTTTTTAAGCAAAATTGCTCGTACAGTTTCCTAATTTTAAGAACAGAAGCGTGATTCGATTGAATTACTAAAATAGAATGTTTCCGAGCAAAATAGCTAAATTAAGGAGTTTCGGATCTCCTTAATTTAGCTACTTACTAAAACTATCAATGGATCTTAAAATAAATTGTACGTATTTTTTTTTAATTTTTAATGGAATGCTTGTTAAATATGATATTAGTCTTTACAGTATGCGAAATAATTATGAATTAACGATAGTATCCTATATTCTCAGATGACAGAAGTAACATCAAATCTTCTTTTGTTGGAAAGATTTGGTTTTATGATCCTAACAACTATTTGAAATACAGAATTATTGATTTGTTTAGATTAGTAATAAGTAGAACTTGCCTTTATTTCGCGGACTGCCCCTTTTGAAAAGACATCTTCAAATTTTCAGTTTTTTTAAAGAAACTATTTTAAGCTTTCTAAATAGTGAGAACTAGTTGTTTTTGATAAACGGATATTTCTTAATTAGGTGTCTTATATTGTGTATATTTCTCTAAACACTTCATATGGAATTGGATGCGTTGGTGCGCTGAGCACCAACGCACCTCGAGACGCTGAGCGAATATGAAATATCGTTGTCTCACGGTTTACTGTACTCTGTCTGCTCTTTATGAATTTGTGTTTCTGTCCGGTGCGTATTGGAGATCACTCCGGTAGAATGGGCAAACTTGGCCGGTCAATTTGAAAGGAATATTTTTTTTTATTTTTTTATTTTCACTTAAATAAAAATACTTGCATCATTTGTCAGTATTCTTGTACATATTTAATCTTCACAAATATTTAACATTTTTGAACGTCATGTTTGCGAATATATCAGTTAATTATTGCGAATTATTTCTCCGGTTCAGCGCACCTCTAGACCGGCCGCCGCTGGGTATAACCTATATACATTTGTGAGTTACATTAAAATAAACAAATAAAACAAAAACATTTATAATTATATGCAAAGAAACTTTTTATCTAAAGCTGAACATTTTTTTTTTTTTTTTTCAAATTGCAACTGAAGTGTGCTAGGGGTGTTTTTTAAGAGTGTCTAACCACACAAATACCTTATGATTCGATAACCTGTGTGTTGAGAAAAAAATATAATAAGAAAACAACTTATATCAGTTTCCAATAAGTTGAACACGTTTTTCGCTAAGGGTTAGTTTAGAAACTTGTAGTTACTGAAGATTTCTGAAAGGTTGGTAGAGGAAGATTGCTAACGCAATAGAACAACTGAGTGAAGAGAATGAAAGGATTATTCTTTTTTCTGCTCGTCGAAACATATAATGTGGATTGGATGAAAAAAAACATTGAAAACAATATGTTATCGAACCGCAATACTAATAATTTTATGAAAAACAGTAACTGCAGATATCAAAATTTCAAATTAAATAATCCTCACGCGGTTTGTTACTTGAGTTTAATATTTTTGAAAACATATGTGTAAGTATGTTGAAAGACAGTTACTTTAACTCATTAAAATATATCAATAGATTACGCACAAGCGGTAAAAGGGAGATCGACCTTAATTAAAACTGGTAGCGGCTAGCAGAATGCTTTGTTGTCAAACCTTCTAAATTTCCCTGTTGAAGTAGGCAGAGACGAAAGAGCGCCAAATTCACGTATCACGATATACTTTCTTCGCATCTTCCATATCCATACATTTTATCGTACGATTCCCTCTGTTTCTTTTATTGCTTGCCTTTCTTTTTTTCAAAACTTTGTTTACTTGGTCCAACTTTACTTGAGAAAATATCCGTGGCCAATTTGGTAAGGTGCCTGTCTTCCGGCTCAGATGTAACTAACTGGTTTAATCCCCATTGGAACCTAGATTTTTATAAAATGATTTTATTCTTGTCTTAACCTAAGGCGTCTTGAACATTTTTGTGGTTAGCTGGAGAATATTACTACATGACAATAACTACGCCAGGTTGTGCTGTATACAAAAAAAAATGTAATACATTACAGTAAAAAAAAATCTCGGTTTTCCTCGACCACGACTCCTGTTCACACTCATAGTTTATTTTCTTTATTCAGTCTTTCGTCACTCATCCATTATTATGTCCAAACCAACTCGACGTGTTCTTTTTCATCTGAAACATGATTTATGAAAATAAAAGTTGATATGTTGAGTCACATATAACGTATCAATTTTCATATTCATAGGTTATTTTAAAACATCGAGGGATGTCGAAAATGTATTTTTATTTAAGTGTTTGAGAATATTCTAAACTCAAACCCATTGCATTATTTTTTATCAGAAATACCCAACTTCCACTGAATACCTTCTTTTTTACTTGTACATATTTATTCGCAATATATCAACATATCGTCACATGTTATGTGTCTACACGCTCTCTTTACCCACCGCTCGACTCAAGGGATATATTTTGTTTCATTTAAAGAATAGCAACAAAAACCATTCACCTTATTTCTATAGAAAATATTCGTGACTGAAAATAAAAACATTCCCTTGAACTCCGATACGTGAAAATGAATGAATTTATTTTGCGTGGTTGCTTTTAAGACTATATTTCGCGGAATTCCCGAGATCTTTGATGATTGAAAAGTTGAACGTCAGAGATCTTTGATGATTGAAAAGTTGAACGTCAGAGATCTTTGATGTATTTACTTTGAAAATAATAATATTGATAATTACGATTGGTTATGTAATATAAGAAGAATTAAACATAATTTAAATAACTTACTTGTATTTATTTGATATTTGTGAATAACAATTACTGTGTACAATTTTCTAAGTACTTCAATGATGCTATGTTTCAGAAGACTAATAATAATACTTAAACTTCAATTTAAATAGAGAACAAACTCTCCTCAAAGACACTTTAACTCGGGATTTGAACTCACTTATTGAGAGGTTTAAAATATTACAAAATAAATATATCACCAGAAATCTTACCAAGGGAACGCCCATTACTAAGAAACCTTTGTAGATCTTCCGATATGTGATAGTAACACACTTGGCTTTAGGTTTAGTGCAGTGTATTGTGTAATGTTCATAGACCAACATAAATTTTGATAAAGTATCTCAAAAAAGGTTGTCTTTGAGTGTTTCATATCTCTAATTCTAAGAGACAGGCAATTCCACGCCACAGGACCAGCAATGGCAAAAGCTTTATCCAATATACTCCGGTTTATTGCAACTATCAATTTATTATGTGAAGTGTTTAAAAACCAATTTATTATGTGAAGAAGATAAGGTCTACTTTTTCCCAAAGGAACATCTCTAAGATACAGATTTGAAAATTACAATGGAAACATCCCATTAAGAGACTTGCATACAAAGAGACAAAGCTTGAAATCAATCATTTCGCGACAATTAAGTGAATGTAGGTTTTTTAAAAGCGTACTTATGTGACAATATTTAAAACAATAAAATATTAGCATAGTAGCTGCATTAAAAACAGACTAGAGCTTAGAAATTTGTGAATCAAGCAAACCCGAAAAAACATAATCACCCTAATTCAGACATGACACAACAAATGAATTGAGATTAGTTTTTATTTTTTTTATTGGAAGACATCCAATATAATAAAACCCTTGGCATTAAATAAAATGGCAGCATTTCACTCCATGATATCGAAACCGGTTTTGACAAGGTGATATAAAAAAACATCACCTAACGCGGTAAGCACCTTTACTTGCGATCGCAACAACTGCAACTGAGGATAAAGACTGCAATGTATTCGAAACATCGGCCAACATTTAAGCTAACACGACTTAGCAATAATTCTGATAAAAATTATAATACAACTTTAATTTAAGCATAAATGAGAATATATATTGTACGGCTTTTATTGTCATCAATTTATACCCGAAGAAAAATTTCCAATCGACTTTGCCTTGAAAAAAGAACATCTAATGAATTACATAATAAATCTACCACTGTCTTATAAACGTTTAAATGTAAAAAAACGGTGAACTTAATTAATACAGCATCCTACACCGAAAACGTGCAAATAAAAATAAATATACTTTGTCTCGGAAATGTAATTCTCAATATAAATAAAGACGTATTTATTTTGTAGGAGGTCCCGCTTTTGTTGTTCCAATAAGATAACCTACTTTGTCCGTACAGAGCAGGAGAGATAAGTTAAGGGATTTGGCGGTTCGTGTCATGTCAATACGTGATACCCGATACAGAGCACAGCACGCTGGATTATCCGAGAAACCCACCGCTGTTCTGAAAGGAATTAGTGCGGATTCAAACCATCTCCCGTATCTGAAATAAAATTATTAAAAATTAAGAAATTAGCTTCGATATTAAGTTTCTCTCGGTATCATATACCTCGATCGTTTTAAAAATAAAGCAAGTACACAATTTAAATGTGAGCGGAAGGCATGAAAGAGAAATAAAGTTCGATCAATTGAATGATATTTTGAATGAAGGAAATATAAATAGTCAGAAAAATCAAAAGAATTGTATGAGAAGATGTAGGGATGTAGACGAATCGAAATATGTGTATCGCAATAGAAAAATCTAGTGCTCTCTCCGCCTACTCCAGCAGGGGAACGGCGTGTTGGTATTTATGTATTATGTCAAATACAATACAACGTGTAGGGCTAAATGCCTTGGGAAAACATCTTTCAACCAACCAAAAACATGTTAAAGAGGCCTTTAATGAAAAACAGACTGGAGTCCTTTAAAAAAAATTGAGAATAAATCCAGCAACCCACGGTTGGAAGACAGACGATTTACCAAGTAGACCATAGAAGTCTCTAGAAAAGAAAGCACAATATTTAGAACCGATTGATTAGAAATTTTAATAGTAATAAAAGGACGATTTAATACATATAGCACCATTAGACTTCATTTAAAGGAACTCGAAGTCAGAAATCGAGTCTACTATTATTAAAAAATTAAACATCATAAACAATCCCTCGTAATCCTGCGAATAGGAGACGCTTGTGCGTGTATTGATGTATTATGTGCATGCGGTTACACTTCAATAAGCACGCAGTCTTGACAGATATATCCCAAATTTCCGATGATAATGAGATCTAAGTCACATGACAAACATCAGGTTTAATCTGCTGCAGTCTTTCGTTAGTTTGACGCTTTAACATAACGCTATTTTGCGTCTCTTAAAAACGCTATAAAAATGTATGATGCATATAAGCAGCATTAAAACATAAATTCAGATATTAAATGCTCTTAGATTAAAATGAGACCAGAAGTGGATCAGCTTGAAGTCAAATCTGAGGCGCCCGCTTGCTTCCCCCCCCCCCCCCGCTTGATTATTACCCTCTGAAAGATTATATAAATACTATCAAATTTAGAACATTCTTCTAAATATAAAATTTTATTTAATACCATAGGGATAATGAATACTATTTCAAATCGTAGAAAGGTCCTTCTGATATCCTCACCTTCCCACTATCTTGTTCTTAAGAAACTTGAGTATCAGGAATGCTTGAAACATTTGCGGTGAAATACAAGTAGTAACCTTTCTGTGATCAATAACGGGGATTGAACGAAGGTCAGCTTCTTAACTGATCAAATTTGGATCACAATACACTGTTCTCAGTAATTGTATTCGGAATGGGTGAAAGTGATGGAAAAATATTATATATTGTGACAAGATAAGTTACTTAAACGTAATTCATTTTATTGAACTAAAAAAACAAGTGAGTAGAAAAGTAAACGTCACGTAAAAGTCTATATATTTCATTCTCAATAATGTCTGAAATAAAAACTTCTTACAGTCAGTCAAAAATATTTGAACATTTAAAAATACATAGGTACGTATTACTTTAATATTCCATTAATTATATTAATACCTGCGACACATATTTCTACCTCTTATCTCATGACTCTCTTCAGTCACAATGATCCCGTTTTGTTGCATAAGTCCAACCGGTGTCATGGTGTGTGGTATATTTACTGTGAGGAGTATTTTATTTTAAATAAGTCAAAATGAATAAAAAATCCCAAATGAACTATTGGACGTCATTCATTTAAAAATGTCGTTAATTTCTGTGCATTCGCATTGAGCGTGTCAAAGTCAATACGAATCATGATGTTCTGTAATGTTCTAGAAGTAACTTCACGTGATCGAAATATTATTTGTTTCAAAAAGGCGGTAGTTTCAATGAAGTCGGCAAGCCCATCGTCAATCGGATTGATCTTTCAAGGAAACCGACAGAAGTGCAGGTGGGGGATGACGAGCGTTATCCCACCCTGCTACCCGCTCAGCTTCGTTGAGGGCGGGCGTTTCGCTCCCACTCACGGCCGGACCTCGAACCCAAAGACATCTGTCTGTCTAGTGCTAGCACTTGTAATTCGTTTATTTAATAATTACGGCTCGAGCCCAGTTCTGATATCTATACAGTTCGAATTCATTTCCTGCGCGAAATTTCTTTTCTACAATTCCATTGTTTACCGAGATTTTTCTTCTGTAATTCATTCGTCACCAAGATTTTTTCTCTACCCAAGACGCCACGTGCCGATTGCGTCATATTCCGAGACCATTTCACGTTCCTTAATTCCATCAACAAGATCTACGCCGTTCTCCAAGCGGGTGCCAGGACGAATCGTCTTCACGGCCGTCACGGATCGATCCGCAGCTCCAGCTGCCATACTTCGCGTTCAAGTGGTGTCAGACACGAAGGATTCCTGGTGGGTCAGGGCTACTACTATTACGTCATTATAACCTTGAAGGTATTGTAATATTATTTTATTTGTAATTCTTTGGTGATTTCACATTGTAACCTACCTTGCTTATTTTGGTCACGACGCTTCCAGAGCGATCGTTAGAAATAATCTTAAAGTTAAACTCTTAAAGGCAATTTATTAAAGTTAGATTCTTATTAAAATATACCTACTCCTACCGAGATCATTGATCCAGTAGTGATATTAAATAATATAATTTAAACTATTACTGTATTTCATTGTTATTACCTTATCCTCAGAAGAATCCCGTGAGAATTTCTAGTATTGTTACCCATCGAAATCCCGATACAAAAGAGATTTGTGTTCACTTTCTTTTACCGCTGAGCTAACCTCGAGTTATGA
The DNA here is from genome assembly GCA_949825065.1 of Odontocerum albicorne. Classification (NCBI taxonomy): domain Eukaryota; kingdom Metazoa; phylum Arthropoda; class Insecta; order Trichoptera; family Odontoceridae; genus Odontocerum; species Odontocerum albicorne. The sequence goes on along the minus strand of OX463852.1, from coordinate 20,886,988 downwards.
CTCATTCCGATATTCTTAATGTTTGATTATTTAAATTTAAGTATATAATCTAAAATCGGAAAACAGTCTAACATTACCCAATGAATCATTTAATTAGGGGTGAATTGTGCGCATTATTTGGTTATTTCTTACCGATTTAATTTGACTTGTGACTTTATGTATCTCTTATGTTACGAAATTTTATGATTTTTTTATATATTTTATGACGTATGTTATATTTATATTCAAAATAAAAAAAGATCCTAAATATTCAACGATTCTCGAAATTTTAGACACTTTTGAATTTTTTTGTTTTTTGTGTTAACGTTTTAAATATTTCAAAGACTTTTCAATACTTCAATCACATATATATTTAAAGATAGTTTTAAACTTTCGGTAACGATTATTATAATCATAAATAATATTTTATATTGACCATATTGTATATTGACCAAGTACTTTGACGAAGTACCCTACTTATGTGAAAGTACACCGCATTTGATATTTGCCATGTTAACTCATGCTGTTAGGTTTGTGACTAATACATTATTACATAACTAAACTTTCGCGAAAGGGAATGACGCATCCATTAAATAAATTTAAAAAATACTAAATTAATTTTTCTTTGAGCTTTGGTGTTCAATTTGGCTCTTACGTATTCCATAGACAACAAAATGAACGTATCGATTGCTTATAAAAGATTTTAAGATTAGAATTTTTTTCTCTGCGCTATACGGAAGATACATAACGTATGAAATAACAGTCTTGAGCAGATGGCAGGTTACTATATAATGATGGGATCAAGAAAAGAAAGCAATCAAATGTAGAATTTCATGCAAAAAAGATGACATTCAAATATATTATGGTTTCTTTAATGTTTTTGATGTGATAATATTGCAAGACCCTAACCGCAACTTCGTCATTTTTTTGTGAAATAGTAACTTGTCGCTCTGTGGCTCCATGACGTGTTGGCGCTGCGCGCCCCCTTTTATATGTTTAAAGTATGTACATTCACTGGTTTAAAAGTATATATTATAATGTCAAATTATAGGATATTTCAGAAATCTGAATACGATGATTTAATTAAATCAAATACGAGTTAACATAACAACCATTTATTTACTTTACAATTGAGAATGCTGCAATCCAAATTAATGAGAAAAAGGATAAATGTACTATGTATAAAAAACACCAAGTAAAGAAACGGGCCATTTTTTATACGTCTAATACATACAACTAACTCCATTTGATTCGACAAAAACGCTACATTTCTGTTTTTTTGCTGGCAGTACAGTGCACACTACTTATTTCCCCTTAGTTAATATAATTATAGATATTCATGTGTCATTGTTTAGAGACAAGACTCATTAAAGGCACTCTAAGTCGGAAATTGAATCAACTGGTATTGAGGGATTAAAAGCAATACAAAAAAATAAATAAGTTGAAAGTAAGGATAGGAAGGTGGCGGCTACAGCTATTAGATTTGTGCATTTCCCAGCATCTGCATATATTTAGAAAATCATATTTGTTAAGAAATCTTACCAAGTGAATTCGAACTAGAAAGAAAACTTTATAGTTCTTCCAATATTAAGTAGTATAAACATTAGGCTTTAGGCTGAGCGTTGCGTATGTGGTATTTTTTTTTATATTGAACCATACCCTACCGAGTGGACGAAATTTAACAAAGATTTTTTTAAATGTGTCCATCCAGCTATCCAGAAAAATAACATGGTTTTCCAATACCATTGCCAAAGAAGTGGAACCTTTATTTCCTTTCCGTTGATCAAATAATCAGCCGTAGATGTGAAGTAATCTCAGATAGAAGAAACATCCCCCCGTTCAAGCATTCTGTATACTTGAAAGCAAACTTTCATCATGAAACATAGTTCAAGATTGTTTCTACATTTCTTTATTTATGGTATAGGAGTATTTATATTAAATTCAGATATAATTTTTAAGTATACCATATAAGCTGGATTCTCTTATTCCGTCAACAACGCCTTCTCTGTATAACATATCAATCAACTTGTGTATATTTTTTCCCCTTCAAACAATTTGAAGTAATTTGTTTTAAACATTTCACCCGCTTCAACATGAAAAGGTAACGTGTTTATTTCTATCAACTATCAAAATTTAAACATAAGCAACTCACAACAGAATTAATCTTATCTTCAAGCCACGAAATGTTCATCATTTTATATACCCAGGTTGAAACATGCCCCGTCTCTCTAATGCCGATATTTTGAAAGATAATACCCTAACTCCACGTCATAAATACTTACACCCCTAAGGGATACAGGGAGAAAGTTAATAGGGTTGCAAACGTTCCTCTAATAATGGTATTTAGATAATATTAACCCACCTAATACTGGAAAGGTATTTTACTATGAAACTTTGTACCGCGGAACTAGGCTGTTTACCTTCGATTTACTCTGCTTATCTCACGTTTTTATAGCCCTAGCAAAAAATCTGATGTGAGTTCAACAACCATGAAAGCTTTAATTTTGTGAAATATTTTCCGTTTTTAATTTTTGTTTGAATGAATTTATTTATTATTACTTACATATATTTTGATTTTAAATGTACAGATATTTTTTTTAATATGTATGGTTTTATGCTATTTTGCACGTTCTGATTATACTATATAGTTTTTATTCATAAGCAATAAAGTTATCAAATATTTGTTTGACTCCACGTAACAATGTTTTCATGTACTGTCTAGAAATATTGAACAAGATTATTTATTTTGTGTATTTGATAAAAAATAATTATTTTCATGAATAATTATTTTTCACGTCAAATGTTTGGTAGCTTAATTTAATAGGGGCTGTTTTGCAAAAGTGTGTCCAATATTAATTTATGTGAAATAATATGGATAAAGATCCAAATTATGTAACAGTTTGCCAATAAATAGCGGTTCCGTTCGATGGAATGTGACGTAAAAATAAGCATCTTGTGGACGACCCAACAAAAGAGTGGTTTGGGTTTTCTTTACTTAGAAAAGAATGGTGTACTCTAAATAGCATAAAATTTAGAGTGAGACGCACTACATACGATATGCACAATGGGAGCCTAACAGTGTCACGTCTCTATGAGTCTGGGGAGATCCAGACCATAGATCACATCATTGATAGCTGTCCATTATATGCGTTTCCTAGGGGTAAATTAGACCAACATAGACCGACACCGGACGATGAGATTTAGCAGGAGCGAAGATACACTACAGAAGAAAATTAAAAAATTCTATAAACGGATTACAATAAAACCACTGTTTTCTAGCCCGAAATGTTAATTACCGATTCCGTTACCATAGACATTCCCAAAACACTCAATTAAAAACTCGTCTCCCTACATATATTTTAGGAGACAAATATCTAATTGAAAACCAAAATAATATCATATTTAAGAGCAAGATGTCTTAGTCTAATTATCTTTTAAGATTTTATTATAATTATAAACATGTTATTACTTAAAAAATGCGCAACATTATTGGGAGGCTTACTAAATCCCATAGTTAAATGTTATTCAACAGCCGTGAATTCATAAAATTGAGTGTGATTAAAAACGCAATATGGTTAGTAAAGCACAATTTAGTAGAATATTTCTTCTACGAAAGCTCATAGAAGTGAATGTGATTAAAAACGCACTATGGTTAGTATAGCACAATTTAGTACGATATTTCCCTCTACAAAGGCTCGTAGAAGTGAATGTGATTAAAAATGCACTTTTTTGGTATAGCGCAATTTGGTAAGATGTTTCCCTCGACGAAGGTTCATAGAAGTAAATGTGATAAAAAACGCACTATGGTTGGTATAGCGCAATTTGGTAAGATATTTCCCTCTACTAATGCTCGTAGAATTTATGTTGATACGAGGCAATGTATCTGCACAGGTGATGGTACTCGTACAATATTAAACTCAGATAAAAGTCCCTACGAATATTACTTGTCTCGAAGTGAATCCCCTAGGAATCAACCCCACGTCAACTGAGTACTAATCGAGCATGCTAATCTTTAATCCTTGGCACCGACTTTGATAATTATAGTGAGTAGGCATTTTTTTCATTACTTTGGGACATGTTTTTTTAATAGAATTAAATTAACTTATTTGATTTATATTATACAAACTAATATTTTATTTAAAACCTTAGCTAAAATTCATTCTGCATCCTTTTTGTTTAACCTCTTAAAAGAGAAGTATATATATATACCTACCTATCGATGCCAAATAAATTGTCTTTCTGTGTGAACCCCCCGTAGCACGGGATTTAAACTTTGACAGTTTGAGAACAGAAAAAAGCACTTTTGAACTTTATCGAATGGGATCTGGTACCGCGACTCATTCGGTATGAAATTATATTAGGTGTAATTTAAATAAAGGATGTTAAAACGTATAATGAAGTTTTTTATATACTTTATAGTGAATTCTGCGTAAAAAAAACATTACAGAAACCATAACTGGACGATATAGTTGTATACGCTCAAAACTCCCTCAGATAACGCAAGCATAATTTCTGATTTTTCTGAATGAGATTTTAAAACGCTTTATATTATTCCAAATGTAATTCTTAATCATTTTTAGTATATAAGGTTATAAAAGAAGAATTTTCAATCCTAAAGATGAATTTCACACGTTTATGTGTAGACATTATTATTACGTGGTATATTTAAAAGAATAAAATCATTGTAATTTATTTTATCAAATACTGTTTATTCCACTTTTTTGTAACGGTATAACCCTACCGGTTCCAAGGATTTCATATCCACAATGTTAATGCCTTAACTATAAATAATATAAAAATAATATAATAAAATCTTGTAGAAAACATTGGTCTTTTTGCCAATTTTATATTACTTTCAAATATGTTTAATGCTTATATTAGTCAAATAACTCCAACGTTAAGTAGATTTTGAGGCAAAATGATGAGTAAAATGCATTTGGAATTAACAAATAGAAATTAGAAATGTTTACAAAATTCCGAAAATTCGCTTTTAAATATTTAATCTTACTTAACATGTTCCGCTTTCATGGATTCCCAGATAATATTTTTTTTCCTGAACCTCTCTATCCGATTTCGAATTAAAGTTCCTAGAATGGTTGCTGTGATCTGATTCCAGTAGAATGCTTTGAAATGAAAATCTCTTTCAAATGAAAACAACATGGAAAAAGTTGAAGTATTTTATCGTTCACTAATTTAAAAGGTTTTTAGCCCTGGTTGTCATTACCCTGAAGATGAAGCATGTAACACTTTCGAAATGTCACCATAAATTCTTCTAATCCAACTCAACACAACAACTCGAAAATTTCAAGATAATTGAAAACGATCGTGGAAATCTTTGAACAAATATTTATCGATCGTAACACAAAAAAGATTTGAAGAGGCTTTTGAAAATCTTAAAATATTAGTTTACATCTTTAAATAATTAATATCAAATTATGAGAGAAACGTTCAAGTTGCTAAATATTTACAAAACTCTACCTGCATGTGTTTTTGTTGCGAGAGGAAAAAGATTTGTTCCGAGAATCGGAAAAAATAACTATTTAAGCTTTTGTTTCGAAAAAATACCACAGTTCTACCTTAGAAAGCAAACGCCAAAATAACCATTTAAAATACTTGCCATCTTATTTATTTTGTGTGAAAAAATTACTTCTATTCGTAACAATATTTCTATGAACCATTATTTCTCATTTTACGAATTCTCGCTTTTCAAATGTAGGTTAGGTTAGGTTACGGTACGAAGTAGGTTAGGTTAGGTTACGGTACGAAGTAGGTTAGGTTAGGTTACGGTACGAAGTAGGTTAGAATGAATTATTTCGTGAATGCGGAAAATAGCTGTATATGATTAAATTTATAACGTACCCGTTAGTATTGATTCATTTCAAGTGTGAAAAATATTTTTTTTACCATCGATATCATAATGAAAAGATAAAAATATCACTACTAATTTTTGTTCAAGACTTTTTATTCCTAATTGAAGATCGTATAAAAATAATTAAGTCGTAGTTTATGATTTAAAGTTGGTTTTGAATGACTTTAATTATAAAAGGACTTTTCGAATATTTCAAACCCTTCCCTTCGATCATTAAGGGTTAATCTGCAAGACATTGAGAAAAACTTCAATCAGTGGGTGAGGATTTTAGAGAACTGATTATCATAATTGAACCACCCATTCACTTAATTTTTATATTATTCGTCTAGAACAAAATGAGAGAAAGCTTTTAAAAAAAAATCTAATATATTTGTTCGTTCTTAAAATTGAACTAATTAATACGAATAAAGGAAATATTTTACAAGAAGTTTTTAGAAGCTCTAAGAATGTAAAAGATTCTCTGGTCACATATAGAGACAGCGTTGGTTTATAATTAACGGCAAGGATATATTTTTTTAGCCATAATTATCTCAATATTGACTTACATAATTACGACATTTAATAAAAAGTAAGTTCTATTTGTGTATAAGGTGATTGTTTACAAACTGTTACACTTAAACTTACACGTATTAAAATTCATTCTCATTTTTTTAAACACTACACGCTTAATAAAGTAAAAAAAAACAAGCGGCACGAATTTCTATTACCGCTATAATATTGAATTCTTATTTTCAAAAGTTTTGTTGAAAACGAGATTTAATGAAAATCATGAGTCCAAATAACACCAAATAGATTCTTACCATCAAGCAAAAGTTGGCTGGCAATCGTTTTCAAATTGTCCGAAATAGGTCGAATATCATCTAATGTCAATGTCTGCAGACGGTTTTGACGCAGATCCAAGTAGGCCAGTCCTCGCACCCCCTCAAATAGGCCGCTAGTTAGCGAAGCCAATCGATTTTCACTCAGCGATAAAGTTTTCAACTGTGATAAACCATCGAAAGCTCTTTCGGATACAAAAATCAATTCGTTCCCATCCAACAAAAGTTCTTGTAAATTCCACAGCTCGGCAAATGTGAAATCATTCAAGACTTTGATTCTATTGCTGCGTAAATCTAACCTCTTCAAATTGGCTAAACCGTCGAATGAGGCTCTATTTAATAAAGATATGGAATTCTTATCGATTTCCAATTCCAAAAGCTGTACCAACTGATCGAAAGCTCCGTCTTGAACAATACTTATGTTATTACTAGTCAAATAAAGCTTCTGAAGGTTAGGCAAATCTACGAACACATTTCGATTTATCTCGGCAATTCTGTTTTCATCCAACGTTATTGTCGTTAAGTTAGGCAAATGAGCCACTGAGTTTGCCTCCAAAACTACAATCTTGTTCCTGCTCAGGGAGATTTCCTTGAGTGAAGTCAAATTTGCAAATGCAAATGAGTAAATTTCATCAATGCTGGCGTACTTAATCGTGAGTTTCTTCAATCTCCGCATTGTCCTTAATGCCCGCGTTGGGACGAAACTTAATCCTCCGTCAGCTCTTACGTTAAAAGACAAATCTTGGAGTTTACTTTGAGACTGGAAAGCGTCCCATATGACACCGTCTATTGGAATTCCTCCGTTAAAAACCCAACACTCTGCTCTGCTGACATTGTTGACGGCCGCGCTTTCCTCGCAGTAACAATGTACTTTTGATTCCCTGTCTGTGATGTCGCAAATGTTTGTTGTTTGGACACGTTCAGTGGTTGTGATTCTCCGTCGTTTTTCATTTTGTTTTGCATCGGCGTGACTGGCTTGAAACATCATCATAAACGACAATGCCAATATTAATGTTTTAACCCGTTTTAGGTTCATATTGAAACGTAGAAAGATCATGTTGGTTCTCAGTCTTCTGCCGTTTTCTGAAACAAAGCAAAACATTGTTTTTTTATTTAATTGTAATAAATCGTCAAAAGAAATTGAGTTCAAGAATGCAAAAAATGTCAAAGATAAACAAACACATACTTACAAGGCAATAATAAATTATTAAAATTTTATGGCATATTTATCTCAATTCGGATAAATTAGGTAGCCGGCATAAACAAAAAATTGATAAAGCAATACAAGTAAAAAAGTATGAATGAAGATTGACAGAAAAACGAAAACCTTATACTCGTATAACCACTTAGTCTTGAACGTATTTATATTCGGATGTATCATTTTTATTCTTGAATTTAAATATCTCACGAAGCTCGTTTATTTTTCAGAGTCAACTATCATCCATGGGGTAAATTTTGTTCCCAACTTTGTCAGTATATTTTAGTTATCAGGTACTAATATTGACTTGTATGGCAAAGGTGAAAAACTTATACTGAGTAAATCCTCAAAGTTTCTTAAAATATTGATATTTTTAGAGTGTATACGTTAAGTACTCAAAATCATATAGTTGTACATCTTGGATATTTGTGGAATTTTTCAAAGGTGACATGAAACAAACATACGTGTATAGTTTTAGATCGAGACACTCAAATTCTCAAGTACAGGCAATGTTCATACAATGACATGACATAATCCTGAAACCTAGGACCTATTGATCAAATTAATAAAGGGTACTATCGTAGAAAAGGTCTTGCTAATTGGTAGGAATCAATGTAACATACACACGACCACTTTCCCTGCTGGAATAAGCAGAGATGACAGAGCGCTAAATTTTCCTATCTCGATACAAATATTTCGCGTCTTCTCTGATTTATTAATGTTCAATGTCTCTGACTTATTAATGTTCAATTAAAGTCCCGAGCTAGAGGAGGAGCCCTTGAGAGGAATTGCTCTCTAAAAAGCGCTATATAAATTATCATTTTACTATTATTATTTCCTTCTTTCGAAATACCATTCACTTGATCCAAGAATTTGAGTTTACTCTGCAGTACTGTAGAATAAATTAAAATAACTATAATGTATCGTTATACTCGTACCTAAGTATACGTTAACATTCCTTGTTACGTTTTAGGTTTAAATTATTATCCGAATGTCTATATTTTGAATCGTCAAAGCAGAAATAATATAGATGGAAAAAATCGAGTCCTTTGATTTGATATTTACCATTCTGGAATGGTAGAAAAAATTCAAAGGACCGTTTAAATTTAATTTCCTTCAATAATTTATGATCCAAAAAAACTTTAACTAATAATATTTTTTTCCAATTCACCCGTGAAAAATTGTTTGGTCGACTAAACAAAGAGAGCAAGCAAATAAATTTCAGAACCTGTCCCCTTGCTTCAACAAAAAACACTTAAAAACGATTTTCAAAGAAAAAAGTGCTCGCCTTTGTTGGAGTTCTCATTTCTTTGAAAAATGTCAATACAGTGTAAAATTATTATTCCCAACACGAAATTTTCCATCAGCTCTTTTCTCCAATATACTCGCAATGTCCTGAAACATCCTTAAACAATACCCCATCAACAAAAACAATGTTTTACGGCCTTTTATTGGAGAAGGTATCGATTATGTGACTTAAAAAATATACTGATTGAAATTCAATACAATTCCTCAACGCTGTTAGAAATTTAAAGGTTAATTTTTATTCTGAAATTTAATTTAGATTATGAAAATCCTAAAACACTACCCATTTACTACATCTATTTAATTTTAGCTGGACACTTCTTAAACAATGAAGGCTTATTTTCATGAAAAATATAAAGGATTTGCAAAGCGCTGGTCTACAGATATAGAAATACCTATTGAAGATCCCTATTGTTATACTCATTAATGGACAATATATGCAGCGCCGTTTGAAAATATTCTTAAGGAAGTTCTAACGTAATCAAACCTACTATCTTTGAAAGAATAAATATATCATAAAAAATTAAATAAGCTGAGTGTAAGTAGGGATAGGTGGATTGGATTGGGTACTTCCCCGTATCAGCATTTTATAAAAAGTAGTTCATCTTCAATTTTTGATAATTCATTAAATGGGGCTATTCAGAAAAAAACCCAAGTCAACTTTTAAAGGTCCGTGTTTCTGGCTAACGACAAAATTAGACGTGGTTATCTACAGTATATTGTGCATATACCTTAATTCCGCATTTTCTCGTACTACCTTACCCCACGTAAACAACAATATTTTGAAAACTATTCTAACAATTTTATCAGTTAGGCATTCATTTTATTCTAGAAATAAAGTGAAGGGACATTTTAAAAATAGCGAACAAAAATTTATATACATATTTTGTATAAATATATACCTTTTAACATTTAATATTTTTCAACAATCTATCGTTTTATGTATCATACTACGTCAACTTTTCATCAAAACCAGAAAAGAAAAAAAAACATTGGCATAAAATGAACTAGCTAGAAAGGTTATTTCACTCTCTTGACAGCTATCTTCATAAAAGGATTACGTCCACATTATTATGGTTGAGTCAGGAGTCATTCATCTTAAATTAAAAAACAAAACCGCTGCCACCACGAGATTCATCAATTTCTCGGAGTGTTCTACCAAAAGGAGCTCTTAAAGAAGCTCGCCTAGTCATAAAAGAAATATCCAGGGTTTAGTCAGACAATTGGCAGTCATTCTCATTTCTCAAGCAGCTTCTCAGCTTGGCAAGAATATTTTACTTATGGCAGTGGTCACAAATTCGAAACGTAAGCAGGTATTTTCTACACGATAGTCAAATTTAAAAAAAAAAATAATGTCTCGTAAATTTTCATTAAAATATGTATTTTTAATAAATTACATTTTTTTTAGCACATTCAAGATCAGAACATATTGAACAAGTTTGTAAGTCAAGTGTGTTACAAGGTAGGCCATTGAGTTAGTCGAGTATTAACTTTTAATTAACATTTTAGAAAACTCACCACCTTACAAAACACACAATGAAGCAATATATAAAAATGTATACCTAAACTGTTTTATTATATTTGTATGCATAAGTACAATACATTAAATACATTCTAAAATGATATTTTCAAAACTATTTAAAACACGTGTTTTTTTTTCTTATAATTTAAAAATGTTTAAATCGAGAAAATTATGCAACACTCAAGGAAAGACTATTAGATTTAAATGTAAGATTTGACTTATTACCTATATTTATTGTATTACGAAACCTATATATAACCTTTGAAACCTATATTTATTGTATTACGTTTCCTACGACAAAGTTCAGTGGGCTTTTTGGGATAATGTTATCGAACGTAGTACCCCGCATAGCAAATAACCAAGGTATGTTTTTTACTACTATTAATTTACTAAGGATTTATGAACTAAGGAGCATAGCTTACTCATTCATATAATAATATGAAGTCTCAAGCCATCTTCATTGACGGTCCTCAGCTAATCAGTAAATTCAACGCTAATTTATTGTGTCCAATTTTATTTGATGACTCCATAATAACATTAAATAACATAAAACAGTTAAAAATCTAAGAGTATGAATTGAAAACACTCTCATGGCGAGATTAAATAAATAAGGTAAGCCGACAGATCTTCATCAGCCTTCATTCACTTGAAGTGCTGCAGATATTGCAGCCTACTTTAACCAAAATTTTGCTGGGGCAATCTTTGCTTTTTCCGATTTTGAACTATGCAGACGTCTGTTATTTGAATATTAATACGCCCGATACGATAGTAGCGCTACATTATAATATAGTGAATTGTTGACAGGGGCAGAGATCGGATATATATCATATATGTACTGATGGAACAACCAGAAGCTAACGCGCTGGTGTTTTGAAAATCTCTAGAAAGACGTAAATAAATAGAAGTGTAGTCACTTTAAACATATGGGCTTATTTCCTACACTACAAATGACAAATAAAAAGCATGATATTAAAATAAATTCAACTTAAATTGTTGTAATTTTTAATAATTAATGTATTGCTGATTTCTACACTTACACGTACGTGAAAATACGAGTGTATTGAGTCACAAACCAAATGTGGTCCGCGAGTTGACATTTTGAGACCGCTGACTGAATATTCAAAATGTCGTATAAAACGAACGTTAAAATAATGAAATTCTGTAACAGAATGTCTCAGGTGAGATGACAGTTCTGTTCGTTGTTTGTTCAATATGCTTTTTTGATGTTAAGAGAAACCACTCTTCGGAAAATCATTTGAATTAAATATTTATAAACGTTAAAAATTTTAAAAAATATTTTGGAAATCTTTCCGACTTAAGTTTATGGAACTCTATAGTTATTCTTATGATTTACCGCATTTCTTCATTCACCGCATTTCTTTTCCATGTATCACCATCAATACTAAAAATGTTATTCGTCCATCAAGCTGGCTGTCTTCCAACAATTTTTCAACCTGTTCTGGGCCTCCACTCTTACACCTTGCATCCCCATCTTCCATAGTTTATTTTACATGTGTGCTCCTTTCACGTAGATAGAATCTATTTGGATATTTTACCTTTGATTAACAGTCATTAAATATGAAATAAAAAGTATAATTTGAATAAATTTCTTTGTCAGGTTTTTAATGGAAAACTCTGCTCGTTTTAATATTTAAATTAGTCATATACATCACTGTCTTTTAGAGAGGAAAAAAGAAATTTTGACATTTTTTGAATAGCCCAATGAATTGTTAATTTTTCACTGAGAGCCGCGTATGATAAGAGTTTTGATTTTATATTCACTCACCCCTTTTCATTCCCACCCCTCACTTTTTACAGTGTTTCACTTTGACATTCACATTATATTTTAAAATAAGGTTTATCTCTGAAGGTCAAAATAAGGTCGTCTTGTTATAGATTTTCGTAATTAGAAAATGAGTCACGGTAAGTTGTCACTAATGAGTCAAACAAGGCGTGGTCAAGATCCTATGAGTACATAGAGTTTTGTTGTTTAATTAAACTTGTTCTTTTTTATAATGAAACCGATTAATTGGATACAATTCTATATTTTTTCGAATGACTTCCAAAGTCAAAGAGGGTTAATTTACAAATAAAAGATTGCTTGACAATCGCCGCGCTTTCTCTTATTTCCTATCGATTTATCTGTTATTCTATTGTCTTCTAGTTTATGTGTCTGTTTTGTTAAAATTTGGACTATAATTTTCTTTTCTCTCTGTACTCTGGCTATGAATCTAGTCGTGTGCATGTGTATGAATAGATGTATGCGTTTATGTTATAACAATGTTTTGCACCAATTTATAAGTTTAATAATTATATCAACGGTTTATTGACTATAATTTTTTTAGTAATATTGTACGTGTGCAAGAGTGTGGGCTATATAAAACACATCTGGCATTCTTGTGGCTAGCGCCGCTCACCTATTAATAGAGTTGTATCTCGATTGTTAAGTTTTTATGAAATTAGCCAAAACCTTTTGACTTTAGCTCTTTGATCATTTTTCTCTCTGATGTAATAAGTTGTCCAAAAAGTTGTTTTGCATTTATCGAACAGATTAGAATAAATCTTTCATTACTTATCTTATTCAAATCGTTCTAAATTTCGATTATTTTGAAAGGTAACATTTTAGCGCATTATTTTGGCGTCATTTTAAAATGGGGTGAAATCAGTTTTTATAATGCTTGATGTTTTTTCTACTAACAATAACTTTACGACACAAACTAAAAAAATATATTTACTATAAACGGTAACGATACAGTAAACCATCGTGTGAATCAAACGTGGTTGAAAACATCTATTATGGTGATACTCGTACGACACTCGAAGATGATGTCTATTCTATTATGGTGATACTCGTACGACACTCGAAGATGATGTCTATTCTATTATGGTGATACTCGTACGACACTCGAAGATGATGTCTATTCTATTATGGTGATACTCGTATGACACTCGAAGATGATGTCTATTCTATTATGGTGATACTCGTACGACACTCGAAGATGATGTCTATTCTATTATGGTGATACTCGTACGACACTCGAAGATGATGTCTATTCTATTATGGTGATACTCGTATGACACTCGAAGATGATGTCTATTCTATTATGGTGATACTCGTACGACACTCGAAGATGATGTCTATTCGAGAAGGCCGATGATCGCCAAATCATGACTTTGATCGAGAATAACCAGCATTCTACGATACGAGAGATTAAGCTACTCAAAAAACTAAAAACCACCGTCCAAGAGTATTTCTTCCAATTTCGTGTTTGAATTTGATATAAAAATATGAAATAACTTTCCGTATCACCCAATATTTTTCTCTATTTTTTTAACATGTTAATGTAATAAGAGGATATTTATGTACATACTACATTGCTATGAATAAGCTTAAAATTTAGTTACTACGCACTCAACTTCCTCGGTATTGAACTACTTTGGACAGGCGGTATACGAAAAATATAGACTAATGGAACGGCGACGATCTCTTAATAAACGTAACGTAAAACGTAGAATAAACTTAATTCGATCGGACTCTGTGTCATATTTAAATAATCTTAACTATACTAAGTTGTTTAATGGGGTATAATGATATAACTTTTGCCGTTGCTGGTCCTGTGGTATGAATTGGAATGCGGCATGGAATAATCAGGGTGTGGGCTGAAAAACATCTGATTTCCTCGCGGCCGGACTCCACCTATATTGATGGGATGTATCTCAACCGGGATGATGTTATAAGATGAGCACATACATTTTGAAAGCTTCCCTATTAATTTTTTCCTGTGTAGCCGGTGAGCTTGCTAATGTGCAACGACTCACTCAAAATTTAAAAAAAACAAATTCCATGGCACAGCTTCGATATACAATTGAATTTGTATTGGAATGGAGAGGGGTTCCTCAACCACGAAGCCCAGCAACGACGACACTTACTACCTTCCGCATAAAATCGAATGCATTACTATCACATATCGGAAGATGTACAAAGGTTCCTATGTAATTCATCTTCTTTGATAAGTTGTCTGCAGTTTTTGTATCGAATGTGTTTATCTATACTTTAGTTTTTTATACTTATTTTGTAATATTTATAATCTGTCAATAATAGTGGGATCGAGTTCCGAGTAAAAATGCCCTTGAGGAGAGTTGGGTTTGTAAATGGCGCTATATGTATACCTGCACGTTAATCAAACTCCCAATCAATATTCAACGAATAGTTTTAGTCCATCTGAATATTAAATGAAGAAAATACTCGTATTTTAATCTAGATATTTCTTTATCACCATTTTGAAGCACTGTTTGAGCCAAGTGCATTCCAAGAATTTATATCAAGTAGTTGCAAAGCCCCAAGAAAACAATCCATCCAGATAAAAAAATGTGTTCAATTAAAACCAGCGTTTAATCAAATTGAGACCCGCAAAGGCTTGAAATCGAGAAGCCTTCAAGGCATCGCGCCAACAAAATTTTTTTTGTTTCCTGTATATTTTTTGTGGTGGTTTGACCACGTGACCAATAAGACGTTCGTATTCGAAGCAGCAGCAATCTTTAACCACCAGAATAAGGGTGAGGCGCTGAAGGTAGTTGGGTCACGTATTAGAATGCCCCCGGTTGAGCTGAGTTGTTTTACCGGTCACAAGGGACCCGATGAAACGGACACCCTTCCTACACCATATACCAGAGTTACGTAAAGGAGATTCACAGTCTCGACCTAATATAAATATACCGGGAGTGCCGGCCTGTGGACCGATCTGGATAAAGAAGTGTTATGGCATCACTGAGTTCCAGTTGGAACTTATAGGGCGAAGATAATATTTTTATATATTTCAGAAATATTATATAACGTTAGGTCCGCTTTTAAATTAAAAAATCAGTAAATAAGCTTTCAAAACATTTGAATGGTGTTACTTAAAAGTCTTCATCACCTATTTGAGCAAACATTGAGTTCCCAAATATCTTAAGTTTTTTTTTCCTAAAAAAAGTCAAGGAAAATCTAAAGCTTAACCTTATATTCTAATTTAATATCCACAACCTTTCATTATGTTGGTTTTCATTATGCAATATGATGCTGTGACTGGCGGAAATTAGCAGGAAAAAAAGCCACTCATTTTGAGATTCTTACATTGGCTATGCTCCTTCACCGCTCTGAAGCTAGCAACACATTTCCATGCAAACGCTCTCAAGTGGGTTTTTATTACGATCGAGCAGGGATGAATATAAGCTCCAATATTGCCAACTTTTAAATTTCTCATGATTTTTAATTTTTGTACTAAGCCTTAGCGAAAATATATTTTTCTTTATTATTAAGTCTAATAGGAAGTATTCTTCTCCTGGAGTGTTAACTAACAACATGTCTGCTACAATGTTTAATAGACAATTTTTTACAGTCTTCTTTTCTAATAATATTTATTTCATTCAAATATAAAAGTAATAAGTTTTCTTATTATGACCGAATATATATTTTTTTAATGTTTTACTTTTAGTTAAGAGACACTGATTTTTTTTTTTTAATATTTGTACATTTACTTCCGCATTTTTAGAAGTAATTTTAATAATGATATTTTACTTTATTTATTCATGTGGTACCCTTCGACATATCCGAATTGGTGATGAGGAGGTGTTAAAGAGCGTGGCTGAGAGAAAATATTGTATGTGGACCGTATAATCGAACATTTAGATTAAGAATCACTGGACTAAACACGAAACTCTGAGTTTACCATCATGTGTGTTTGAAATAATAACACACATATGCGAGCATTATGACTGAAACCCTTTTTTTGTTGAACATCGTCGGGAAGCGAAACCAAAACCCTCAGATGGAAGTCAAGCTTCTTA
This sequence comes from Odontocerum albicorne, assembly GCA_949825065.1. NCBI lineage: Eukaryota > Metazoa > Arthropoda > Insecta > Trichoptera > Odontoceridae > Odontocerum > Odontocerum albicorne. The sequence goes on along the minus strand of OX463852.1, from coordinate 20,870,471 downwards.
CCAACTAAGCTATGGATTTTGTCAAGTAGCAACATTAAATAAATACGTATTATTTTTAAATGGCCTAGTTTTCCTTCCCATTAAATAGATCTCATTTTTATCAAAATAAGAAATGTAATTTTTAAAGAATCAATAACAAAATAAGAAATTTAATACTAACACAAAATGACAGTGCGGTATTAAATAAGCGTCGTATTAAAAAAATACTGAGAAAAGTGGGTGAATTTCGTAGAAAGATAAACAAATATATAATCCGAAAGAGCTGTCATGAAGATGTAATGTAGTGTATTACACTTTCTTTGTATACAGTGCAGCTTGGCTGGATTATTGCCATATGCCAATCTCTTCCAACCAAGCAAAAATATGTTTAAGAAACCTCAAGTGAAAACCAGACTAAAATCATTTAAAAAAAATTGAGCTCCAGCGGGATTTAAACCCGCAACCTCCGGATTGGGAGACAGGCGTCTTACCAACTAGGCCACGGAAGTCGTAGTGTAAATGAGGTAAAAAAAAAGTATATTTTACAATAAAGTTAGATCCTCTGTGCCTAGAGAAATGTAACATAAAATATATTTTTAATTTTTACTTTGTCAAAGAATAAAGATTATACTTTTTCACTCTTATTTTTGTAATAGTACTTGTATCTTACAAATGTAAAAATAAAATTTATTTAATTTTTAGCGGATAGAAAAAAACATTGATTTTAATTTGATTAGATTTTAATTTAACCTAGGATAAAATATTAACTTTTGCTTATACATTTACTTTTACTTCCGTGTTTTTGAAAGTTGTTTTTACTTTTACCAAGAAATAAAAATAATGAAAATCTATTGATAAAGGAAAATTCAAGAGGTTTCAAAATTGATTAATTTAATATAGAAATTTAATTTTCGTAAAAAGTATAACTCCGTTATCAAAGAATTATTTACATTAAAATGTCTAGTGACAAGCATTGCTGTAAACTGAAAACACTTTCGACTGAAACCGGAAACTCTCTTGAAAAATGTTTTTTTTTTCTTTGAAAGCACAGATCAGCCCCTTAAGTATCTATTTGTTTGTTGAAATTATACATTACGAATATGAACATTTATCGTCTTTATTTTTATATGGAGTAATGAGGTGCGGGTGTTAGCAAAAAGTTACATTTAATGTTACAATGAAAAATAAATATAAATGAAATAAAATAACCGGTTTACCTTGCCTGACAGGAAAGACTTGACTTAATAAAAGGCGGTCACTAGAAAGACTCGACTAAATAAAATACAACCACTTCAATATGGACGGATGCGAATAAATTATATGAAAATAAAAACCTACCGTTTGAGATATCAAACGTGACCGCGACAACCTTTACTGACAATTTCTTTGACTTTTAACATTTTTTTCTTTCGAGTGCTTACACTTACACTTTTATTGGTCTTCCCAAATACACTTTTTCGGTCTTCCTCTACCACGCCTTCCACATATATTGGAAAAGTATATTTATTATGTTAGTCTTTCATCATTCATTCATTCCAGATGTCCTAATCATCTCAGAGTGCTCCTCATTATCTTATTCAACACATTAGCCTTAAGTTCACATTTATTCGTAATCACTTTACACCAGAAAATATGATCATTGTATATCGAAAACTAACTATAAGAAAACGCCGACAGGTGCATGTATAGTATTATAATTGTTAGAAAATCCTTAACTACTTTTCCTTATCTTGATTTAAATTTTCAACGTTTCTCCGAAAATGCGTTTATTTATTTAACCCTTTTATTGCAAATGCAATCTGGTGAGCTTATTGCTAGGTTGCAATCTCTTCCAATCAACCAGACAAAAGAAAATCTTACATGGTCGCAAAAAAAACATTTCAATGAATATCCATCTCCACGAAATCCATGAACACACACGTGAGCATATGCTCACAAACCCCACAAAGACGAACAATCACCCAAAAATTCTTTTCCATATAAAGTGAGATATCATCAATCAAAGGAAAAGGAAGAGATGATGGAGAGGAAAGAAAAAAAATCAGGAATGAAACACTTTATATTACTGACTAGAAGTTAAGAGATTTTTCAGTTGCTTCTTAAAGCATGCCAAGGACAGAGCGAGTCTTATATTGGTTTGTAACTGATTCCAGAGTCTCTCTGCATGGACAGTAAAAGACGACGCAAAAAAAGAAGAGCGCTGAACTAGAAAGTACAATAAACAATATTTATTTTTAGTTAAGGCATTAACATTGTGGAGGTTTACAGACATTGTAATTTGTTTTATCAAACACTGTTTATTCCACTTTTTTGTGGTTCATTTTAGTGACGAGAGCATTTAAATTGGCACATGTGATGAGCTGGTTAACCTTAAACAGGATTTTCTAGTTAGTAAGTCAGCTGTTCTACAGTATCTGAGCATAGTTATTAACCATGATTGGAGAAGGAGAATATTTTATTTTTCTGATTATTGAAATGTACTCGTATGTCTTTAAACTCCTGCTATGTCATTACTATATTATTTCTGATTATTGAAATGTACTCGTATGTCTTTAAACTCCTGCTATGTCATTACTATGTTATTTCTGATTATTGAAATGTACTCGTATGTCTTTAAACTCCTGCTATGTCATTACTATGTTATTTCTGATTATTGAAATGTACTCGTATGTCTTTAAACTCCTGCTATGTCATTACTATGTTATTTCTGATTATTGAAATGTACTCGTATGTCTTTAAACTCCTGCTATGTCATTACTATGTTATTTCTAGTCATATAAAATAAATTAATCAACAAATAAAAATAAATTATTTCATTGCTTACCTATATTATAAATGATATTTACCTTCATGTTATTAACATGTCATTTTATTTTTCATTTCCTCTTGCATTATAAAAGGTCTATTTAAACTCAACAAATTATAATATATATTTTTACGCACCGCATATAATCTTAACTTATTTATAAATATGTGGCGTTATGGCAGAAGTTGATATGTCTGTTTTTTGTCATTTTGTGTTTATTCACCCAGTTTATAGAAAGAAAATATTTCTCAGCATTTTGTGGCAAAACTTGGTGTGTCAGTCATTATCCAAACAAAAGATATATCGTTTGCAAAAACTTAAAAAATACTTATACTGATTTTTATCAGGTTATCAAAGTTAATATTTCTTCTCCTGTAAACTAAGGATACTGACATATCAACTTGTGCCGTAACGCCACAGAAATGTCCCCTGTACATTCAACATGTCCCACCTAGTCGCATTAAATTCTCCATTAATTTATAGTCACATATCTGAATTTACTGTCCAAAACTTCTTAAATATTTAGAGCTTATATAGTTTTTTATATATTCTTTCACTGTCTCCTTATTTTTTCTCTACATAGGATGAAATGCCTAATTAACTAATAATAGTATCCAAATGTTGTGAATTGATTTATGTAACTGTTCAAAAAGATCTCTATTGCTCTATTATTTTTAAAGGCTATTACTTTCAATAACTTTAGAATTGGTGGTGGATCAATTCGTTCTTTCCCTATTTTTACTTCTCTAGGACTTCTTATTTTAAAAGCAATTTCCGGGAGTATTCCATCCGATTTCGGTGAATCTCTATTTTTGTATAAACATAGATGCCCTATTTTTTATAGAAATTGTATCTTGACTGAAAACTACTTTTCAGGACCCTAATATTTTTAAACGTTTCGTTAGTTGTCTGCGGTCTTTCGCAATATTTCAAAATTATAATTCAATATGAACGTGCCTTAGAAGTATATTTTAGAAATGCATTTCATATATTGTGTTGTAATAAAATTCAACTTCGTTGTATATACAATCTGGGGGAATTATAGCCAGGTGCAAATTAATTTTAACCAACCACAATATGCTTAAGAGGCCTGAAGCCAATTTCTTCAGAGTAACTGTTTAATAATTATTTTCTTTCCTACTGAATACGTTATTAGGTAGATTTTGATAAAAATACTACCTGCTAATGTCGCGGAAAATTTTAATGCGCTTTATTCGATCATGACTAGGAAACTCGGACACTATCCACCGTTAAAATGTTTATCTATATATATATATATATATATATATATATATATATATATATATATATATATATATATATATATATATATATATATATATATATATATATATATATATATATATATATATATATATATATATATATATATATATATATATATATATATATATATATATATATATATATATATATATATATATATATATATATATATATATATATATATATATATATATATATATATATATATATATATATATATATATATATATATATATATATATATATATATATATATATATATATATATATATATATATATATATATATATATATATATATATATATATATATATATATATATATATATATATATATATATATATATATATATATATATATATATATATATATATATATATATATATATATATATTTGTTTATTGCTGACGTACAATGAAATATTTCCAATAGATACAATTTGTTCAAGAGAAATTATGGAGTACCTACAGGGTACCATAAAACGGAAAATAAATTTTCCTTTCACTGACCTGAAATCTACCTGATTCCTGCGACCAGCACCGCTAGGACTTTTTATTATTTTAAAATAAGTTTCAGCTCTTTTCATCGAAAAAATTGATTGATAGAAAAATAAGTCAAAAGAAATTAATAGAATTGAAAAGATTTTTATATTTTCATTTCGAATTGAAAAGATATGTATTTATTTTTGTATAAGTGATATTTGATACCGTGTTGTATATTATGACTTTTTAATCGATCTATTTATTTACGATTTCGGATGAGTATTTTCATGATCAATGTTTTTATTCATTTAATTTTAAATACACGAGTACATATTTAAATGTCTACGAGTATAACAAATTTTCTCATATTTTTATATACTCGTGTATCGTCGTGCAAATTATACACTTCATCATCTAATTTTATTAATATTTCCTTTTTATTAAAGTTAAACTACATTTTAGTTTAACTTGAATAAAAAGGAAATGTTGAGAAAATTAGATAAATTTAAGTTAAACTACATTTTAATAATGATAAAGAAAATTTATATGCGCGTTTTAGAGACCAAATATTATCAAAGACGCTTTTATTCTGGATTCGAACCCACAGTAAAAATATTTCATTTTAATAACTTCGTTATTCCCTTTAATTACATTAATCCTCGCGATACGTGTTTCTATTCCCTATCTCCAGATTTCCTTTAAGTAGAATGTCTAGGGTATTAATGTCATTTGTCTTATAACAAGGTCGGCTTCTAGACTGGTCTAGTTTCGATTACAATATGCTGTTCCCAGTAATTTTCTCGGAATGAGTGAAGATGCTGATTTTTTTAATATGTTGACATACTACCTTGATCAAAAAGTTTTAGGACTTTATTCATAAAAACAAAAATACAAGTTTATCCATCAAAATCGATATGGTCCCCTTCAAAGTACTACCCATCGACTGCAACGCACTTACGCCAGCGCTTGATCCAATTCTCGAAACACCGCTGGTACTCAATTTTCGGTATGTCCATCAGAGCCGTCTTCGATTTTTTCATGACATCCTCTCGGGTGCTGTAACGCGTTCCGCGAAGCGGTTTTTTAAGTCGGTTGAACAGGAAAAAGTCGCAGGGAGCCAGATCAGGTGAATTCGAAGGCTGCTGGATAGTAGTCGTGTTTTTTTTGGTCAAAAACTCATTGAAATCATGTCTTTCGCGATTTCAACGCGGTCTTTTTTTTGCATGAAATTGAGGTCTTTCGGCACTAGTTTTGCAGCGACCCATCTGAGGCTCAAATCACTAACCAAAATGTCTTGATCCATAAGCGATGTTCAAGTCCTCTGCCAGCTCTCTGATAGAAAATTTGCTGTTTTCGGCCAACATTTCTTTGATTTTATCGATGTTTTTATCGGTTTTCGACTTCCACTGCGTTCGTCATCCTCGACCGACTCACGAACACTTCTGAAGCGTTCGTGCAACCGAAAAACACTTATCCAACATTTCCAAGGTCTGCGGACCGTTAAATCCGTTTTTCACACAAAATTTAATGCAAACTCGTTGATGCACAGTTGATGCCATTATCAAACTTGTAAAAAATCGAAAACACGCACAAAGGAAGATGTACTCAGTACAGCGTAACTTTTACAAATCACGCTGAAATTTTGAGGGAAGTGTCAATGATAGATGTGGTAACCTAACAAAAAAAAATATTCCAATTGGGTGACTGACACCGCCACACGGTGGTCGGTTCTAAAACTTTTTGATCAAGGTAGTAATCAGTTATTTTATTCATCTTATTACATTTATCTCTGCTACACGTGTTTTTACCTCCTATTTTGAAACTCTCTTCGGGTGGAATGTTTTGAGATTTAATATAACTAGTGAAATAAGATAGTAATTTATTATGAAACATTTTAATAAAAATAACGCTTTTACATTTTTTGTCAGTTTACATAACCGTCATAAAAGATAAATTTTGATGTATTTTTTAAAGACATTAATAACCCCATAAAATAGTTTATCTAAAGCATTTTCCTTTTCCAAATTCAATTTTATTTTTACCCAATCAGGAAGGCATAATAACTTTTATTTATTATGAATGGAAAATAAATTATATTGATTCAGGGTGATGCTGAAAACCCCCAATAACTATTAATAAAGATGTTAACTTTTTCCTTTTTTTGATCTTCTTGAATATTTATTGAATACAGTTTAAAGTGAAGATAATTCTTCTGGATGGATTCAAGTAAGAGTATATATTATATTTCTCATTAGGATATTATCATTGGACTATCCATAATTTGTACAACATTAATATTTCTCATAAGGTTGTTTACACTTGATTATCCATCGCTGTGGTTACCCCATAAATATTTTTATTAATTCAGTAAAACAAATAATTCCGCTCTGATTCATTGAATATTCGAAAAGTTTATCAAACATAAAGCTACTTCCGGGTAAAGCATGTATTATATTTCTCATCAAGTAATTAAAAGTTTATTCTCAATCACTGAAATTTCTAAATAATGAAGTGTGTAACGTATTTTTTTAAAGGTCATTGACAAATAATTTTTCCTAGCTTTAGCTTTTCCATAAATATTAAAGTTTAATTATATCCGTCGAAAAAGTAACTTGTTTAGTTTTCGTTGAAATTTCTAGAGGTTTATGGACTATTACAGTTACCCTCTGGAAAAATATAAATCAAATTTCTAATTAGATCATTAACACCAGACTATCCACCATCATGATTATTTCACAAATATTATCATTAGGTTATTTATACTTGATTGTACTTGACACTACATAAATCAATAAATCAATTCAGTCGGTCTCTGATTCACCTCTTCAATATTTCACCGAAAATCCAAGAGATTAGTGAAATATAACAACTATTTCCTGTAGAACAATAAATGTGCTTTATTTTTCATTTAGTCACTTTCCATCACTGCAGGGTACTCCGTAAACAATTTCAATCATTCTGCTGGACATACACTTCCGTATTTCATCGAGGTATCTAGAGAATTCTGAAATGTAACAACAGCGTTCGATTAAAGTTATGGCATTCTTTATTCTTCATAGAATCATTCTTGACTATCACTTCAATTACTACTTGAACAAATTCATCAATTCGGTCGGACATACATTTCTGTATTTCATCGAGGTAACGAGAGGCTTATGAAATGTAAAAATAACGTCTGGATAAAGGGAAGGCATATTATATTTTTCATCAGACCATAATTACTTGAATATCACTGCAATATCTTCACAATCAAGTTAATTCATTCAGTCGGGCACACACTTCCGTATTTCACCAGTGTCTCGAAAGGTTTATGGAATGTAACAATAACGTCCAGATAAATTGAAGTACATATTATATTTTTCATCAGGTCATTACTTTATTATCATAGCAAACACTACTTAAATCATTTCATTCATTTAGTTGAATAAATACTCATTCTGTGTTTCATCGAGGTTTATCAAATGTAACATTTACTTTCAGGCAAAGTAAAGAATGTGTTATAAAAAAAGTAAAGAATATGTTATTAATTCTGTTGCACAAACACCCACTTTGTGTTTCGTCAAGGTTCCAGAAGTGTATGAAATACCTGAAGTGCTTGATCGAATATAACTGCCATATTGAATTATTTGAGATATATGATAACATACACATATGTGAGGTCATCCGTTGTTCACTTGTGAAAATTCTACTTTCATTGTGAAAATTTAATAAAGTTCACGGAGCTTTCACAAACAGCTTGTTTATTCCATATGGTATTTTGAATATTCAATATAATCGTTAAAATTCCAAAGCTATTACCATAGGTTAAGTAAATTTTGGTTATTAAAATACAGAATAAAAATTTTCAAAACAGATACTCCAATGGTTTTTTTAACAAAAAATACATTTTTTCTCATTATTAAGCAATCTAGACTATATAGACGTTAAATGAATGTAAATTTTATGCAAAAATAATTCACCCGTATTTCAATTATGCTCAATGGAAATGGTTCGATGTTGTTTTTTTTTATTCCAATAATTTTGGCGGTTTTCGTCCAAAACCCGACAATGGCTGACGAACGGGCGTAAAATAAAAAAATAATGTCTTTGTTTTTGAAATATTCGCTCGCTTTATTTTAATGCATTTTTAGCGGTACAGAATATAGCGCTGACATTTTGTTGGGGTGCCATTATTTCTCCATTCTTTTGTATTCCCGATATTTATGAAGCTTTTAGATAGAAAATGTTTATAACATGGGCTTTCATTACATTGGTCTACTTATTGGAAAGCCGTCCCGGAATGACAATAAAAAATAAAACGAGAAAAAGTCTTTCAAAGTTTTGTAAGTGAATACCCAAACGTTTTCCATTCTTGTATCAGTTCTTTTCAATTTGTAACTCTTTGTTATAAAAGGTTTTTAATTAAGATTTCTTAGTTTCTTTGTTCTCAAATCTTACATTGTTTTGATAAAATGGCGGCTCAAAAACAAATAATCTCGTTGAGCAAAGCTTGTTTTAGTTGTTTTAAAAGCATTGTTTTTTTTTTAAACTTCCCTGGAAGGATTATTTAATCAAAACTTTTTAAGTCTGATTTTCAATATTTCACGTGCAATATCTCATGGTTTTTAAGTTCATTTTAGATTTGTCTTATGTTTCGGAAGTTCAAATTAACTGTAACATTTTTCACTTTGTAAAACGACGAAATAATCCATGTCATATTATTGTAAGTGAATAAAGCGTAAAGTTTGAAAAATTTATATGGATCCAGAAAACCAAAAATGTTGGCTAACAGATTCATGATACCTAAAATGGTCTTAATTGTGGCTAATCACACGGAAAAATTAGTTTTTTCTCGAAGTATGAGAGAAATAGGGAGTATACCTATATACATTTTCATGAAGTGTTTAAATACCACTTATTGAGAGGTTATCTCTTAATTAAGAGGTAAAAGGAAGAATTACCTGTCGTAAGATTAGTGAACTTATAAAGATTTTTTCTAAAATATTCTAATGTTGAGTTCAACAGTGTAAAAATCAATCCCTTGGTGCAATCGTTAAAAAATATTATTTTTTTCTTTTATTCGTGTGTTACAACTTCAGCATATCTAAACTGGTAATTCGGACATATTAATGATTCTAGTCGAGAAAAAGTATTATCTTTGTCCCCAGTAATCAAGCTTTTGAGTATAGAATCATTGGAATATGCAGGAAACTCTAGGTTTGTCGTTGTGCACCTTAGTAACACTGCTGCGCGTGATAAAATTCAACACTCGCATACGTGCTCAGCGTATGCGAGTATTGTTATGTGATGATATTTTTACCAGACTGGGACTTTTATTTTAAAACAATCGAACCTAAAACCCCCGGTTACAGACATAGATACATGCTGAACATTTTACACTTATATATAAGAAGCTACGTTAAGACGTTTTGAATTTCGGCTTAACTGGTAGGATTTTTGTGGTTAGCTTAGCAAAATGTAGAAACCAATACCTTTACATTCCGGTGCCTAAATGGATTTCAGCTAATATCTTTACATATACTATCACACCACTTCCTTCTTGGGGCAGGACTGACTTGAATCATTTGTTAAAACCCTATTTGAGTAGATCATTCTTCATATTAACTTTATTACGTTATATCAAGTGTGACTCGAATAACAAGTCGACCCATTTGGTTTGCCTACAACTTTTTTTATTTAAATAAGATTTTTTTCTTTGCAGATACACATCGTTACAACGAGCCCAAATCATCTTGATGTACGAGTAAGCCAGGAATGTAAGAAAAAAACAATACCGTTACGCAAGATTTTTTTAAATATCATACTCTACATACTACACCAACTAACTACTTACAATTCAGTAACTGGCTGCAGATTTTTGAGAAGTCTGGATCAACCAGAAACAAATTACGTAAAAGAAGAACCCCGAGCATATACTATATCTGATATGCGATGAATGTATTTAGTAGAATAGAAAGCAACCTTTTATACGGTTTGGACGTATCAAATAAAGGTTATTAAGACATTTGGACGACCATCGTGGCCTAGTTGGTAAGACGCCTCTATCTTCAATACCGGGGGTTGCAAGTTTGCTCCCGCTGGAACCCAGATTTTTTTAAAAAGGGTTTTGTCTTATTTCCACTCCAAGCTTCTTAAACATTTTCTGGTCATTGAAATATAATGCTATATAGCAATAAGCCCGCCAGGTGGTACTTTGTAATACGAAAGTGTAAAACATATCTATGCGCTGGAAGGTTTTAAAAGAAAAATCGAGAAACGTGTTTATGGTTGGACATAAGAAGGGAAATTTATAATAAAGAAAATTTAAGAAAGAAAAATAAGAGCTTTATGAGAAAATGCGTAAATGTACAAAAGATGAAGGAAACATATCATGAGAGTAAATTGTGGCGATCTATGCTCTGTTCATACGACAATAAGGAAATGGAGTGATAGTTAGTACATAGTATACAAAGATTCTACAGATATATTAAACATTTGAAAACTGCTATCACAATACGGAACTATTCATGGTTCTTGTATATTACACAGTTCCGGTTTAAACACTAATCACAAAATAAAAAGAAATTCATCTAAGGTTTCGGATTGAACTTTTTGAAACCCCATATTAAAATATTCAAACCAAGATAACTCTCATTTTCCAATAATTAATTTTCCGTAATGTGTGTTGTATCTACTTTCTATCTCGAGACTTCTTGGTGCGGAAAGATCTCGATTCATTCGAGAGAAATGTTAAGGTCGACTTGGTGTCATGTTACATCAGAATTATGAATGGTGTATTACACCAAGAAACTATTTCAATAAACCTTAATACTATTTGCATTTCTTTGAGTGATAAATGACCAAAGAATAAAAAAAAATCTCGTTTATTAAAATATTTCCTTACTGAAATTAAATAGTTTATAGATCACATGCTCGTCTAATGAACATGAAACTACTTAGACATAAAAATTGATATTGTTATAATCATTTCTTCGAAGAAAACTTCAGTATAAGAGGTAAAAACACGTGTAGAAGTGATAAAGTTAATTAATGAAATAATGTAGTAAACTCTCCTGAAACATAAATTTAAAAAATGTTTATTGATTTAAATATGTAACACGATAAAAAATTATACAATTGGTTTTTCAAAAATTAACTATTGCGATGCTGAATAAACTTTTAGAACCCAATTTAGTCTTTTGGACGCTGCTTGTGTTTGAGAAAAGTTTGCTGCAATAAAAAAAAGAAAACGATAAAATCTTCCGTTTCATTTTTTGCGAAACTTCTTTAGAAAGAACAATAAATTTTATTACATCCAAAAAACACCTTGAAATTAAATCATAAATTCTCGAGTCAAACAGCGCGACTATATTGATAGTTAGAAAACTTTCAGAAAGTTTGTTTTGAAATTTTTCTCTCTTTATATTTTTACACAAATAAAGGAATCTTGAACGAGAATCGCATTAAAATAGCGTTGAATAAAAAGGAATATTTTGTCACTGGCAAACCTGAGCAAAAAACAAAGTTAGAGAAAATCGACAAATATGTGGGATTGCACTCTAATATTTGAAATCCAAATTTGAAGTTTTTAACTTTCAATGGGTATCGAACCCTAAGCCCCCGGATAGGAAGACAGACGTCTCAGCAAATAGATTACGGAGTATAACTTTAATCTTATATTGTTTTTGTTCAAATGGATTAAGTAAAACCTTTCTTTTACCATAATAAAATTTCCCCAATATTAAAAAATATAGGCATTTTTGAAAAAAATTAATGGAAAAAAGTGCTTAATTAAAACAATCACTTTGCTTGACTATAGTTTTAACACTACACATGATGTTGTTTTAATGTAAAAAAAATGTAAAATCAAATGTAAATTTTTTTTAAACATTTGCCGCAACAAGCCTTGATAATTTAAATAAATTAAATATCCTGTCTCATAAAAAAATATTCAAAATATTTACGGTTCAAATCGTCAACTAACTTTATACAACAAGAGAAAGTGCTATATTGAAAACAATTAATTAACATAATTGCTAGGGTAACCAGAGCTTCCAACTAATAAAACAGTACATTTTTTTCCTACCTGCTGAGGTACACCCATTTAAACCCTCTTTCATCCCCCTTATTACTGATACCGAGCCACCCCTCTCCGGGGGCAAGCAGCATCCATTAAAACGAACAGTGGCCATAATTGGAAACAATAAAAAAACCTCCCTCGCAAAGTAAAGCCCCGTCTAAGCACGTGCATATACTCGCACAACTGATTTAAAATCAAAGAGAACAATTTCATGGCCCTTGAACGCTTTCGTTCGTTGGGAAATAATTGTTAAACAAAGCGTTCCGTGTTGAAAAAAAATGTTTGCTGACCCTAATGGTTGGTAATTTTGAATATTTTTTTTAATGTAAGGAGAATCTGTGTAAATGTATCAATTTTATGTGCTTTGTATTTTTAATTGACGCTAAAAGGGTTATTTTAATCGATTTTTATTACAACCTTGCACTCCCATTTTTATTACAAAATCTTAAAACCTATAATCAAATAAACTAATGTGTATGAAAAGGAATATTAATTACAACTGCCCCGGCCTTGTTAATAAGACGTCTATCTTCCATCCCAGGGATTTCGGGTTCGATTACCGTTATTAGATTAAAAAAAAAAGATGCGTGAGAATCTCGCGCGGTAGAAGGGAAACTTCTTAGCTCCTAAGAAAAGTTGAATTTATGCGTTGCTTTTTTTCCATTTGTTAACGATTTTTTTAGGATTAGGAAATGGTTATATGGAATTTAATTCAAGAAAATCTCTCTTAATTTAATAAAAAATGGTTATGTGGAATTTAATTCAAGAAAACTTCTCTTAATTAAATAAAAAAATATTATTTTTAATAATAAATAATAATAATAAAATACAATTAATAATATTAATTATTATAAATTTTAAATTATTGTCAATATTAAAAAAATTATAATAATTTATTAATTAATAAAATATTTAGTAATAATTAAAAAATAATAATATAATACACCGTTTCACTTTTCGTGACGTTCAGGCCAACTTGCCCTACCGCGCCGGTAGAAATTTCACTTCAAAAAAAGATTCCAGTCTTGCGGTCATTTAATGCATTTTATTCAACATCTTTCTAGTTAGTAGTAAGACATTTTTTTATATGACAATAAGTCCGCAAAGTTTTAATGTTACAACGAAAGTTTACAATAAATCAGTCGATTCTCTGTTTGAAAAAAAAAACCCTGTTGTAAGCTTTGATAAACCGACCAAATGATTTTTGTATTGAAAGGGTGTTGACTTGATCATCTGATGACTTTTGGTGTTTTGATTTATCAATTAATTCGTACATAAATATTTTTGACAAGGATATGAAGAAAAAATCCCCAATATCAAGAAAATAATCTGTCGTTATTTATTTATTAATATTTCATTTTTGTTCTAAAAATTAAATTCAACATCAACTTCAAAAAAGGTCATAAACATCGTCAGAAAATTATAAAAGTGTCCCAAAATGTCAAAAATGTTGTACATAGATATGGAAAAATAAATAATTCACATTCAACAAATACTATCTAAAAAGTCCCAAAATATTTTAAAAGTTGATAAAGTTGACGAAGAATATCAATAAGGGATTAAAACAAATTTAAAAACTCGAGAGGATTTTACGACAGAAAACTGCTTATTAATTAGAATGTCTTAACATTTTCTTTTTCTGAAAAGATAGCTTACAACAGTAATTATTATAAAAACGTGCGCTTGAAATGAGTATTAGAGAGGTCTACTAGCTAAGCTGAAGTTGGTTAGGCTCATTATAATACAATAGTAAATATGTAGATGTATCACGGAATGTTCTGAAGTTCGTCAGATGTGAAAAAAACATATTTATTTATTTAATTAACGACACAACAGTGTCTTTATATATAAATGAACATGTGACAGGTTATACAAGTACTTAAAATTATTGACAAATAATACAAAACTTTATCTTAAACTAACATGAAGATACAAAAAGCAGTAGTAATAATAAATTACAGTCATCGTTTTAAAATTATTTAATAATCTTTGAGAATTTTGTGGGAATTTTATGGATATACTCGTATATTGATATATTTTGAGATAAAGAAAACACATGGCCTCATTAGTAGAACGAGATACAAGTTGCTTTGCAGAATTAAAAGCTTCCTACATGTTGATGCAGGGTTACTCAACTCCAGAAGCAAAGTATTGTCCTTAATGTTTGGTTTATATTACTTTATTTAAATTAATAAAGGAGAGAACAAAGTTAGTAGCTATTTCTAAATATTGTTGTGATATTCTGGCGAATACTATATATACTTATATTAAAAATATCTAAATTGTTGCAAAACTCGTTTCCAAGTCTTTGCATACGAATTAAAGAGGAGTTAATTATATAGTTAGTATAGCAATTTTCGGTATAAAATGCGGCCCACATAGCGCATTTTACTCTATAAAAATAAGAAAGTTCCGATTTTTAATAAAATATGGCGCACTATTTTCAGTTTATCTTTTTCCAATTATAATCTCGCTCGGACGCAGTCATTGCTGCCAGTGCGTAATTGTGTAATAATAGTGAGTTCGCATCCCGAGCTAGAGCGCCCTTGAGAAGAATTGGTTCTTTAAACGGCGCTATACAAATTGTCCTTTTATTATTATTACTATTTATCATTATTCACGTCCTGTCATTACTTTTATTCAGTTAATCATTTATTTTTATTCACATCCTGGTGTAGTGTTGAATAAATAGTTGTAGTGAATGAAAATTGTATAGTTTTAACAATTGTTTATACGGTAAACTATTTTCTTTGTATTCCTTCATGTTCGGATTTGACAGCACAAAGCATTTTTTATTTTTGCTACAATTTTTGCACCGAATTCTGGGAGCACTATAATTACTTAATTTATATTGCATCTCCATGTAATATAAAAATAAACCAAATAATTTAAAATATTTAAATTAACTTATCTTATGTGATAACACTCAAGTTATGTAAAAGACACTTTTGTGTCGTGTACATAATGTTTTCATAAATGATAAAAATTGTTTCGTAAACTAATGAAAAAAAAACTTACACAAATCCACCGTCAATATTGTTTCCATTATTTTAGTATTTTTAATAATATCTTATACGACCACCATAGTTTAGTTGATAAGATCGATGCCTGTCTTCCGATGCGGGGATTACGACATCGATTCCAGTTGGAACTAAATTGGTTTTGTGAATTGTTTCAGTGTGGTTTCTCTTAGGGCCTCTTTGTGATATTTTTATTTTTAGCATATAAAAGAATTCAAAATCGTCAACACATTCTTAACAAACGTTTAAAGATCCAACTCTGGTATTTTTATAACAAAAATATTTTCTTTTCATCATGCTCATGTTCAAATATTAAAAACTTTTTAATACAAAAACTTTCAGGATATTAAATGTTTCGGCGATACTTAAAATTTTACAACAGATATTAGGATAATTTCAAAACGATGTGTTTTGCGTAAACAACAGCGTTATAATCGAGATTTTACGATTATTATTTACGTTTCGTAAAGTATCGTTTACAACTATAACATCCCATTTTACGATCAATAATCCAATTTTGTAAATTGGCTTTCACCAATATCTAAAATAATACCTTCTATAAACAACTTTTATTAAGGCAAAAATTCTTTACTTAATTTTCTGACATGGTCTTATTTGCCTTTTATAAGTTCAAATTTCTTTAACTATCAATAAAATACAAGGCTATACTAGTCTTCTTTTTTTTTTTAATTATCTTTTTCCAACCATTTATTTCAATGGATAGTCAATATGACAAATTTCATTGAGTAACACATTAAATTCTTAGTTGTTTTTGGTTCGTTTATTGCTTTTAGCTACAAATACTGTGATTCGGAAAAAAAATTATTCACATAAAAACATTACTAAAATTATTGTAAAATTCGAAGTATCATTTTTCCACAGAATAAACATGTATACGAGTATATTTCTTTCCTAGTATTTTGTATGATTTCGTTCGTATCAGTATTTGGCTCTGAACTGTCCAGAAGGACTTGGAAATTTCTAAATAGTCTTTGAACCGGAATTAGGAGAATCAAGGACAACATGTCGAAGTGGTGAATGTTGCGTGAAGGATCAACTTTCTATATTTGCGGTAAGGAATAGTCCACCCGATATTGCTGCTATGCCCAAGGAGTCTGGTGTTTTATACCAAGGAAGACTTGATTCAAAGAGAGTTCAGTGATGTCTAGACTGGAGAATTCTTGATGGAAATAATTTAATACCTTTGGCACGATAAGAAGATAATTGAAATATAAAAATTAAGTGAAGGCAATATTGGGAACTAAAACAATAAAGAAGTAGATGTATTATTAAAATAAAACACTTAACTTTGTTTTCCTTCACTATATTTTTTCAACCCTCGCTGTTACGTGTCCATCTCAGGTGTAATAATTAAACTAAATAATATGTAACTCGCACACTTATTTATTCTAAATGTTGTGTATGGTCTTATGAGGCATATAGTAAAAAGGGAATAGACAAATATTGTAAAGGGAAGAAAACTAAGTTTATTTTTAAATATTACGCAAATCATTGCTTACATAATTAATTTACATACATAATTAATGTTTATAGAAACAAAATAAGTAATATTTTATGGATTTAGGAGAACTGAGTTTGAAAACGAAATTAAATTTTGTTAAGTTACTGATGTTTTAATTATGTTAAAGGCAACTAATTAAAATCACCAGCAAATGTCTGTCACATATTTAACTTTTACCAAATCAGCAAATGTTATGCGTTGATTACAAAAATATAAAACGTATTCTAAGTAGCGTAAACTAAGAGAAACACGATTAGTGATATCGCCATACTACTTGGTCTGTAATTATCGGATACATTTAATACTATTGCTTTATTTGTAATTAGGAAAGCTGTGATCGAGTATCCACTATAAACGATAACAACTCTAATTCCCTGATACCAAAACTACTGTATGTGAACCGCTAGTAAATTCTTTCAAAGTTTTGCTACCACCACCGCTTAAACCTGGCTTTCATGAAAACATTTGAAAAAGCAATGAACAATACAATACAGACCGAATCAATAACTTTGGCTGTTATTTTCGTATTCAGCGCCCCAAAATTTCTTAAGTTAATATATTATCGTTTTTGTTAGAAACAAAAAGTTCATTTTTTGAATAATGTAATCAGCCTTCCTCGTTAAAATTAAGAACAGAGGCCTCACTATAATATGATATTTCCATTCTGTCCCATCCTGAACTTTGCGTCTCCATAGAGGATCCCGGAATGCGTTTTTAACTGTAAAAGTTCTTAATAGCATCATCTATTAAATTCATGGTAAATGAAAACTAACTCATAAAGCTACGTTTATAAACTTTTTGATGACCTCTATAGTCTTGTTGGTAGGATACTTGTTTTCAACTCGGGGGGTTCAGACTCGATTCCCGAAGGTACCCAAAAAAATAAGGGGGAGTCAGTCTCATATAGTTCGTCCACAAGGGTAGCGTCTCATTTCTGTGTTCAGTAGTTTTGGCAACACGTACAACGATGAACTACAAGTAATGTAGGTGTTTCATTGGTTCTTTCTCCGAGGATCGATAAATGGAGCTGTTAACGACATCGTTTTCTGGCCACACTCATCAGCATATCCCCAGCATTAAAACGGATATGCCGAGAGAGGAGAGTGTGTGCAGTTTTGTAATAAAATCCCAGTCTGTTTAAAAAACTCGTCTGCTGTCGCCTGTCCACGTGCGGTAATATTTCCAACACGTACAACGGCGAACTATGAGTTATATATTGCCTACTCGATAACTTTTTAATCCGAAGTATATTACGACTAGCCATTCTTTTTTTATCAAACAAGTTATTTAAATTATTCAATTGAAATGGAACAATTAATATTCTGGTTAACCTAAATATGTTCAGTCATGGATCAAAACTATGTATTTATTTTGTCATGGTTATTACGTAAAAAAACTTTAAAATATTCAGCGGGCATGTATTAAAAAATAAGCCTTAATATTTTTATAAACAGTAAATAAAAAACATGCAGAAAAATTGTCAACATTTGAAAAATTTTAATTGAAAGAAAGATTAGTTTAAACACGAGACTTTCTGTCAACAAAGTTTTTATATGTCAAAGAAAATGACGTTGTTGCAGAATCCAGTGCAATTAAACAAGATTTTTCACTTCCTTCCGCCAGACCCGTCCATTTGGAATGGGACGTTTTCAAGTAAGGTGTTATTAAATTTGCATATTCAAAGCTTTTCCTTCACTCAAAGGAGGCTCGAATCTCTTCAAAATGTCAATCGCAATGTTTTCTGTTTGTATATTAAAAAAATTATAAAATCAAGAATTTTTGGTAAAAAGATTTTATTCGGCGTGCTGGTATAGTTTTCTGTCACTGTTTTAAATTATTGGCCAAATCACTTTTCTTTGGACAGTTTTGGTGAAATACAATTAAAATAAATAATATATTACACTTATGAATTATTAAAAAAGTTAATACAATATATTATTAGCTCATGCGCCTAATGATCGGCATTTAATCGCTAGAAGTAATTTATTTTTTTATTTACTTATAAAAACATAACACAAAATAAAATGTCATGGTCAAAATCACATGGAAACAGCATGATTCTTTTCATTTTATTTATTTATGCTTTTTAATTTTAACAATGAGATAAACAACTCACTCCCATATTAAACTAGGCATATTAAGGTAGGGAACTAACATAAAACAAACTAAAAATTAAAGAAATATAGTACAAAGCACTGATATAAAAAATAGCACCATAATCGCATTACACCAAAAAAGAGCATTTAAATAAGATACATTAATTTAACACAGAATCGTTCATTGATTTTTAGACACAAAATGGCAATCATAAATCCACAAAAATGAAGGAAAATGAAACTGCATGTGAAACACTACTCAATTACATGATTATGATTCAATTTGCGTTTTTAGCTTTTGTTATAAATTTGATATGTTTCTATCTGCCTTTTTTAAATTTCATGTTAATATTAACTGTATCGGCAAGGTGAACTAACACCTCTATTCTCGAAGAAATGCTTTCAACGAATCCTCCGATTCTTTGGGCCGATTGTTCTTATCCAAGAAAACAGTTTGTGGTTACTGGAGGTGTGGAAAGACGACGTACAAGAGGAACAATCCCAATGCGTTGGACTTACCAAGTGAGAGACGCTATTGGACTACCCTTAACAATTGTCATTCGAGCCGCGGAGTACTGGGTTGTATGGCGAGGTGTTGTTGTGGGAGTCATGAGCGACATAACAGGATGATGATGATTTAATGTATTTTTGAATTAATAATGAGGTAAATTGCAAGTATAAGCGATTTTGCAATAAATCAAAGACATATAGAGTACAATTAGAAGTGCTAACCTTCATGCATGACAGTAAAAAAGGTAAAGATTTCTTTATAGAAATAATATTATGAGAATTAAAAAAATACTCCAATTCACATGACTCCTCAGATTAAACAGTATGAGAACAAAAATAACGTAAGATATGTTTGAAGATTTTTACGGCTGTTTTCCATTAGTTTTTAAATGTTTTTCGGAGTTTTGTCGCAAGCTTGTCGTCCTTCCCTAACACTATCTGTCCGTGTTATTTTAAGAGACACGTCTCAATTTTGAGCTCTTCAATATTTTATTTAGTTTATAGGATACTCAAAAGCCACCGCTTAAACCATATCTCAGAAGCATCAATTATATCCCCGTTTCGCTGTTCTCTATTGAGATTGAGCATAAATATCTGCTCTGAACGTCGTCACAGCTTTATCTATTTTTTCTGACTTTTCGGTTTTGCTACCATCTGTAAAATTATTTGACCCTTAAATACTTAAGAGTTCATTTTAAGTTTAATTTGATTTTTAAACCCTTTTAAGTTTATTTATACGCCACTGAATCATCTTAATATTTCTTTTTTTTTGTGAAACCGATGAGTTGTATCAAATTTCTTATTGTTCATTAATTAGGCACTCAAGATGGGCGATAAACAGATATTTGGTATTTTTGAGATATTTTCTATTTTCTAGCAAAAGTAAACTCACTTCTCTGCGCTTTCAGTGAAATCTCGGCAATTAAGTTGATTTTAACTACCGCTGACATCACACATAGCCTCATCAAAAACAACATCCACGTGACTACTATATGGTGACTACTAAACCACACCGTTGAGCAATACTTAGTTACATAGTAAACCAACACAACAACCGCTATTCTGAGTGGTTGTACATCAAATTTCCAGGTCAATGATTGTGGCCGCTTATTTACATTGGACATTGATTATATTTTTGGTCTTGTGCAATAAATTTGCCAGGTTATCATGTATAAAAAATGTAATTGAGCATGTCCGTTATATGTTATATCCTACAATATGTTCTATTGTATAACACTTTCATTGGATAAATTACGGTGGGCATATTGCCACGTGGCAATATCTTGCAGCAAATCAGAAAGAGCTTATCATGTCTTAAGGGAAATTTCAATTGGAACATTTTTTAAAGATCTTAGTTCCAATGGAAATCGAGTGTGTTTTTCCAGCAAACTCTTTTTCAATCTACCTTTATTTCTCTTGGTCCTCCATGGCCTTGTTGGATTTGTTTTTTTTTTAATTAAATAGATTTTTTTTCTTAACATATATAATATCAATCCTCCACTTTGTCCCCCGTTCACCCCTTAAACAAATGTAGTGGGATAAGATTGACACTTGACCATAACCTCGTTATATTGTACACTGTAAGGTTAAATTGGAAGGTTGTCAAAGTTCCTTTTTTATCAATGCATACTTTACAAAACTAGAAGTTACATATGATATAAAATGTAGAAACACTATTTAACAAAATGAATCAAATTTTAAAAGATCGAAAGGTAAGGAGTAAGAAAAATAGAAGCAGCTGTGTGAGAAAATATATGGTTGTGGGGGAGGCGACAGAAGTATGACTTTTTAACAAAGTTGGGAGCTCTTTCCTCTCTACTTATCTCAACAAGGAATATTACAATGGTGTGCATATACGTTTGTTAAAAAAACTATTTTTTTATCAAGCGAATCCTGAGAGAAGTTTGAAAGTTTATCAAAAGTCAATAACTTTCTTGAAATTCTGAGGTAGGAAAATATTTCCAGTTTGTAAACTCACACAAATACCTTAAAGTCAACCGCAACCACAATTTGACCTTTCGAGCAACAATGTGTGAATATAGAAATACATTTAGTTTCCAAATATAATATCGTTAATCAATTTTAGAGAAAATCCAAAGTTTACTTCAATAGAAACTCATTTATTAATAAAAGCAGTAGGTTTATTGATAGCAATATACTCGTAGTATATAAATTAATACTTGTATAATGAAAAAACACATTTATATCAAGGCAACGGAAAATATAATACGTGTGAAAGAGAAGCTAATAAACGGTCTTGTCTTATTTCATAACATCTTCCTAATCGAGATACTCGTATACCCCCACCAATAGGAAGGTGAGCCCAACCACGACCACGTGAGAAATTTTTCAGCTCACGCCCATATACTCGTTAAATTTAATACAAAATAATGATAACAATAGAGCAGTTGGTATAATTCTAAACTAAATATGCTTATACAAAAATTATTAAAAATTTAAACGCCCATACTCTCACATAAATTCCGGACTCCCGATTCACTGCCAGCGTTAAGAGAGAAAATATGTTAAAATTTTTGTAAAACATAGTTATAAACTTGAAGACATTTTTTGACTAACATTTGTGAATTCACACTTGCAGCTTCAGTTCGAATATGTTGAAATATTTATGTGTGTAAAAATATGTACTCGTAAATTTCATGGGTGCAAGTTAACTAGGTCAGAAAGGCTATAAGCCTAGTGAGATATCTGATATATAAAATTAAAATAAATGAAAAACAAGTTTACGAGTATTGGTAAAAATTAAGCTTTGTGTGCCCTACACATTCCGTTAGACAAACGTTCATAATTTGAAAAATATCATTTTATTGTAAATACTATGTACCTGACACATAATTTCAAAGTTATTTACTTGATAAAATAACTAACGATATTCGTTGCCTAAAACGCTTAACTTCCACCCGGGGATTTCGAATTCAATTCCCCATGGTACATAAAAAAAAGCATCCGAGTCTGGTAAAAAACTTCGTCTGGTAAGAATACTAACATGTGCCGAGTGCATGTGGGAGTGTTGTATTCTTTTACCGAACATGAGAGTAGCCAACACGTGCAATGACGATATGAGAGTTCTGTGTATAGTCCAGTAGTCAATGTTTCTAAATCATACGAAGGAAGAAGAAAAGATAATCTCAACAAAATGATATGCAAGCGAATCTCGAGGGCTGCAAAAAAAATATTAAAGTAGGTTTAATGCAGTAGAAATGAGACTGTTGAGAAAAATATTTGGAAAATTAATGTGTAAAGCATAAGGACACTGTAAAATAAAAGAATGCGTATCGAAAGAAGATGCAGTGCTAAGGATCAAGAAATAAGCATTGGCAACCGTTTGATCACGTATAAATAATGAATGGTCAAAAAATGAAAAATTCGATTCAAAAGGTATAAAAGGTACAATGAGTTTGGGAAGACTTGAAAACGTTGCACAATCAAATTAATCGAATTCTGAAAGAGGATAGAGAGAAAAACCTTAATAATATGGGAGTAGGTATGACGAGGTATATGACCGTGACAGAAGCATAAGATGTGTGTCCAAATATGACAGAATGAAGTGAATATCTGCATGCCTCTATTGAATCATGCTATCGTTGTGATAATGATTAGAGAATAATAACCAGCACCATAAAATATGCTTCTGAAAAACACTTTTATATATTAGAGAACTATCTCAAACGATTAGCTACCGTGGTTTTAAGAGTCGATTCCCTTGATTTCTAAAAATATTATAAGATGTAGTCTTGTTAAAAAGTTCATCTGGTAACGATAGATTCGAAAGATACTTGTGGAAGTATTGCTAACACATACGATCATGAATTACAAGGAACATGTCTACTCCAGTAGTTTAAAACCCGAAGTCTTGATTAATCCGAACAATTAATTCAACAATTCAAATATGATTTTATTTTGAAATTAATTAAATGTAAAAACTTTTCAGCAAAATAAACAAAGCCATCTAACTGTAGTCTAGGACTAGTCAACTTGACCCCGGTATATTTTGACACAAATTTTCTTTCGATGAATACCCAAACATATTAATAATTGGAATAATACGAGTATAAGGAAAAATTCAAAAAAATATTTTTTTAAGGATCTCTAATTTGTGATTCAAACCCACTATTATTGACAAATTTAAAAAATTACATAAAAATAAACAGTGGTTGTGCTCTAAGATAAGGTACTTCTTAGAGGACAACCACTGTTTAGAAAAATATATTTGGTGAGGAAATTTACATTGTTTAGAAATATATATTTGGTGAGGAAACTGCAGAAAGTTTCCAAGGAAGATGAACTACAAAGAAACCTTTGTAAATCTTCCGATATGTGACAGTAATACGAGTTTATTCGGCTTCAAGTGGAGTGTTGTGCATGTGTGCAGTTTTTAAGTATTGTACTGAAGTTATTTTCTAGTGCTCCATAAAGCTGCATAGGTCACCGATATACTCGTATGTGTATACCTTAAGTGTATACAAACTGTGATAGATCCAATTTAAATATTATACAAGAAAACTAACGTTAATCAAAAATAAATATTTTCAATTCATTAAATATTATACAATAGTTATAAAAAAGGTTGCAATAGTAAAATTAACAAGTTAAAATGACAAAAAAATACACTGTTATTGACTAAAACCAATAAAAAATAGACTAAATTGGATAAATTAAATAAATAAATTTAATAAATTAATAGTAAATAATGAACGACAAGTCTTCTAAATATGTTTTCGCTTTTTTCCCAAATTTCTAAATGTGACTTCTCATGTTATTCTCTTGGATACTTTATATTTTACAACATTACCATATATGCTTTATCATTATATAATTACATTAATATTCAAAATGTAATGAAATATTGAAAGAAATTTGTATTCAAAGAACTATCAAACCATGAGTTTTTATTTATTCAAAATAAAAAATAATGGTGATTACTGTTGCCATTTATGATAGATATATTATAATATGAGAAATAATAAATACATATATATATATATATATATATATATATATATATATATATATATATATATATATATATATATATATATATATATATATATATATATATATATATATATATATATATATATATATATATATATATATATATATATATATATATATATATATATATATATATATATATATATATATATATATATATATATATATATATATATATATATATATATATATATATATATATATATATATATATATATATATATATATATATATATATATATATATATATATATATATATATATATATATATATATATATATATATATATATATATATATATATATATAATATATATATATATATATATATATATATATATATATATATATATATATATATATATATATATATATATATATATATATATATATATATATATATATATATATATATATATATATATATATATATATATATATATATATATATATATATATATATATATATATATATATATATATATATATATATATATATATATATATATATATATATATATATATATATATATATATATATATATATATATATATATATATATATATATATATATATATATAAATATATATATATATATATATATATATATATATATATATATATATATATATATATATATATATATATATATATATATATATATATATATATATATATATATATATGTTTATTTTAGGTTTTCAGGTACTTCGCGAACTGTAAATATTGGATTCTGACATCAGATCTACCTGGAGATCCCTCAGCAGCTTCCTTACAGCATTTTTTATTTTTTGGCCTGGATGACTCTTTAGTAACATTGTTCTCTGTTTTGGATATATAGGAGACGGTATCTATTTTAATTGGTATTTTGTGGGCTTATGACCACCTTTGAAGGCTGAGTTAAGTGCTCACTTTATGCCTAGGCAACATTCCTCATTATACCATAGATTCATCTCTATACATCATTTAAATGTTTTTATTCTTAGTGCAGACAAGATGGTTTTTAGTCTTTATGCCATTTGTTGACGAACAATGGTAAGATTTTTTTAACAGATGTTGAGGAAACCTCTTTATTCTGTCAATACCTCATCATTGTTTGTTATACAAGCCGGATATTTTTTGGCTTTTGACAAAGCCCATTACACTTCTGTAAAGGGTAATATGTGATTTCTTGTTTGGTTTTAGCGAAGGGTTATATATGTTTATTTTAGGTTTTCAGGTACTTCGCGAAAATTTTTTTAAATTTAAATCGAATTTTTTTTTTTTAGGCCAAAAAAATAAAAAATGCTGTAAGGAAGCTGCTGAGGGATCTCCAGGTAGATCTGATGTCAGAATCCAATATTTACAGTTCGCGAAGTACCTGAAAACCTAAAATAAACATATATAACCCTTCGCTAAAACCAAACAAGAAATCACATATTACCCTTTACAGAAGTGTAATGGGCTTTGTCAAAAGCCAAAAAATATCCGGCTTGTATAACAAACAATGATGAGGTATTGACAGAATAAAGAGGTTTCCTCAACATCTGTTAAAAAAATCTTACCATTGTTCGTCAACAAATGGCATAAAGACTAAAAACCATCTTGTCTGCACTAAGAATAAAAACATTTAAATGATGTATAGAGATGAATCTATGGTATAATGAGGAATGTTGCCTAGGCATAAAGTGAGCACTTAACTCAGCCTTCAAAGGTGGTCATAAGCCCACAAAATACCAATTAAAATAGATACCGTCTCCTATATATCCAAAACAGAGAACAATGTTACTAAAGAGTCATCCAGGCCAAAAAAATAAAAAATGCTGTAAGGAAGCTGCTGAGGGATCTCCAGGTAGATCTGATGTCAGAATCCAATATTTACAGTTCGCGAAGTACCTGAAAACCTAAAATAAACATATATAACCCTTCGCTAAAACCAAACAAGAAATCACATATTACCCTTTACAGAAGTGTAATGGGCTTTGTCAAAAGCCAAAAAATATCCGGCTTGTATAACAAACAATGATGAGGTATTGACAGAATAAAGAGGTTTCCTCAACATCTGTTAAAAAAATCTTACCATTGTTCGTCAACAAATGGCATAAAGACTAAAAACCATCTTGTCTGCACTAAGAATAAAAACATTTAAATGATGTATAGAGATGAATCTATGGTATAATGAGGAATGTTGCCTAGGCATAAAGTGAGCACTTAACTCAGCCTTCAAAGGTGGTCATAAGCCCACAAAATACCAATTAAAATAGATACCGTCTCCTATATATCCAAAACAGAGAACAATGTTACTAAAGAGTCATCCAGGCCAAAAAAATAAAAAATGCTGTAAGGAAGCTGCTGAGGGATCTCCAGGTAGATCTGATGTCAGAATCCAATATTTACAGTTCGCGAAGTACCTGAAAACCTAAAATAAACATATATAACCCTTCGCTAAAACCAAACAAGAAATCACATATTACCCTTTACAGAAGTGTAATGGGCTTTGTCAAAAGCCAAAAAATATCCGGCTTGTATAACAAACAATGATGAGGTATTGACAGAATAAAGAGGTTTCCTCAACATCTGTTAAAAAAATCTTACCATTGTTCGTCAACAAATGGCATAAAGACTAAAAACCATCTTGTCTGCACTAAGAATAAAAACATTTAAATGATGTATAGAGATGAATCTATGGTATAATGAGGAATGTTGCCTAGGCATAAAGTGAGCACTTAACTCAGCCTTCAAAGGTGGTCATAAGCCCACAAAATACCAATTAAAATAGATACCGTCTCCTATATATCCAAAACAGAGAACAATGTTACTAAAGAGTCATCCAGGCCAAAAAAATAAAAAATGCTGTAAGGAAGCTGCTGAGGGATCTCCAGGTAGATCTGATGTCAGAATCCAATATTTACAGTTCGCGAAGTACCTGAAAACCTAAAATAAACATATATAACCCTTCGCTAAAACCAAACAAGAAATCACATATTACCCTTTACAGAAGTGTAATGGGCTTTGTCAAAAGCCAAAAAATATCCGGCTTGTATAACAAACAATGATGAGGTATTGACAGAATAAAGAGGTTTCCTCAACATCTGTTAAAAAAATCTTACCATTGTTCGTCAACAAATGGCATAAAGACTAAAAACCATCTTGTCTGCACTAAGAATAAAAACATTTAAATGATGTATAGAGATGAATCTATGGTATAATGAGGAATGTTGCCTAGGCATAAAGTGAGCACTTAACTCAGCCTTCAAAGGTGGTCATAAGCCCACAAAATACCAATTAAAATAGATACCGTCTCCTATATATCCAAAACAGAGAACAATGTTACTAAAGAGTCATCCAGGCCAAAAAAATAAAAAATGCTGTAAGGAAGCTGCTGAGGGATCTCCAGGTAGATCTGATGTCAGAATCCAATATTTACAGTTCGCGAAGTACCTGAAAACCTAAAATAAACATATATAACCCTTCGCTAAAACCAAACAAGAAATCACATATTACCCTTTACAGAAGTGTAATGGGCTTTGTCAAAAGCCAAAAAATATCCGGCTTGTATAACAAACAATGATGAGGTATTGACAGAATAAAGAGGTTTCCTCAACATCTGTTAAAAAAATCTTACCATTGTTCGTCAACAAATGGCATAAAGACTAAAAACCATCTTGTCTGCACTAAGAATAAAAACATTTAAATGATGTATAGAGATGAATCTATGGTATAATGAGGAATGTTGCCTAGGCATAAAGTGAGCACTTAACTCAGCCTTCAAAGGTGGTCATAAGCCCACAAAATACCAATTAAAATAGATACCGTCTCCTATATATCCAAAACAGAGAACAATGTTACTAAAGAGTCATCCAGGCCAAAAAAATAAAAAATGCTGTAAGGAAGCTGCTGAGGGATCTCCAGGTAGATCTGATGTCAGAATCCAATATTTACAGTTCGCGAAGTACCTGAAAACCTAAAATAAACATATATAACCCTTCGCTAAAACCAAACAAGAAATCACATATTACCCTTTACAGAAGTGTAATGGGCTTTGTCAAAAGCCAAAAAATATCCGGCTTGTATAACAAACAATGATGAGGTATTGACAGAATAAAGAGGTTTCCTCAACATCTGTTAAAAAAATCTTACCATTGTTCGTCAACAAATGGCATAAAGACTAAAAACCATCTTGTCTGCACTAAGAATAAAAACATTTAAATGATGTATAGAGATGAATCTATGGTATAATGAGGAATGTTGCCTAGGCATAAAGTGAGCACTTAACTCAGCCTTCAAAGGTGGTCATAAGCCCACAAAATACCAATTAAAATAGATACCGTCTCCTATATATCCAAAACAGAGAACAATGTTACTAAAGAGTCATCCAGGCCAAAAAAATAAAAAATGCTGTAAGGAAGCTGCTGAGGGATCTCCAGGTAGATCTGATGTCA
>OX463852.1:20787575-20841075 GCA_949825065.1 Odontocerum albicorne | reverse complement strand
GCAGAAACTTTATTTCAATGAATTGAAAGATCTTAATGAAGGTAGTTTTGATATGTCTGTAGAATGACAGACGATTTTATACAGAACAGAGTTGTCCGATCTTATCTTACCCGAATAAGATCAAAGGAAGAGATTGATCGACCAGATAAAGGACATTAACATTATGTGAAAGGAAGCCTGAGCACTAGTAGAGAATAAAAGTAAATTGAAGCAAATAACCATAACCCTGTGCGATCTATGGACTATGAAAAATAGTGAAAAAAAGTTTATCGAAAAAGTTTACCGATAAGCACATACAGTTGACTTTTGATTATCTGGGGTCGTATTAACCGGGTTACGGATTAACAGAGGCAATAAAAATATCGCTTAACTATAACATTTCGAAGTATTATTTATTTTTTCGTATTCTTTCGACTGCACAATACAATATAACATATACCAGAAAACAAAACTGGACCAATTGTTAATATATAGCAAATATTCAAACTGGCGAAATTGCGAACACATCATCGATCAGAAATCGTGGTCGATAAAGTCGCTAATTATTATTTAGGCCTGCTTAAATTCAGTGTTTATGATACTTTTGATACATGCGGGTGGGTACAACATATTATATTCTAAATTGAAATTAGGTGTGCAATGCGGGTTATTTAATATTCACTATGTTTATTGTTTACACTTGTATTTTATGTTATCGTGTCACAACCGTGTGCTCTTGTTTTATGTGCATATTCTTCATGACTTTTAGGTATTCTTTGGTGACTTTTCGAGTCGTGATATCAATTTTACTTCTCCACATCCAAAGGTTATATTGCGAAATCTGAAACACCATTTGCTGAAAGATTATCTAAGTGAAAAAACAAATTTAGCTGTCATATTCTGAAGAAAAGGGAAGATGTTTTGAGTTTAAGTTTTAATTTATTTCTTTTTTTTTTTTTTTTTGGTGTAGAACATCCAAATTGTTTTTTTTTTCACCACTGCGGATAAAAGCGAGTGTATTGTATTCCTTTTAGAAATGAATATGGTAAGAAAGAAAAAAAAACAATCTTTTTCGATAAAAACCGATCTGAAAGGAAAATAAATTTGGTTGAACAATACTTTTCATTTCTGCATAAATTTATAATGCTTCTTAAGATATTTGGTTAAATTTCATATCCGATTTGCAACAGCTGTGAAGAACTTGATTGGGGACCACTTGCAAAACTTTAGCAATCGACCTTAACTCCAACGAAAATGGTATTAAATGGTTGTTTCATGGCGAAGTAACATAAAATAACGTATAATTATATGGCCAGATTAAACCATGTTGTGTTGGCAGAGCGAAATTAGATATAACGGTAGATCCAACTAAATTAGTCACAGAAAATATGAAATTACTAAGAAAATTACGATTACTTCTTCTTAATTAAACAAAAAATACTTTATTTACAAGAGTAAACAAATGCCATCCTACGTAACTCAATTAATAATGCGCCTAACCCAACGGTTACAAGTTCGATTCTCGTTGGTGCCCATTTTTTAAGGGGTTTCAATCTATCTGGTTCTTTTATAATGATAATGAAAGAAAAAAATATTAAGCGCCATTTGGAGAGCTGATTCCTTTCAAGTCAGGATTTAACCTAACTATAATGAACAGATGAAAATGTTACAAAATAAATAAATATATATAAGTTGAGTGTAAGGAAAGGAAAGTGGTGACTACGGCTTATTAGACGAGGTACTTTTCCGCATCTACATTTATTTAATAAAACATATTTGGTAAGAAAACCGCAGAGAACTTAACAAAAGGAGACGCACTACGAAGAAACCTTTGAAGATCTTCTGATGTGTGATAGTAACACATGCGGCTTTAGGTGTAGTGTAGTATTTGTATTTCACTGTTTTAGTCTGGTCTTCAAGTGATTTTCAAACACACGCAACTTATATATCTAATAGTATACTAACCAATAATAAAGGCAGATAATTCTACACCACAGGATCAGCAATGTTAAAAGTTTTGTCATATTGGATCGATTCGGAATAATCAATTCATTCTACAAAGACGAAATCGACCTCAACATTCTACTCCTATCCGAAGGAACATCTCGCGAATACAGATTCAGAAAATAGAATGAAAACATCCCATTAAAGAACTTGGTTGGAAAAGATTAGCACATAGCAATAAACTCGCCAGGTAGTTCTAAATGTAAAGAAGGTGTATTATAATTAAGGGATCTAAGAAATTGACCACGGACTACACATAATCGTATATATTCATTAACACCTTGAGTAATTTATTCGAAGAGGGGCTGGTAGAAAGAGCATTTGGCTCCTGATTGACCTGGACTTTCTTTATAACTTACCCTTACATGTCATATACATGCTCTACTTTTTAATCAAAGATCTGAATTTCAACATGTCACCTTTGCTTCAATTGTTCTTAACTTTTTGCACTCTAAATAGTCACCAAAACAGAAGTTATATACGCATTTGGAGCCCACCGGGAGATCAAAATTCACTAATCTACGAGAAAAATCTAAAAAAATCTGCAATATGATTGAATTCTGTGTTCACCCGAGGCTGTATCTTGCACTGATTACAACAGACAAATTTGGTTAAAATTCCAAAAATAAAAAAATCTTGGTGTCTAAGTAATCAAGCTTATCCAAAATGCTGTGAGTTCTTTACCTTATTAGATCTTTTGATTATTTAAGTATTCCGGAAGCTATATACAGCCTGCTATTATATTTGCAATCTATTTCTTGATTGGGTTTAGTTTAAAGCAGGGAATTTTTCGTAGTTTTAACGATTTTATTTTGTCATTGCAATAGTATAATTTTTGCTTAATATTGAATGAATTTATGATCCTTTTTTGGTCAAGGTTCGTTTTTTATATTCCTCATAGCTTACTTGAGAACTGTTTTCGATTGCATATGAATGAACCAATATGTATTTAAGGAAAAAAATATTTCTCATTCATTGAACTGCCATGTTGATACCTTCGATATTGTCGAAAAATATATAATCAATCCAATCACTGAAGAGCCAATCAATGGGTTTCTTTGTATCGTTTTGATCTGTTCGTATGTCTGTTGAACAAATAACCAACAAAGTTTTGGTCTAATGTCACAATACAATACCTCTCTTTAATTGATTTGTTTTTCCCTGATTCCGCAATCCGGTGCGCCCTCTCTTTTTCCCACCACCTTTAATTTCCCGTCAATTTATGAAATTTTTCGTTTTCAGTAAACTGTAATGTTTAGTATAAATAGTTAGGATTAACTGTAATGGAATGTATAAGAATAACTGATTGCAATAAACTTGATTGCAGTTCAGCTTGCAGTACAATATAAATAGAATATAACATGACGACCTTCATGGCGTAGTCGTTTAAACGTTTAACTTCCACCCAGGGGTTCAGCGTTTGATTCCCGATGGTGCCTAAACACTTTCTGGTAAAATAGTTTTTAAGATCACTTACGCGCACTAGACGTGTGCGAGTATTGTGGCCCCTTCGCGTATTTGGCAGTTTTGTACACTTATGTGATGATGAGCTACAAATTATGTACTAACTCGTGTTAAGACCGAAGACTTGCTCAATGTGTCCAAAGAAAATATTGTCTCATGACCACGTTCTTCATATATCGGAATCACCAATTCAAATATGTTGAAGGATTAACATACGAATACATGAATAAATAAAATTTAACAACATACATTGTTAATATGTCTTCTCAAACGATTTTAAAATATTTAAATTGATCGTAACATATTGTGATAGCAAAAGATTAAACATTATAGTAAAAAAAGGATTTGATTGTATAAAGTTATCCTCTGAATTTACCGCCATTGTGCATTGCACACACTCAGTATAAATAACATCAACCCAATATTCTGTTTGGAACTCGAAAGCATTCATATGTACGAGTATATACGTGTATGTTAATTTAATGAATAGTCCAGAAGATTCTGTAATTTCATCTTTGCCAGCATCTTTGAAAACTTCTTGTCCCACACAATTATCCGATTAAAGTTTGGTCTCTATTTTGACTTAACCTTGTATACAAACTTCCTTCGTCTTAGGGTTAACCTCTTAATCTATATCATGATTGTACTCGTACTATACAGTATGTCGGATATATGAAAGGCTTCCAGAGACAGATTATTCACAATCGTACAAAAATCGTCTGTCTTCAAAATAAAATACAAGTCAAACTCAACTCACAGGAGAAGCATTCGTTGTTTTGAAAAGAATTAACCGTTGGACCCGAGTTGAGTGAGCGTTCTTGAGACGTCAGATCTCGAAACAGCGCTATATAAATTGCCCTTTAATTAATACTTTACGCTCTACCAACAAGATATTCTTGATCTCATTAAGAAATCAAATTTCCTATGATGCGTAATAAAAGGGTCTTATAAATGAAAACTTTTTTTCGCATAGGATCTTTTAAGGTTGTTCTATCGAAAAATGTACAACCCTAAACGATCCCGTATCCTCCTCATATTAAATAAAAAATTTAACTACTTTAAGATCACAAACTTGCGATGCGCTCCAGCAGAGATTAACGTTTAGTTTTTCCAATTTTCCACTTTGCTTTTTTAACGTCGTTTTTAATGTATATACTGGTATGATCTGGAAACAGCAATCAGTTAATATAATACGTGCATCATCGTTAACGTGATTTAAAGAGCGAATCAACAAATATTAATGTATCTTTAGTGACAACGCGTGCATAAAATGAGTAAAAACTCCGTTGAATAACACTGATTACTGTATTTTGAAGAATTACTGAATTGCTATTAAAAATTATGCAAGAGTAACATTTACGAGATACAAACTAATAAAAATTATGCAAGAGTAACATTTACGAGATACAAACTAATAAAAATTATGCAAGAGTAACATTTACGAGATACAAACTAATAAAAATTATGCAAGAGTAATATTTACGAGATACAAACTAATAAAAATAAATACATTATGGTACATATTCCGTCATACCTTTTCAAGCTATGCGGAGTTTCTACAAAAATATGTTTTTAATTTAATTATAAAAAATAAAATATGTACAAGAGAAAAAAAATATTAGGAATGTCTTCTCTGAATACTTTATTTAATTTATATTATTTCACAAAAAAGTCTTCATTTTACTAAAAAAATATCCAGAACAATTTTCCGAGATCGTCCAGGAGAGAGCCATTTTAATATAACAAAGCCAACTCGAGAGTAATCTTTGAGACCAGAGTAAAGCTTGAGGTTTAGGAAGGGATGCCCGGATGGTCACAGAGCTTCAGCCAGGATCTTAATGACTTAGAAAGCGAAGATCAGCTGACCGCAAGCTCCACTGGCAAATCCATTTTACACAAACCCAGGAACAACAACGACTGTTATTCCTGAAATTACGCTTTAGAGACAGTCCTGATATATATCAAATATCTCAAAAACAGTTCTAAGTGAACACTTTGTGGCTTGGTGGAAACCTATTACAGTCAAAACAGAATGATGACACCTAGATTAGTGTAAGGCCGGTTTAAAAGTTAAAATAATAATTTAATTTTGGTGGAAAACCAAACAAATCTGTATTATTTATAACCGCGTTCAAATTTCCAAATTTTAATTGATTTAAGAAAAAAAATTAAATCTGTATTTTCATTTTGTTAGATAATTCTAATACGAGTATATAATACTCGTACATGTGTAAAAATGTCAATGTAACTTTAAGTGTTGAGTACAAACTTGTATAAAATACACGTACATACAATCCCGCCCCCTCGCTGAGGGGGAAGACAGACAGGACAGAGCGGCAGTTTTTCCTATCTCAGCATACATTTTTCGTGTTGAGATAGGAAAGTCTGTTGACCTCCGTGGCCTAGTTGGTAAGACGCCTGTCTCCCAGGCCGTAGATTACGGGTTCAAATCCCACTGGAACCCAGTTTTTTTAAAGGGTTCTTGTCTGGTTTTCCCTTAAGGCCTCTTTAACATATTTCTGATTGGCTGGAAGATATTGCGAAATGGCAATAAGCCCACCAGGTTGTGCTGTACGCAGCGAAAGTGTAATACAATACATTCTTCGTCTCTTCTAGATTCTTACACCTCATGCAACTCCTACAATTTCTCTGACTTTCTACGTTTCCTTCTCTCAAAATATATTCACCAGATCAAACGATAATTTCCTTGGTCTTGTTTCCTCACACTTTCCACTCACATTTGCACTATTTGTTTTGTAAAATTTTCCTCATTCATTCGATTCACATGTCCAAATCTTCTCATTGAATCCCTCACCTTACACTCAAAAATTTGTTACACAATTACGTGACTGTTTTAGATTTTATAACAAATTTTATTCAAACTACCTCACAGTTTTCCCGATTGAATAGAAGAGATTGCAAGAAATCCGCGATATTAACTAAACGCATTCACTACACTTCACCTAAAGCTGAATGTTTTACTGTAAGTTAAAAAAAAATTGTGCATGCCTAAAAAAATTGAGTTGTACCTTAAGAAGAGGAAGTATCCAATCTTAAAGCTGCAGTTACAACCTTCCTACCCCTACACTTTTATTAATAAAGTGTTCCGATTTCTACTGATTTACAAAGCGCTATTTTGTATTTTTGGCCCTGTCTTTATCACCTTAAAAGCATTTTGTCAAGTATACCCTCATGCTAATTGACTGCTACAGAACTCCATCAGAGGATATTTTAAGTATGCTCGATCTTACCAGCACGGAATTACAGTAGAAAAAATTGTTATTCCACCAGAAATATTTTGTTTGTGAGCCAAATGACTGCTATTATTTTTTTTATTTAATATATAAATAAGTCACATTATATGAGTGTCGTATGTCATATGAATACCTAAATAAACAAATCTTAGTAATATTTTTCATAATTATAACAAATAAAAAGTAAAGGTCTACCTCAATTTTATTTTCTTTTTAATTTTTGTCTGTATATATTGTAATATATTAATTATATAATATTTATATCATTTTGAGTCACATTTAAATAAGATTTTTGTAATTGTTATTAACAAGTATGTTTTATTGTTATAACCTTCATGATTTTGAGTAAGTCGTGCCTGATTCAACTGATTACCATACAAAATACTTGGAATTCATATATCGCTATTTCTTAACACAGGTAATTCCAAGAAAGGTCCTAGAATTTATGTAAGGCAGATACTAAACGCGAAGTAAACAATTATTTCAGATAATTAAAAACTTGACAAAGTTACTACAAAAGATTTATCCTGCAAATTGTTTTGAGTCTCAGGGTTTCTTCACATACAATATACGAGTATAGACCTTCGGGACTTCAATTTGAAACCTCGAGATGGAAGACGATTTTCCAACAATTAAATAACCAAGAACGTACAATCACTCTTGAAAAAATGTGTTTTTCTTTACTTAGAATAACAAGACAAAAACATATTTTTCACACAGCCCTTGATACACAAATGTATTATTATGTAATAAAATAAATGAGAAAATAAAAAAGGGCATTTTTTTCAACAACCTGGCAACTATGATTTTGAATCCAATAGAAGCGGTAAATACGTGACCGGATATAGGAAACCACAACATCGAAATACAAAATACAAGAACGAAATATATTTACAGGGCTTTTCGAAATAAATGTAATTTTTTATTATTATTTAAATGTTCGATAAATTATTTTTTAATCAAAGTCAAGTCCTATGTTTCACGTATATATTTTTACTATATACGAGTAAGAATAAATAAGAGTATTTCGCGTATATGTTTAATTATCGTACTATAATATTCATTTTCGTAGCAAACAATAAAAATAACGCTATAAAATTAAGTCTTATAACACGTTCATTAATGTATGATAATTCATATACTCGTATATTAGTTAAAATGATTTATGCAAAGAGTGCGCTTATTTTAAATTAGATAATCTTCATTCACGCCGTCTCTCGTGTCAACCACTTGGATAAAGTGCAAAAAAGGCATATGAGATGTACAAACATACCATCACGTCATTTCCCTTGTCGGGTATGTAAAAATAGCAGATTTTCACGCATTTCTATCCATATTTATACATCTCGACATACATGATTTTCTGTTTCTTATAATTCTTACCTTTTCCTCAGTCAAAATTCATCCTAATTTCTTCTTGCGTTTTTTTTCTTGATACTTCATCGCTCTGAATTAATTATATACAAATCTTTTTCTTTTGTAAGTTTTCCGGCGACTCATTCTCTCAATGCGGTGAAAGCATCTTAAAATTTCTTTCTTTATTTTAACAAAACAGTTTTGTTCAATCATTCTGCCCCTTTATAATATTGTAATACCAAATATTCTATACAAGGCACGCATATCTACTGAATGTATTCCGCTTTATTTAAGAAGTTTTTAGGAAGCATAATATTGAACAAGAACATGGGAAAGGTCCATTGTTTATTCCTGCAAAAAAACGCAACAGAGTATTCTCACGAATATTTTAATTGATACAAAAATAAATCTTAAAATATTGATACTATAAATCAAGTAAATTATTAATTAATTTAACTGTAATTTACAATTAAACTTAATAAACTCATAATGGAATATAATAATAGAGTTAAAAATAAGTTCTGTTGAAATCATAAACACTCCATTTTATGTTACCAACACTCAAAATATGGTCGTGTCATGAAAAATATTCTCCTTAAAATAGAAGATGTCAATTTCTCAGATTCAGTTAAAAAGTAATAGCTCGCAAAATTCAGTTAAAAAGTAATAGCTCGCAAAATTCAGTTAAAAAGTAATAGCTCGCAAAATTCAGTTAAAAAGTAATAGCTCGCAAAATTCAGTTAAAAAGTAATAGCTCGCAAAATAAGGACAGAGCATTTGACAAGGTTTTTCTTTACTTATTACCAGCATTAACAAATCAATATTTCTGTGTCTCGAACAATTTTCAGGGACATGAAACCATATATTTTTCATTAATGTAATAAAGCCAGATACTTAAAAAGCTCCAATACTTAGCTCCATTAACTTTTACTATGTAGTTTACACTCAAACCGTAGCAATCTTTGTGTACCATTCCTCGATATAAACAAAATTATATTATTAATGATTTCCGATCGATTGAATGAAAAGGTTTTTTTTTCGAAACACCCACTGTTTAAGGATCAATAATGCGAAGGATCAAATAACAAGACTAGTTCGCCTCATATTTTTTAACATCGTTCGTCTTTCAATATCAATAAAAGGAAATATTGAAGACAACCCTTAAACTCGGTAGACCCTCAAAGATTTGGAAGATCTTATCAGAGTCACGTCATTTTCATGGTTCGAGTAATACGTATTCACTACCTGAAACTTGATCTTCATACTTCGAAATCTCACTCGTGAGATATCCTATTTCTGAGAGAAATTCATTTATCTACATGCTCGAGAAAGCCGTCGTTTATTTTAGTACGTTGCCACTTGTATGAATTATTTAACCTGAAAATTCTGATATCAAATATTTTGGTTTGAAAATTATTCAGTACATATAAAATTAAGCGTAAGCAAATATTATAAGCCCATAAATATGCATGATTTAGCACAATGTGTCTAAGGAAATTTTGTAATATATTATATATAACTCATATTTTTTGAGATTTCTTTTCAAATAAATTTCACCATTAATATTCTTTATTGAACTTGTTCTCGAATTGACGACATCCTTTTTAGACAAATTTTAAAGCGAAAATCAATATATTTCAATAAAAAAAATTACAGAAAAAAACAACTTATGTACACATTCATACACACAATCACGCCTTTCTCCTGTTAGGATAAGACAGAGAGCAAAACTTTCCCATCTCGACACACATCCTTAGCCTCTTATATATCCAGACACCTTGTCATACAGCTTCTACATATATCTCATACTTTATACGTTTCCTTCTTCCAGAATATCATCCAACTCTAATTTTCTTGGTCTTTCTCTCGCACGCATTTCACTCACATTTGCACTATATATCTGTTTTGTAAGCCTTACTTTATCCATTCGTTCCACATGCCCAAACCATCTCAGCATGTTCTTCTTCATCTTTGTCTTTCGATGATGTATTGTATTATTTTACACTTTCGTTGTATACAGTACAATGGCTTATTGCAATGTGGCAATCTCATTTTTTTGACTAACCGGAAAGATGTTAAAATTGCCGTAAGTGAAAACTAGACTAGAATCTTTGAAATCTGGGTTTCTGCGGGATATGAACCCGCAACCTCTGGGCTGGGAGACAGGCGTCTTACCAATTAGGCCACGGAGGTCGTATGTATATATTTTATTCTTTCAAAACTGTTTTAATTTACAAGTTCAAACTAATTGATTTTTTTTTCCATTTATGATTTTCAACTGCTCCAATCATTTTTTTTTTAATAATAGGGTTTTTTTACCAAAAGCTCTATCTAAATAATCGTTATAAATATTTGGTGTTTGTAGTATATGCTACTATACTAATTTACAGTGTTAAAATATAAAAAAGATCTAAAGAAAAGGTTAAGTTGAAGAGATTTCAATAGAATCAATTCAGTTCAATCTCTTGCTAAGTATTTCGTAGTGCAGTTTTTGTTCATAGGTCATATATGTTTATTCAAAAGAAAAACGTCGTAGGTTTGGATCCAACTTTCCAGAGTATCGTTGCATTTCGTTGTCTTTTTGGAAACAAGGTATTTGTTTGAATATTTTTAAGTCATTATAACTTTAAACAAAATGGTTTAACACAAAGCATGCTTTATAAATTCTTGTGAATCCAATCTTTAATTGTACAAGAACTACTGTGATAAAATAAATAAGACTTTTTAAGGAGTCTTTAGCACTAGCGAAAATTATATTTATGTTGATAATTAAAGGGTTTCTATTGTGGTTTGATTTTTTTATCGATTTTATTTTATTTATAACACTTATTCTGGAAGTTTCAAATCCGTGAATCCGTACAAATTCTCATAACTGTTAAGAAATCAAAATATGAATTTTGAATTCTTAGTAAATATTGTACATTTAAAAAAAATTATTTAACATTCAAAAACACTGTAGAAAGTGTAACAAAACATTCAAGTAACTAGGAACGCTTCAGTGAATGCATTTTGAAGCAAAATGTTTCGCAAAGTTTGTAGTTACGACCAAGATGTGCACTTGTTATTTATAAGTTTACTCAAAGTCATATTAGCAAGTTAGTTGCATTGAAACTAACAGCCAGCGTGTGAAGAAGTTAACCGAGAAAGTAAGTCAGAGCCGAATTATGCCCCGAACGAGAGTAACAAATAAGAGATTTTGGAAAAAGTTATCTTATCAACATTAAAGTTAATAAACGAAATATTGGTTTTTAGAATGTTTATTTCGAAGTTATTTTTATAATTTAATTTTTCTTAATAAAAAATTTAAGGGATTTAAATAATTATTAATCTTTTTTTAAATTATTATATATTTATCAATATGTGTATTTTAAAAATCCCTTCAATTTTTAATGCTTATTTCAAAATATCTTAACCATTTTAACAGTACAAAACCCATGAATTTATTAACTATTTTATCAACATAGCGTTCAAGCTACTCAAAATAAGTTATTAAAGTGGACTATTGTATTCTATTAAACTTTCGTTGCATCCAGTACAACCTGGTGGGGTTGTTGCCATGTGGCAATTTCTTCAAAGCGTCCGAAAAAGCAAGGGCGTAAAAAATCAAGCTGGAGCATTTTTTTTAATCCGAGTCCACCAATTATTTAAACCCACAGCCCCCCGAGATAGAAGACAAGCGTCTTCATAAGTATGCCAGGGAAGTCGTTCAAGGAATACCAAAAATAAATCTGCCAAACGAAGACTAATGAAATGAACATATGCAACATTGTCAGATCTCTTTACCATTAGAATATGAGGATTTGCACACATACCATCCCACAGTTTTCCTGCTGGGGTAGACAGAGAGGACAGAGCTCCAGACTTTCCTATCTAGCCACATATATTTTGCCTCTTCCAAATCCATACACCTCTTCATATAACTCTTACAGTTTTTCTACCTTCTAATATTTCATTCTTTCAAAATATCATTCCCTTTATCCATCCATACTTTCCTTGTTCTATCACACCTACTCACATTTGCACTGTTTATGTTTTTATATATCTCTTCATTCATTTGTTTCTCGTAAATTATCTCAGTGTGCTTTTCCATTAAATTATTCATTTAACATTTTTATTGCAAATAGTTCATAATCTTGCTCATCCAACCAACCAGACAAAAGTAAATGAGGCACGTTACATGATCGCAAATAACATTCAAATGAATATACATCCCCACAAAATCCATGAACATATATCATACGTGAGCATACGCCCACAATCCCCACGAATACGGACAATCACCCGAACATTCCTTTTCATATACTCGTAAAATGAGATACCAGCAATCAAAGGTTACATAAGACGTCTTCTACATAGTAAAAATACGTCAATTTTAAGTTCACATTCAATTATTATCACTTCATTCCGTATTCTATCATATATTGTTGCTCCGTGTATTATTTTTAATTCAGGCATTTTTTTAGCATTCATTCAGCTTATTTCGGTATTTTTCCAGGTCTCCGGAAGGGTATGTTTTATCTAATAGGATGTATATATAAGGGTATGCTTCATCAAATATATGTGCTAACTAAAGTGCTATTTGCACGCTCACAAAATACCCACACATGTGGATATAAAACTCACAAGTTAAATTAAGAACTGAAAATCATACTTCATCGCGAATAACTTAATTACATTTTATTTTGTTTAATTAGGTTTCACAAAACCAAATCCTTAAAGCCTTCAATTAAATTAAGATATTTAAACGGGGACCATAAAGACGGGCATTTATTTCCTGATATTGGTGGATAATCTATTGATCTTGTATTTATTCCGATGAAAGGGGGTTTCTTGGTCTAATCGGATCGGTTGAATCAAATATAGACCTATTCGGATGGGTATTGAATGAATTGGTTTTTAGATTATGAAAAAGATCAAACTTTTTAATGGATTTACGTACTTTTTTGTCATATCTGATCTCCAGCTTACAATGTTAAGTTGAATATAGACGTCAACCGAGATTTTTCTTGAAAATAAGTTCGATTCTAGTTTGGGGCAAGTGACTCGTGTAGTAATTAATGTGGAGCGTTTTTAGATTTCAGTATGTATATTACAATGATAATTAATTTAATCTTTTATCACGTTACAAATTGAAAAAATGCATAAATAAAATAAATACATGATTATTTTATTAAAATGGATGTACTATAGTACGTAAAATATTCTATAGTCACGCATAATAGGTTAGTCAAAAAGTTTTGAAAGCGACATCTATGGAGCAGTAGAAAACCAAAATTTCTACGCCATTTTAATATTTCATCTTTCATAAGAACGTACTCAAAATTTCATTTCGATCTGTCAATTCATTCTTTGTTTACAAGCCATTTAAAGTTGACGTGTCTGTATTTTTTAACAATGGAAAAATCCGAATATCGTGCAGTGATTAAATTCTTTGTTTTGGAAGGTTTATCGGCTACTGAGATCCATGCAAAGATGGTGAAAGTATTAAAGGAGTCTTCTCCTTCATTTTCAACTGTTCACCGATGGGTTTTGGAGTTTAAGCGTCGCCGTACAAGCGTTGAAGACGATCCACGCTCAGGACGTCCAAAAAGTGCATCAACACCAGAAATCATAGCGAAAATACAAGATATGGTTTTGGAAGATCATCGATCGACTGTGGATGTGATAGCTGACACCATTGGCATCTTACATGGAACAACATGGCATATTTTGGCTGAAGTTTTGGGTTTCAAAAAACTGTGTGCACAATGGGTGCCGCATTTGCTAACAATGCAACAAAAACACGTTCGAATGCGACTTTCTGAGCAACATTTGGAGCAATTTCGA
The DNA here is from genome assembly GCA_949825065.1 of Odontocerum albicorne. Taxonomy (NCBI): domain Eukaryota; kingdom Metazoa; phylum Arthropoda; class Insecta; order Trichoptera; family Odontoceridae; genus Odontocerum; species Odontocerum albicorne. The sequence goes on along the minus strand of OX463852.1, from coordinate 20,827,192 downwards.
AAGGATAAAAAGGATTTTCTGCGTCGATTCATCACTATGGATGAGACTTGGGTCTACCACCATGATCCTGAATCAAAACAAGAGGCTAAGGAGTGGTGTGAACCAGGCACTTTGGCTCCGAAGCGAGTTCGTGTCCAGAAATCGGGCATGAAGGTGTTAGCGTCAATTTTTTGGGATGCAAAAGGAATTTTATTGATAGATTATCTCCAAACTGGTAAGACAATGTACTCTGATTATTATTGTGACCTTTTGGACCAGTTGGATGAAAAAAATTGTAAAAAAAGACCCGGTTTGCAGAAGAAAAAAAATCATTTTTCATCAAGACAATGCACCTGCTCACACAGCTCAAAAAACCATCGCGAAAATCAGTGAATTGGGGTAAGAATTGTTGCAGCATCCACCATATTCGCCTGATTTAGCTCCCTCTGACTTCTGGCTGTTGATAGGTTTTACTATATTTAGCGAAAGTGTAACATAATACGTGTCCCTAAGCTACTCGATGAATTGTATTGTATAACAAAATATCCTTCCAGCGCTTCCAGGGAATTTGGATGTATTTCTTGTTATTTTGCATAACTATTATAAATTTTAAAAAATGTAAAAGGGAAAAATCAATAAGCACGAGGGACTCCAACAATTTCTTCAACACTTTGTGTTTATTTCACTCATAAACCAATAAAGTGATTCGGAGATAGTAAAATATACAACCGAAAGTACAAACTATGTTTGAAAAGTATTAAATCTTACGAGTTTTAGGTTTGCCCTGAAAATAAAACCGTACTGCAGGGAACCATTTCCAGGCTGGGGAAAATAAACATAAAACCAAAGTTGTAAAAAAAATTAACGTTCCTCCTCAATATATTTGACATAAGAATTTACCGTTCCTTCATTCAATGATCCTTAAAATTGCTAGAAATAAAGTATTCATTCGGTATTTATAACTTTCCGATTTATACAGATACCTGATACCTTAACTGCAAAGCGCGCTTGGATTAAGTTTGCTGCGCTATATCAAGGGAACTTCAGTTCAGGTTTATTTTATTACTATGGTTAAATGGTGTACTTAATTCTATAGCCAAAGGTATAGAGTTTACGCGTTCAAAATAAATTTCCGAAAGAAATCCACATTTTTTGGTAAACTCTCCATTCATTCGTATGGTACCCTCGGCATACTCGAATGAATGATGCAAACATATTGATAGCATGACCTGGAAAAAGTCTTCGTAAAAGGGCCTTCTGGTTAAGAACCATTGGAGTTGGCAGGTAACTAACAGTTCACCATCGTACAGAGTAGGCTACAACACTTGTACCCATCTAGCACGTCTAAGTAATATATGTTACTAGGCGAATATTTTTACCAGACTACGACGCTTTTATTATGGTTTAAAGAATCATGACTATTTTCCGTGCCACATTCACGAACTAAGCTATTGAGAGCATCACCACTCACACATGAATCAATCTTGTTGAATGAATATTCCTATATCGATATTTTCCTTGGGGAATAAATTGAGGATTGAACTCCTTAATACACTTTATAGGTAAAACTGAGTCACTTCACAATGAAGCGTCAATAATTGTGTTAATATTGTCATTATGGTAAATTTAGACTTTTAATCATTTCATTTTTGTGCTTGTTTTTTGATGTGATTTGACGAAACCTGTGCCAAATGTAAAATGAATAAATAAATTTGTCTTCAGTAGGACAGACCAACGCCTTTTTATTGCAGTCATGAAACCACTTGAAGAAAGGATCTTTCCGATTGTTTAGAAATGTGGAGAGAAAGAATGCAAACACAATTTATAAATGCAAGGTACACGTGGATAATATGGACCGAGTAAAACGTGGCTGGACCAAAATGGATCAGATTTTAAAAGGCGGTAAAGTGAGAAGCATCAATAATAGAAGATTGTGCATGACGATATGTATGAATGTGGAGGAAGGGAAAGTTGTATGCATGGATTGAAAAGTTTGGAGATCTGGTATCTGCATACTTTGCAAGGAACAAGGCGTAATGGCACGTATGTATGAAGGTACATGATGAACGACATGCACAGAACATTATTTAAAATATATTTTTTTATTTTACTTTTTTTTAGTCGGGTTTTTCGTAACATACGCGTATGAAGTTTTTAATTTTTATCCTGCTTATTTATAAGAATGTACGGCCACGCTTAAACTCCAAAACCCATCGGTGAACGGTTGGAAATGAAGGAGAAGACTCCTTTAATACTTTCACCATCTTTGCATGGATCTCAGTAGCCGATAAACCTTCCAAAACAAAGAATTTAATCACTGCACGATATTCGGATTTTTCCATTGTTCAAAAATACACTGACACGTCAACTTCAAATGGCTTGCAAACAAAGAATGAATTGACAGATCGAAATGAAATTTTGAGTACGTTCTTATGAAAGATGAAATATTAAAATGGCGTAGAAATTTTGGTGTTTCTACTGCTCCATAGATGTCGCTTTCAAAACTTTTTGGCTAACCTAGTATATACGTATAAATGCGATGGTTGAAAAAAAAGGTTAAAAAAATACCTCAAGCAAAATAAAAACAACTAAAATATCTCTTAATTTTCATATTTAGCACCAAAAATATCTCATTTTTTTCTACACTCTCACGCGTCAAACCCACATTTTTTCATACTTATAAATATTAGTTTTAATTTTGAGTGGCGAATTTACTTAAATATGTTTCTTTAACGAATTTGCGAGGCACTATTGTAAAGGCTTCCCGCACTCCCAATTTTAAGGCGTTGGAATCTTTGACCTCGAGGGATTTGTATGGAACCCAAAAGTATAAAATAGTTTGGACCTTTGGGTACTTTATTACGGATCGGTAAGCATTCAGGGACCAAGGGTATTTTGCTGTTAAAATTTTACCTTGAAAATCCAAATATAAGCAAAAAAAAAGGGTCATCGTTTGCAAAAAATATTTTCCAAGAGGATGATTACAAATTGTTTTACAGTGACTTGTTTTATACTACACTGCATTTCTCACATAATCGTCTTAAAAATGTTGAAGTCCTTTTTTCTATAGATATTTTTTAATCCATACCTAATCAGATGTGAAGTTCGCTGTTGTGGAAAAATGAATATCTCGAAGATCAACACTGTTAAAAAGTCTCACCTATCTGATTATTCATCCCTTTTTTGCTGGAGCCTTTCTATTTATTTTTAAAGTAAGTACATGCATGTACCAACACATCGTAGTCAAAGAAATTGAGCGCTAGCGAAGTAAATACAATAAAAAGATGTATATCGGAAATAAAACGAAGTGTGTCGAAGTAAATCGATAAATTTGAAATAAACACCAAATGTGTCAAGTAGAGTGCAAATAATCATACTAAAGAGGTTCGAACGAAAAATGTAGTCATATAGTACCATAAGAGTAAAAATAGGAATTATGGTATAAGAAAATCAAGTATAACCTATTTATTTATTAAACACTTCAATGTACAAGTTGGCGATAAATTGCCAAAAGGCAATCTTTTCTAACCAATCAGAAAACTGTTTTAAAATATTGTTTTCAATGTTGGGTAAAATAAATACATATTTGAACTCTATACTGTGAGGAGCATATTATTTTGAATAGCGAAATGGATAATTCAAATCAACAAGTATGAGGAGACTCCATTTTGCAATGAACGTCAGTCTTACAAAATCTCAAATTTGGAGAAGCCGTTAATTTTCTGTTCATTTAGTAAAGACGTGTTAAATTATCGATAGAAATCATGATATTCTTCTATGATCTCGAAATAATTTCACGTGATCTAAATATTATTTGCTTCATATATATTTGTCGGGAATATCTTGGCTGTCGGCAAAATCCTAGGCAATCGATATGATCTTTTCGGAAATGCCAACGTAGGTTGCAGGTGTGCATACATGACGCACGTATCCCCACTTTCCTAGCTGTCCAACTTCTTTGGGGGCGAGAGTTCCGCTCATTCCCGCGCGGACCGCTAACGAGCCGAGAGGTGTTGGCGCTCTGCTTAAGTTTATAGTAATTCTTTTAATTAATAATTACGGCTTCGGCCAGTTCTTACTTCAAGTGTAATAGAACAAAGAAAGATTATCGAATAATATTCTTTGTAAATGGGAATCCAGTGAGAGAGTACATAATTACTTCATTGTTTAATTTAGACAACGAGAATCCATTTTATCAACGAGACTTCTTCTCTACGAAAGACGTCACGTGCAGATTGCGTCATATTCCGAGATTATTTCAGGCTCCTCAAATCCATCAACGAGCTTTCTGACGCGTTTGTCAGAAAGCTTGGAAGAAAGAGTCGCTTCTGGAACGCTACGGAACCCGATCTTCAATCCCAACTCCCCGATTACGCTTCATGTGGTGTGCAGACATCGACGAAACCGGTCGCATCATTACAACGAACAATCACGTCAATAATTAAAAGTACTGTGATTCTATCTTCTTTGTTATTCTTTTAGTGATTTCAAATTTTGCATTATCTAGTTTCTTTTATTTTACGACGCTTCCAGAGCGATCGTTAGAGATAACCTCTCTTACAAAGGATTTACCCTATAAATTTAAACTCTTCAAGTGGAATTAATCGAGTCAAATTATTATTTAAATTCAAACTAGTTCTACCTGGATATTTTGATTCGGTAGTGAAAATTAATAATTTTAATCTAAATTGTTACTGTGTTTCATTATTGTTACCTTTCCTCTGATGTACGTACTGTGATAATTTGAGTGTTACCTGTTGAACTTTGTGACCAAAGAGATCTGTGTTCATTATGTTATGTCGCTGAGTTATTCGTGGGAGACTTCATTCTGATAATTTTAATAATTAAAATTAAATTAACCTTAAAGTTTAGAAAATCAGAAGTAGTCGTAACAATACATTAAAATAAAAATAATACAAAATTAATTTAGCTTTTGGTTGAACCAGTTAAATACGAACAGCACACTTGATGGGTAAAGGGAAAAAAATTAAGGAAAGTGAGGGAAGTAAAGGAAAATTTAATGAAGAATAGTTAAGAATTTGATGTTGTGGGAGCGAAAATATACACATACAGTGATAGAAAAGTTTGGCGTTTACTCCATTCTGCCTATGTTGACCAGAAAATAACGTAATAATGTAAAAGTATTTTATTGTACTTATTTGACAAACTTTTCTTCGTAATATCACTCTCGTTTTATTTATAGGAATTGTTAAGGTGCTTAGGCAACATATCCACGTTGGATTCCAGGTAGATATGAATTCAGACGAGTATTGGTGGATTCGAATATCACCATTATTTTTTGCCAATAAAAGTACCTTTTCGGTTTTTTTTAAATTCAAAGCATTACATCGTAATCAATCATTATTTTTAATTAAAAGCATTATATCGTAACCAATCATTATTTTAATTAAAAACATTATATCGTAACCAATCATTACTTTTTGATTAGGAAAAGCTAACGATTACAATTTGTAAAAAAACCTCAATTTTATCATTCGAAAAAAATCGTTCGAATTAAATGCAGATTTTTTTCCGAAAGTAATAGAAGCACAATAAAAACTTTTTGTTCGGAAGACTTGCGTCCCGCGGGGCGAGGGCCTACAATAAAACCCAAATCGCGTACAGCTTAAGTAGAAGTTTTCTCATTTAAATGTGTCACTCCCTGAGGAGAACGTTATCGGCGGAACGGTATACATTTTTTACAAATAACAATTTAATTTAATATTTTCCTCTAGCAAAATCTGTTTTACTATAATGATCGCGTATGCCTTAGATGTTAACCAGACTAAAAGTAATTGTCACTGATTATTGTTGGGGGCTAAAGAGTATTAGAGTTACATTTACTTATTTCTTGGCGCCACTTATTGATTAACAATTACTGCAAAGACGCATTTATTTGTATAATATTTATTTTTATTTAAAACTTCATTGTTTTGTATACAATATAACAGGTTTATTGCCAAGTATCAATTTCTCAAAACCAACTTGAAAAAATATAGTTTTCAAAGTTTTAAGGGAAAGATGAAGGATTTATATTACGAGTATGTAAGTAAAGTAAAGAAATTTAAAATAAAAACAAAAAAAAACTTTAATTAAAAATACAAATTTAAAAATTCAATAATGGCTAGGAGACGGTAAATGAAGAAAATGTTGATTCATAAACCGGATAAACACTCGTTATGTCACTGAAGGGAGATATAACGTCTTAATTTCGCATTACAAAGCGCGTCGACTACGGTGCGGGTTTAATATTAATTAGATGTTGGTTCAAAAATCTAACAGCATAGACAGTAAAAGACGACAGGAAAATCAATTTAAATAACCTACCAGGTTATACTCTATAGAACAATAATGTAACACAATAAACATTTGTAACATCACATGGTGCGATGATAGCGATAAATCATTATTTACTGAACGAATATTGGTGGGCTGTTGGTGGACTGATGACCTGTGAGTATAAATTCGCTGATGGAAGTATTCGCGAAACTAATTATTATTCGAGAAACTAACTGAGAATCATTGGTAAGAAGTCTTGGAAGCGAATGGAAAAGCAGCAATTTTCAACAAGCGGATGGTGTCCCTATATTACATTTTTTATAAGGGTTAAGTTTATAATGATTACTTTAAAACATAAATTCAGCGGAAAACGTACGAACGAAATCGAGAAAGAACGATATAAAATGTTTTTGACAAAAAAAAGTCAAAAAACTATACGTATGCAATCATTTCATTGAATGAATCAGATCAATGTTTAATAATAAACTGAATCACTTTTAATTTGATCACCATCAGGACTAACCCCCGAAATCCTTGCGCGGAAGACAAATGTTCTGAAACATTGTTTCCAAAGGAAAAAATGTAATGAAATGCTCACTTTAATATACAATACAAAATTTTACATTTGAAAAGCTGTTTTAATCGTTTATTATTAGAAGTTTTATACAGGTTTTAAATAAATAATTTGCTGAAGTGCTTAACAGTTGTTCGGCAATGACTCCCGCTACTTAAAAAATGTATTAGAACAATTTCTATATTAAAATAAAACGCGAACCAAAGAAATTTGAAAAAATCCAAAATAAACTTCAATATAATCGAAATCTAATTATTGTCCAACATTCAAATTAATGCTTAAACACATGTAACTTGATAATCATACTGACTCGAAAAGAAATCTTTTATTATTTTCTTAACTGAACCCTTTTTTTCACGCATGTACCTGTTTAATCCTAATTTAAGTGCCTCATGTACATATTTAATCCTAATTTAAGTGTCTCATGTACATGTTTAATCTTAATTTATGTACCTCATGTACCTGTTTAATCCATTAAAAATCAGCGAAGCTACTTTATAGCGTTTTCACCATGCACATTTTCCATACTCGGTTCTGGCAATAAAATCTAGTAGTCACGGCATGTATCAATATTTATATTTTTTTTTCAATTGCTTCATATGTTATATTTTTACAAATAGGAAATATTTTCGTTTCATAAACATATTTTCGTAATTATATTTTATATATGACATATAAATATTTTAATAAATCTTTAGTTATTTTAATTGTATTGCCTCAAACTTCATTCTCAAGAGTGCAACCTGGTGAACTTATTGCCTAGTGACAACCTCTTTCAATCAAACAGAATGATGCTGTAGAGGCGATTTTAAATTAAGAGCAGCATAAAAGCCATTGAAAAAAAATGGATATCAACGGGAATCAAACCTTCAATTCCCGAATCGGAAGGCTTATCGAGTGACTTACCAATTATTTTAGGTCATGAGGGCTGTATTTTTGTCCAAATGACGTCGTTCTGGTTGTCTAACCGTGGCCTACTTGCATCGTCCCCGACAATCATTTAAAAAATAGTTTAAGTATAATAATTGAACGTTTTTCGAAAAATCAAAGTTGGATTCGATTATTAAAAAAAAAAAATTAAATATGTAAACAAGTAAGATGTAATATTTACGAATTGTAATATTTTGAAAATAAATTTCATAATTTTAATTTTCAAGTTAAACGTTAGGATAAAATTATTCCGTATATCTTGTACGAAATTTTATAGTTGATTCTCTCAAATTGGCCAAGAAATGCTAAAACTTTTTTGGAGGATATACAACATTTTAATAAAAAAACTTTCTCTTTTACTGAAACCAATAGACTCGCTTACTCGACATTTTTCCTCGCCGTTATGAAACTCCTTTTTAAACTTATCATATAAAATTTTATACAATAACTTTATGGTTGTATGGAAAATTTGACAACTTTCAATACACCCGAGAGCCTTTCTGATACGTTCAGACTTATTTTTGTGGAAAGGTTTTTGTAGTATACTAAAAATTTTGATATATTTATCACAAAAAATGTGAATTATGTTCCTAAATACGAGTATATCACAAAATCAAACAGGTCAACATTTATATTTGTTATTAAAAAGCCGAATATCTTACGTAACGTTATATAGGTAATGTGTTAATAGAAAACTAACTGATTGGTTTAGAATGACTAAAGACGTAAAGCAAAGGTGTATGACGTATCTGGTTAGGTAGTTTATATAACATAGGTATAGGTACTCGTAGATTGTATAGGGTTGCGCAACAAGAACTGCAATTGAAAAATTAAATTCTGCAATCGTGTACCACTGTGTAATTAATTTATAGGTTATTTAGATGTTTAGATGACGTATGTCCATTATAAATATTATACGTTTGACAATGGAAAAAAGGGGCAAATTTAGAATTGCAGTTTTTATTGTGCCATCCTTTGAAATAATACCTTTGGCAATGGAAATCAATAACGTGACATGATTCAATCTTTTTTTGGCATCAATTTAACGACTTATACTTGAAAAACATGCGGTTCTAGCAGGATGGGGCTACTTGGCATACTCCTAATGAAACAATCGCCTTATTGCAGCAAAAAATCTCCAGCGGTGTAATTTCTCGTTATAAAAATGTGAATTGGCCGCCACGATCGTGTGATTTAACCCCTTTAAATGTTTTTCTCTGGGGTTATGTTAAATCTTAAGTGTACGCCAATAATTCAAAAACCACTGATGACCTTAAATCCAACATCACTCGTGTCATTGCAGATAAACGTATCCATTTATGTGAGTTCATTATTAAAACTCCAAGAGTCGTCATCTGTTACAGGAGCCGAGGTAGTCATAATTCGTATGTGCATTAATTACATTGATACCAATAAACATGAACATTAAAAAAACATGTGTTTTTCATTAATTTAAAATTGCAGTTTTTGTTGCGCCCCCTATAGTATGAGCGATTTGAAAGGTGATAGGAGAGATCTAGGAATGAGAGAAATACATGCATGTGGGATTTTGTCTACTAATGATGTGATTATGCTGGCTGAAAATGAAGGATATTTAAGAGATATGATAAGAGAGCTATATCAGAGATATCTTAAATCTTAGAAAAAACGTTTGTTTCACTTTTTTATTTTGTATTCCCCGCTGTTTTATTTAAGTCCCCTACTGGTTTCAAACACCACCGCCTTCCTCCTCAGGTGAAGTTGAACTAAATCATGTCTAAAATATATGTATATTAATTGTAATAGCTATAGGAGAGGGGAAGGCGAGAAGTGGATAATAAGGGGAGGGGAATGGGTAGGCATCAAAAGGAACGTTTTTGAACGTGAAACGCATTTTGTGAGGACTATTATGAACGTTGAGACTTAATTTAATTATTTTTTTTATCTCCCAAATTTTTAAGCGTTCCGGCTGCAATCCCCCGGCTCGTGTGGAAAAAATCGTGAAATGCATTGCCTGGTGATTTTTTTTATTCACAAGTGGAAGATTTTTAGCTTTTTTTTGTACTCGACAGTCCACCTTCCATGAAAACGTTGTAATTTTATATAGTAGGTAACAAAAAAATATATTAAAATATTTAAAAAAAAATTTTTAATGTCATTACTAACTATGTCATAGTAAGTTACACTAACAGCTGCCATTCAACCCGTTGGAATTCAAATTATTGGAAAAAGCGTCCCAGTCTGGTTTTTACTTAAGACCTCTTAAATATATATCTGGTTGGCTAGAAGAATTTGTCAAATAACAATAAGCACGCCAATATGCATTGTATATAACAGAAGTGCAGTACAGTAAAATTAGTTTCCAGTAATCGACAGAACAATGTGACGATATAAACAACCTGAAGATACGCTTGACAAAACAAATGAGATACCGTAATTTTTTTTATCCACTTTGCACGAATTTCTCCAGTTACACAAAGAGGGTATGCTTCTAGAGTGGGCTTATTCGTTAGGAAGAATATCAGCCAAGACTATATTATACTGCTAGGCGGTGCCGAGGAGAAATATCCACAGTGTCATTCAGTTGGTTCAATATCTCTATACCACGCGTGACTGAGTGTTTAGCCATGATATTCATTCTATACGTTAATATGTAGAATAGGGGAGATTCCTTGTACGGTTATATTTATTAGATAGATATAAACTTAGTGCTTCTAGAATCGCAGGACAGGTAAAGCAACATTGGAAAACCTTTAGTAGTAATATCGCTATGTATTCTTGCCTTCTTGTTTTGAGGCTTTTATAGTTACTCGTACACACCGTAAGAAGTTCGACATGGTGAGCATATTTTGGGTAATCGCCCATTGTTCTGTGCCATAGATATCTGAGGATTTTTTTTATATTTGTTCTATATTGTGTTAATATTTGAGCTGATGAGAAGCCCAAACTATAGATGCATATTCTAATTTGGTTCTTATTAGATATCGGTACTGTTGAATTCTTCTAATATTCTCGTTATAAAATCGAGTAGTTTGCAACAGTTTGATATCAAACGCGAGACATGGTTAACGAACGTGAGTCCGATATCAAAGGTTACGCCCAAATCTTTGAATTCAGAAACTCTGTTTAATGCCACTCCCTGTATAGTATACTGATAGTGGATTGGTGAAAACAATCGACTATGGGATACACAGACACATTTATTTATGTTGAACAGGAGATGATTTTGGTCAGTCCAGGAAACTAGAGAGTCTTGGTCCTGTTGTAAGTGTGCGCAGTCGTGAAGTGAATGAACCTTTTTGAAAATTTTCAAGTTGTCAGCAAACAATAAACATGTCGAGTGACTTATGGAATTTTGAAAATCGTCCATTAATATGAGGAATAGCATGGGATCTAAATAAGGTCCTTCTGGTATACCAGATCTTGCGATGAATTCAACAGAAGATTTGTTGTGGATTATTATATGATCGTTTTGGCAAAAAGCCATACTGGGTTCCAATATATTGAGATATTTCTTTTAGGTATGATGCAAATAATCTAACTAGATTTTTGCTGAAGCCTTATGCATTTTCTTAAGTAATATACATATCGTGGTCAACCTTGTCGGTTATATTTAGTCGTCGAATTTAGGTAAACTGATGAAATTAAAATATTGTGCAAAGTTTTCTGCAATCTTTTGGGGGTCTTCGATTATACTGTCTCCCAGTTTCATAGATTTGGAGTTACTTTTGTTTGGTTTTCTATTTTTTACATGATTCCAAAGATGTGTAGGGTTGTTTCGGATGTCGGTCTCTATCTTGGCTGAATACTCATGGCGTTATTGTTTTATTTGAGTTTTTAATTTTGCTCAGTCCTATACTGTTTATTCCAATTTATACAACGGTATTGAAACCGCTGAGGTTATACCGTTATATAAAGTGGAATAAACAGTGTTTGACTAAACAAATATCAAGGTTTTTTAACCTCCACAGTGTTAATGCCTTAACTATAAATAATATAGTAAATGCACGTACGGCAAGAAGGCAAAAATGTATAAAAGTTGCAAAATGAAAGATAGAATAAGAATGTTGTCTCTTTTAAGAATATTATTTAACAAATTGTTTGTGCTCCCTTGATGATGCAGTGAAAACCTTGAAACCGGTAAGATAAACCGATATACATAGTGGAGTAAACAGTGTTTGAGTAAATAAATGACAGTGCCTTTATACTTCCATAGTGTTAATGTATTTACTGTAAATAATATATAAGATACCCATAGTCGATCTTGATTACTTGAGTCATTGGCAATAAAGTTACCAGTTTTTGCTGTATACAACGAAGGTCAAGTACAACAAAATTAGGTTTCAGTAATAGCCGTATATGTGGGGAAACGTATACCACATACCATGAAGATGACGCCTGACAAAGGTGACACGAAAGTCACATGTGGTACTATCACATATCAAAAGATCTACAAAGGTTTATGTGTAGTTCGTCTCCCTTTGGTAAATTATCTACAGTTTTCTTAATAAATATGTTTTTTTTTTCTAAATAAACCTATACAGATGCGGGAAAATGCGTAATCTAATGGTTGTTATTTTTTTTCTGTGCTTTTATTATTATTTTATCGAAAAAAAAGAGTATCCTTTGGTCAATTTTGATTATTTCAGCCACTGGCAATAAACTCGCCAGATTGTGCTGCATTTAATGGATGTGAAGTACGACTTGATACCTAAAAAAGTGTTTAAGTCTGGTTTTTATTTACCACCTCTGTAACATATTTCTGGTTGGTAGAAATAGATTACTACGGTTGTAACAAACTTGCCAGGTTCTATTGTATTTCATTTTAGTTAAAGACAGAATAACCTGATGGGCTTATTGTTTTGTGGCAATCTCTTCCAACGAACCAGAAGGGTGTTAAAAAGCATTAAGTAAAATACAGACTGGAATACGTTAAAAAAAATTATTTCCAACGATAATCGAACACACAACCCTCGAATCTTACAAATAAGGTCACAGAGGTCATATATAGAATGTACTGTATACACCGAAATGTAATACAATTTAAGACAAGCACGTGGAAACAGAGATACGAAAAGATTCTGAATCTTTACAACGAAAATTAAGATTTTTAGACAAGTGGGGGGGTCAACACTCAGAGACCACATAAAAAGGTCCAACATAGACCGACATTAAACACGCAATCCCTTCATTCCTTCATCAAGAGATTTCAGTTGATATATTCTTAAAATATTAAAAAAAAACATTTTGTTATATTCATGCATACCGTAAACAGTAAGACTGATAGACATCATGGTTTTTTAATTCGAATCTTGAAACTGTATTATCCACGTTGCTCGCGTTTCGTAATAGCAATTACAATTCTATCGCACGTAGATAAGCAATAATATTCATATACAAATATTGCATAGCCCCGATCATATAATGCTTACTTCCAGAAAAAAATATCAGACATGTATATTGCACAAAAAAATTCTGACATGGGTATAGAAGATTTTAACATCAAAGACAAGAGAGATAAATTAGAATTCAGACAAGGAAGATAAAATATGACGTCCTTTTTAAAATACATACATTCGAATGACACAAAGGAACACTTTATATAATACATTCATACAAATATTATGCATCTGACAGAATCATTGTTTTAAACCATTTTTTTATGTTGACTACCATTGGCATTAGAATAGATGAACATAAGCGATAACAATCAAATAACTTTTCACAATTAGCGAACCATAGTATAGACAAATCGTTATTTCATATAAAATGAGTTAAAATATTACTTAGAATTTTTTTACAAAATAAGGAGTTTTGAAACATTAGAGGCACATAATGCCACAAAGAAAAACGATACAGGGAAAAATAACCAAGGATTTCGAAAAATCATTTTGCATTGAAAATATTCTACTGAGTCGATAGACCAAACACACTTCTGATAAAACGTAACGCCAGTTGTATCTTAGGATTGTTCTTATAATTAACCGGGATCATGCCGCCTGAAGAGAATCTTGAGATAGAAGGTAGAAACATGTGCCACGAAGATTTATATGATTAGTGGAATAACAAAGATCATGCTGCCTGAAGAGAGCCTTGAGATAGAAGGTAAAAACACGTTCCACGAATATTAATATAATAAGTAGGGTAACAAAGATCATGCCCCCTGGAGAGAGTCTTGAGATGGAAGGTAGAAACACGTACTACGAAGATTAATATGATTAATGGAATAACAAAGTTCATGCCTAAAGAGAGTCGAGAAAAAAGGTAGAAACCCGTAACACGAAGATTAATATGATAAGTGAAACACGTATCGCCGAGATAAATATGATTAATGGAATAACAAAGATCATGCCGCCTGAAGAGAGCCTTGAGATAGGAGGTAGAAACACGTATTGCGGAGATTAATATGATTAGTGGTATAACAAAGATCATTCCGCCCAAGAGAGTCTTGAGATAGAAGGTAGAAACACGTATAGCGAGGATCAATATGATTAGTGGAATAACAATGTAATTTATTATAAATGTTTATTTTCAAAAAAGTTTTTCAATGAATATTGTCAAATTGAAGATATTTTATATTACATTATTTTTTTAGCAGCCTATGGAAAATAAAGGTGGCCAATTAAAAAAAGACAAAACTTTGGTATAAAATAATGTTTTGAACAAGCTCTAATTTCCCAAGAGGATCATAAATGATAATATCTTTAAAAACTATAATAAGTTGGGTATTGCAAGAAATAAAATATTCTTTCATAAAACTACTTTCAAATTAAACGTCTGAAGATATTTGCATTAAGTGTTCAAAATGGGATGAATATATTAAATTTAATAAAGACGGCGTTAAGTCCATGAATATGTAAAATAAAAAAAACTTTTTTGTTAAAGTAACCAAAGAAATTATTCATTGTTACAACGTCACAATAATAAAAAATAACCATATCTTCTCGTACTCGAGTGAACAATAATATTTACATTTATTTATTAAAAGCACCGTTTGGTGACCAAAGATCACTTCATTTAAATCAGAATTATAATATCACATATTTCGAATTGTTTAAACTTAAAAAACTTCATAAATACATATATTTTTGTTCATTTATTTTATTCAAATGTTGACATAATTCTCCACACAAGATACTCTCTCCATGTGAGCTGTCTCACAAGATATAATCTGCCTGTTCAGAGACAGGAGACTAACGCCTCCGATATATAAATACAAACACGCATATTTAACAACCCTTACAAAAAAATATAAATATATGGGCATAATTTCATTAAAAATCTACATCCCTGCATGTGCATTTTACTGCACCGTAGATCTTTTGTTAGTGATTTGAGGGAATACCTTTTCCACTGTTGTGTCATATGTGTGTTTGTGTTATTTATCTATGTATACTTACGAGTATATTAAGTATTTTGTGTACGAATTTATCCATAATTTTAACACGCTCTGCATCTCTGCTCTACATTTGTATCAACCATAGTTGAGCGTGGTGACTATCTCCAAAGGCGTTCGAACGCTCATGTCAGCGGCCCTGGTGGCGCAGTTCAGGTTAGGCGTCCTCATCCCGGGGGCCTCAGTGTGGCGACGATGGTGAAGACGGTAGAGATGAGGTGACGATGCTGGAGAGGACGGTGAAGAAGGAGCAAAGACGAAGCGCGGCGAGTTTTTATGAGCGTTCTTCGCTCTTGTGTAACGTTCATATACAATCAAAAACGTTAGTAAGGACTCCCAAAAATGATGTTTTCTAATGCAGCATACACCACCCGTTTCTTCAACACTTTGAGGAAAATAAAAATCGATCCAATTGAACCAACATTCGAGAAAACGAAGGCTTACCAAAAATAAAGATCATGAATTTATAAAACGTTACGCAACAACTATACGACTGTTGTAATAACAAAAAATTACGCAACAACTATACGACTGTTGTAATAACATAACAAACACATTAAACATAGGAATAATCTCACTCTTATTTGATTTTTTTTTTTAAAAAAATACATTTTTTCACATTGTTTCGTATTAGCAAATCAGGATCATGGCGTGCCAAAAATGGATATTAAAAATAATCAATCAACAACACAATCAAAATAACAACAAGAGACCAAAAAACAATGATAAATTAAGATACATGCCAACATGCTATCTTTATTACTTGAGGTAAAAATATTTATGAAAACAAAACATTAGTTTCCTATTTTGTTATTGTCTCAGGCCTTTTGGCTTAGTGGTTGTTTGTCATCCCCTCGGGGGGTTTGAAAACGATGGTGAAAAAAATAAAAAAGTATGTCGGATTTTGTAACACACCGCACAACACAAATTACTGTACGACAATGAACCCGCCTGATTGTGATTAATACAAGAACTGTGTTATGCCATATTACAATTTATAATTATACATACAAATATAAAAACTCACCCTTATCAGATCAGGCATAGAGAACCGAGCTTTCTATCTCGACATACACATTTTACCTCTTTTGCATCCGTATACCTTTTCATACAAATCCTCACTTTTTAGTGTTTATTCTTTAAAAACATAATTCACTTGATCCGGCTACACTTTTCTTGGTCTCTCACTACCGCGCAACAAAGTTGGTACTTAAATACTGTTGTGGAATATCATCTTAGCAGATGTTGACCATATATGGTATGTTTCAGTACCCCAATGACTAACCCAGTACCTAAATTCCGGTTCGATCATAGATGTTCCAGTGCCCTCAATGACTTTCATTCCTATCGTTAAATGCTGTTCGATATCCCTCGTATCCCTTATATATATTTATTTAATACTGAATATATTGAATGTTATAATTACACAATGATACATTTATTTAAGTGTATGAGAAAGGCCAAGACAAATACGATTGGATCAAGTGAATAATGTTCTAAAAGAAGTTATCGTTGAGGTTGTATGAGAAATTGTATGCATGTGGAAGAGGCTAACGATGTGTGTCGAGATAGGAAAGTCTAGAGCTCTATACTTTCTGCCTACCCCAACAGGGAGACGGCTTGATGGTATGTATGTATATATTTATTTCAGGTCAAAATAACTTTTATTGAGTCACAGAGTGAGTTCTTAAATTTTAATGAAATCATTCAATTATTGGCCAAGACAATTGGTTTCAATAAAGTAGAAAAAAATGGACATTTGAACCGAAACGTGTTAAATATTCAACGAATAGATAACGGAGATCGGTTTTTTTAAATGCATATCTTCATATTTAAATATTTAGTGATGATTTAGCAAGGATTATATTTAATACCAGATTATAACGAAAATTCCGCAATTTTACTATCGCACATTATGGATATCTACACCTAAAAAGACTAATGATATACAGATGTCCTCTCATCACTATCCCTGGAATTACAGATTTAAATTGTGGATTTAAACATGATGAGCAACTCCTCCTCGCGTCACAACGCTTCACAAACTCATGCCATTGGATGTCGCCTAAGGTTTCAAGGTCACTATCCCATCGTCGAAGCTTTGCTTATACATACAATAGACCTCTTTGATACCAGTTTTCGATAGATTACTTTCTTTGCTGTATCTTAAAAAAAGGTATCTCTTTCACATTTGACCTTTGAGTTATTGTACTTGAATGGACGGAGAGGCGCTTCCTATTGTTTTCGATGAATCTCGTTTGAAGCACCCCTCTCAAAAATATTTATTATTTCCAGGAATCATTATTGAAGTCTTTATTGACCTTATATTTTTTTAAATACACAAGATCTTTGAATTCAGATTTTTAAAACTAGAAAAAACGTCAATTTTACTCGATATTTTCAAAAAGTCAAGCTTCCTCATCATAAAATATTTTATACGTATACCGAATATTAGCCTAATTAGAATGTACTTTATTTATTATGGAAAGTGGACTGTCCTTAACAGTGTCGTAGACGACACAAAAAAGCATAAATAGTTGTCAAAATTTCAGCATTGAATAAGTTTTTAGTCATTCACGCGATAAAGATTTAAATATGTAATGGCACAAACCGTTGTTCATACTTTGTCACTCCACAGCTCTTGTGTTTCTATATGATAGAGTAACCCTTACCAGTATGAGTGTTCACCAAATCGCGTTATTTAAACTCGACAAGCATAAACAATTGTCAAAACTTTATCACTGAATAAGTTTTTGGCCTACTAAACCAGTGCTTCCCAATTACTTACATGTAACGGCCCCCTAAATCTGAAGTAATTAATTCCCCCCCCCCCCTAAAAAAACATTTTTTTTATAGTTGATGATTTATTTGGCCATAATTATTACAATTAAAATACACATATTTATACTCAACACAAAATTATAGGAACTTGCTTAAAAACTTTTTTTTTAAATAAAAACTATACTCACATGAAACAATTTAATGCGATAGATGAGATCGCATGTTTTAACTGTTAAATATATACATTTCCTAAATATGTTATGTAGAAAAATATTCATAAGTGAATATTTGTACTTTGTACTGAATATTTTCGCGACCCCCACGAGAAATCCCGCGGCCCCCAATTTGGGAAGCACTGTACTAAACTATCTCAACCAAAGAAACTCTCAAATTTAAACCATGTTTGTTGTAGTTGTATCTTTACACAATTTTTTATTACAAATCTAATATTTATTTTCATCGCAGAATTTAAAGTGGTTGGAATTAAAAATGTAACATTTATTTATGTAGTTATAATACCAAACCAAAATAAATATACTTTTTCATTAAGATTCTATATCAAAATTTTAGAAACAAAAATAAAAAGTGAAGGAAAATCACGTATCTACGAAACTTTACAAATTGTTCTCAGCTTGCATAAAATATTTATCAAAAACTATCGTAAATTATTTATTTATCTTTTCCCAAATAAAATGTAAAATAAAATTTAATTCAATATGTTTCTTTCACACAAAAAAACATTAACAGTTCAAATTTTTGGTCGCTCACTTTTTTACTTTGGAAATAAAGATTTTTTCTATTTTACTTTTAACAAAATTAAAAAAAAAAGTAATTATTTCTGGTCCACGCTTCTATTCAGCGGATAATGAGAGACTCAATGTATCGTAATTGTCATTTACAAAATAAAAATGAATTCAGTGTCTGCAATTTAATTATATTTTTTCTTCGTTTCCGAAATTCTCAGAAAAGACAATTTATAAAACAATTATCTCCTATTATTTTCCCATTTATGTTTCCTTCTTTTACTCCAAGAATCATCTCTTGATAATAATTCAGTTTGTACCCTAATTATCTTATTTTCGTATTATTTTTTAGTGCTATAACGATTTTTTTTTATTATTTTCATATCGATAACAAAGGGAACTTTTGTACGAATTAAAATTTCCATGTGTTAACAAGCAGTCGATTCTTATTTTGATTTCTGAGAAAAAAAATATTCATATTTTGTCCACATACTTTAAGTTTTTAATTAAATTATTTTGTTAACTCTTTAGACATAAATATTTTCTTGTAAGTTTTATTTCCAGAAATACTTTGACAGTCTAAAAAATAGTCATTAATGGTTTGTTTATCATAAAACTGCATTAAATTTTCTAACAAAATTTGTAGTCGAGTTTGTAATATTCTTGTCTTCCATAATCAGTTATACCCTATCTTCCGTAGTTCAGCAAAACATCGTTATCCAGTTGGTAACATGCCTGTTAGGTTTTTTTTAAAGCCTTTTTAACATCAACCTGATTGCTTCACATACGAGTTATAAATAAACTCGATGAGTTGTACTTTTAACAATAAATTGAATATTAATGCTCGTAATAAAATATTATGCTCTACAAGACTATTATACTATATTGTTTTTTTATCATTGTACTTGCAGGAGCTATAAATGTGTTCACTTACTAAATTAATTTGAACACTTTTTTGTAGAATATACAATTTAACAGGTTACCTAGCATTATCTTTCAACCAATCATAAAATATTTTTACTTTAGTTTTAACACTTCATTAACACTTTATTGCATAATTATATGATGGGCTTTCTTCCAAGTGACAATATCTACTAATTTATAATACAAAATTATTAAAGAAAGCTACGTGATCGCAAAAATTAATCCAATTATTAATAATTTGGACAAAATTAATGAACAGTATAAATAACAAGAAGAAGAGTCACATCTTATCAATCTAAGGAAAATGCAGGGATGGTGGACAAGTAATAAAAATCGGAAATGAAACACGATTACTGACATATAATTAAGACCTTTTGAAACATGTCAATGACGATGCGTGTCTTGAATTACTTGTAAACTGGTTCCAGAGTGGAACATAAAGGATGATTTATGAAAATTCAATGTATTAATTTTATTTTAAAGAAAATCATCATCACCATTCCATGTCATTATTGAAGTAGGTGGAGATAACAGATTTGCACTTCATGTTATTTTTGTACACAGCTTTCGCTCTTAGCACGTCCATACACCTCGTTATGTATACTCACCTATTATAAAAGCATCAATACTACTTTCTTCTTTCAGAATTTGATTAAATTAGTTATGATATGATTTTCATGATATTTCCCAACTTTTCGTAACTTATGTACCTTGAATAGATTCTTTTGGTAAGTCTTTTAGCATTCATTCTTTATATGTGACGGAAATATCTCATTGCTCATTTGTTCATCGTAAACACTGCTTCTCCTTTCAATCTAGCATTTGTTATGTATGTTATCATTCTTTAGTATGTTATACATTGATTTAGTGTGTTATAATACACTTTTATTGTATACACTATAACTTGGCGATTGTGTTGCCATGTGGTAATCTCTTACAACCAATAAAAAATATATTACAGAAGGCTGAAGCTGAAGCTAACTAAACTGTTAATCTGTTTCAAAATGCATTTTTTCTATGTGGCTGAACCATCTCATATTCCTTTTTTCGTCTTAAACACTGAATTTTCTTTTGATCCACATTCTTTCCTTATTTCTTCATATCTTATTCGCGCCTTGTTTTTCCGCAAAATATTTAACATCTAAATAACCTGAAAATGCTACCCTATTTGTTTCATCTTATTTCACAACCTCTTGAGAAATTCACATCTTGTCCCCTAAGGTTGACCCTATAGTTACGCGTATCATAGTTTTCCGACTCGTACAGGGTATGAAAATAATAGCCTACTATTCAAGCTTCAAAGGAACACCGTCCACAAATTCACGAATTTCCCTAAGACTCTTCCACGTAGGTGTGAAAAACACAATTTGCAAGGGGCAGTTTTTTCTTTATTGGGGTATTTTATTTGAAAGGGTTGTGTCTTGAGTAGACTGAGTGAAATTAATGACCCGATTGTTTCTGCACGATAAAATCTCAGTAAATTCTTCGGCAGGAATAGATTAGATGTAATTGCTGGGAAGGGCACGCTATAAACATAACGTATCGCTGAAAAAAAGTAGATGGGGCTTTATTTATGGGTGTCTTAACAGCCTTTATTGCATTTCAAACTCTACTCAGAGGTTAAGCACAACTTAATTAATTTCCCTACAGTGATATACGAGAGGAGAAAAAATCTTTTTTTTTTTATTCACTCACTCTTTCTCTCTCTTTCCCTTTTCGATTCGACAGAAACCTTTTTTATTTCGACAGGGCCTTTTTTTTCTTTCTGTGGGCAATTCATCGGATTTTTATTGCTCGTTCTTTAAAATAAATAATTGAGTTCATATATTTCATTTCAATGGATAATTTTAAAAGGAAATACAGTATTTGAATCGTAATAAATATGAATATATGGGATTGAATTTTTAAACGGCGCCATCATTTAAAAATTCTAACCCATATAAGCCATACCATAAAACTACCATTACCTGCCTTCAGTACATTTAATGTAAGTTTAAAAAACATATCACATAAGCATACACATACCACAACGTTATTTTCTTGTCGAGATAAACAGAGAAGAGAAAGTGCCATATTTTCCTATCGCGAGACACCTATTTCGCCTCTTCTACGTCAATTCACATTCTCGTTCAACGATTTCTCAAACGCTCTACGTTTCCTTCTTTCAATATATTATTCGCTAGATACAATCATACTTTAATTGGCTCTTCTCCACGCCGTTCATTCACATTTTCACAGCATTTTTTTTGTAACTGTTCTTTCTTTATTCGTTCTAAGATTTCAAAGTGCTGTTTCTTACTTAATAAAATAGCTTTTTTTTAAGTTCACATTTATCTCTAATCACATGATTCAATATTCTGTCATTAATTGTCCCCCCATATAGTATTCTCAGTACATGAATTGTCACCCCATATAGTATTCTCAGTACATGAATTGTCACCCCATATAGTATTCTCAGTACATGCTCAAAACGTTGTTTAATTCATTGATCCGTAGTAAACTAGAAAGCAATGCTTGCATTTGGAGCCCAGTGGGGGAGCAGAACTCGCTCATGGTGGAGAAAGTACAAAAAAAATATCTACGATATCTCTATATGAGAGAGTTCGGTGTCTATCCATGGCTTTATCCTACTCAGTTCCTGCTGGGCATGCTCGGGTATAACTCCTTGAGCTTAAGAAGAGATGTGCGTCTCCTGGTATACGTTGTCAAACTCGTTCGAGGAGTTGTTAGCTGTCCAGCATTACTACAAAGATTAGCGTTAAATGTTCCTAACAATTACACTAGACTGCGCCGGCAAGAACTGTTCTCAATAACATACGCAAGAACGGGTCTTCCAGCCGCTATGCCTGTTGGAAGGGCCTTAACTCTTCTGAACGGGACTGCTTCGGATATTGACATATTTCATATCACATTACCAAAAGCAAAAGTAAATTTTCTTCTTAGATTGAGCGCGTTAGAAGGCACTCATCAACATACCTAAATGACTGTGAATATATATATGTGTAGTATGTTTGTGTGTATATACTCGTTTGTATGAATATGCATTATGTTTTATTTTATATAATTTTTTAACTTATTTTTTTTTCCTCTTTGTAATTTTTCTTCTCTTTTGATGTTTTGTATTTTCAAAGTAATTGGGCTAAGCCTGTTTTGAAAAAATAAATAAATAAATGAATTGTCACCCCATATAGTATTCTCAGTACATGAATTGTCACCCCATATAGTATTCTCAGTACATGAATTGTCACCCCATATAGTATTCTCAGTACATGAATTACCACTGCATTCATTCGGTTCCCTTCAGTCTTTTTCTACGCTCACGTTTCACTTCTACACATCAATGTTGATACTAGAATACTGTTGTGGATCATCATCTTACAAAATAATCATATTTACTTAATTATTGACATTAAACAACAACGACCTTATTGACCTTGTTGGTAAGATACCTGTCTTCCAATTCGGATGTTACATGTTCGATTCCCGTAGGTACCTATTTTTTATAACAATTTGGTTTTTACTTCAAACCTTAACATATTTTTAGTTTTATGTATAAGATTTCCACAAGGCAAAAACACGGACACACACAATAGGTTGTACTGTAAATGACAAAAACGTAATAAAATACAACATGTAAAATACAAAAAAATATTTATTTGTTCTCCATATGACACTAGTATTTTTTTCGATCAAAACGATATATTGTTGAAAGAGAATAAAACAAATTTAAGTTCATTGTTTGTTTTGCAAGGGATTTTTTCGGTTTATGTATCATTAGTGGCTGAAAAATAAACTTGAACAATAAACTTAACAAAAGCGCTCATTGAAATTGAAGAAACATATGTATTAACCGTTGCTGATAAATAGACGCCATGCCGAAAAAAATATAAACCACAACCGAACCACCTAAAAAGGCTAAGTTTAAGTTATAAACTAAATTAAATATTTATGGTCTCTGAGAGAGTTCAATCGAAATTATTGTTTATGAAAACTGTGTGATCAGAACTAAGACATATGATACAATATATACTTTTTGTGTCAACGACTGCTCTTTGTCCTGTGAAAAAATGGGTTAAATAAAATTAAAAAAAGATTAAACAACATTTAAATTTTTTTCAAATATATTTTTATAATGAGTTTAGCAGAATTCTTTTATTTTAATTGTTTAAAACGTTTCCCTTAAAACATATGAAACGGTACAAAAAAGTAGCAATCCCTGCTTGGATTAAAAAACTTGCATTTTATACGTCAGGTATCGATAAGTTATCGATAACGATACCTTTTTATCGATTTTAATAATTGGAATCAACATCACTCGCACGGGGAATAATTTTGCTAAAGAATTTTTCGTATGTTAACTTTTTCCACAACTTGCTATATTGATCGGGGATTGAGTTTCTTGAAAGATTATTAACTTGTTGCCGAACGATTTCACAGCAAAAACATTAATTATATAATTGTATATTTTTGTCCATCTTTTTTAAAACGGCCCCCTGTTCATATTTTTCTACTTTATTTTTCATTTAACACAGGTTTTGACCTATTTAATACATGTTTAATGACATCAAATAAAATATATGTTTCAAGAAAAAAAAATTGGATAAAAGTCTTTATATAATATTGTACAACAGCAACTAGAACAATGATTTTCATACTCCCATGTAAAGCGGCTGTGTTATGTCTGCAGAGCTAATTAAAGACCTTAATCTTTAATTTTTCTACCAATTTATAGAAAATATCGATATTGAAAAAATCCCACAACAAGTACATTCCGTTTTTTTGCATAAATTATACAATTCATGGAAAAATATAGTAATATCATACAAGTAAGTAGGGCGAGTTAGAATGAAACAAAATCAACCAAGAAACAATCCAAAAGCATCAAATTTGAATCTTACGCAAAGTAATGTAATGTAACTCTATTATAAATTAAATAAAAACAAGAAAAGATAAAAAATTATAATAAAGTTTCATAACCGATTGTTTTAAAAATATGACTAATGTCAAAATGAAAGTGTTTATGCCCTATCCAATGTGTAAATGGCAATCCTTTTAAACAAATGGAAAATTGAGAAAAGATAGTGATTATTTGAGGAGATTTCTGGATGTGTTCCAACAAATCCATTTCAGAGCTAACGACGCCTCCGAGTGTCAGATGGGACAATAAAAACATTACTCGTAAAGGCGACGAGAGGGTTGAGATATGTCCAAAATTCACTGCTACGATAAGAGGGAGAAAAAGAAAGGAACAGCGATACGGAGGAGGGAAACTTTTTCGAGTTCTATCATAACTTATCGAGAACTTTAACCCTTTATTTATATAGTGAAAAATCTTTGAAATGTCGATTCATGATAAATTAATTCGTTCTAAAAATATGAAAGTTTCAAAAGAAACAATTACAACATAAGAGCACATCGATAAATACGGACTAACATATTAATACACGTATTATTGACATCGCGACTTCCCTTTTTTTAACCTCCTTTTTTTTCTTTTTTGTCGTTTATTTGTGACCAATGGATGACTATTTGTTCCCAGTTGGTATTGTTTTTATTTTTAATAAAAAGCCTTATTATTTCACTACACATCACTGCTCTATCACTGCACCACGAATCCTAAATCGACATGTCACAGTTAAAACATGGCAAAATAGTCGGTGACGAAATGCTAACGATAGCAAACTTTGAGAGTGATTAACATTCTTAATTTTTTATAGGAGAGAATCAATGAAGTTGATCATACGTATTAAAAAAAACAAGAAGAAAATCTTTTCCAAACATAAAATTACTAAAGCCAACAGCAAAAAGTCTGTTTTTTGTGCCCATTTTGTGACTTATCTTTAAAGTTTTTATTCTTGTAAAGTTCATATTTATTGACAAATAAATACAGAATAGATGTTTATTCATGTGTAGCGTACAAGAATGAGTCATTTAAAAATAAATATAATTGTTGTTTCCAAATTGAATTCATAAAAAAAACGTTGAATAATTGTATCACTACTTGTTAATTGTTATTTATAAATTATCTTCATCCAGTGAATTAACACAAGTACAGGTTTTTATTCATGTGTGTGATCTCAGAATAATTTTAAAAAGTGTTAGAATTGTTGTTTTTTTTAATACTCCTATATACAAAAAAAAATGTGTGCTTTTTTTGCAAATTACCCCATAAGCTCTTCAAAATATATTTACAAATGAATACAAAACTTAACAAATGAACACCAAACAATTCTTTATTAAGTGTTTATAGTGCCATACAAATTAGATAATAATTGAAATTATTATGTACGAAAATTAAATGCCCTTATTTTTCAACGACTATCTAAAGCTTCATTGTTTGAAAAAAAATGCGTTTAGATGTTATGAAGAAAACAACACAGGAGAACTCGTATTGATTTTCTCCCCGTCTCAATACCGACACGAGACAATGTGTTCGAGTGTATGTTTGTGTTTATTTTTGTAACACAAACTCATTCTTGAAAGTTGTTGAGATTACAAGACTCTAAAAGTAATTCCAAAACCAATTCGTTTAACGTTGTTCCTCCTCGACCACATATTCGTTCATCAAAGCCCTTTCTGAGAAGAGATGAAACAACAAAAAGGTCGGCAGGAATGGGAAAAGAGTGTTCAAGATTTAGTACAAATCAAAAGTTTACTTTGCATGTTTATTGTTATTTAGATTAAGGACGTGTTTGCAAAAGCTTTTCGCTAGGAATTGATTGTGATTTCCTTTTTGTTCTAACATTATTTCGAGTTTTAGTTTCAACTGTAAAATTGCAATCGTAAACAATGTATAAACATAGTTAGAATACTTAGAGCTCCAAACACGTTAACAATTATATGTTAAAACATATTTCAATTATAAACATATTCCATTTTCAAGAGTAATTAAACATACCTCAATTGTAAACAATTGTATTTTTATTATTCGCCCTGGAATATTTGTTTCAGTTGTAAACATATACAATTGTAAATAATGATTCAATATACTAAATTTGTAAATAATTACTTTTGGGCTTTAACTGTAAATAAATATAATATTTAATTATACACATGGATCATTTTTATGTAATTTGTTTTTAACAAACACTGTTTATTCCAATTTTTATAACGGTAGCGATTTTTGTTATGTACAAAAAGTGGAATAAACAGTGTTTGATAAAAACAAATTAAAATGTCTTCTCAATGTTAATGCCTTAACTATAAAAAAATATAGATCATTTCATTTTATCCTAATAGGGTTGGTTTTGCAGTGCTGCCACGGAATTGTAGATCAGTTTGGCGCTCTGATCTGTTCCGAGAGAAATAGCGCGATGGTATGTACGAGTATATACGTGAATCAAAAGTAGTTTATACAAAAAATAATATTATATTAATTATGTAGAAAAAGTGTTTGTTTTTTAATAAATGAATACCTCTGCAGGAATGTTTCACCAAAATAGTTGATTTAAATTGATACTCCAGAAGCGGTCATTATTAGAGTGCATACGGAGCCATTAAGTGTGGACAAAGGGATTTATAGCGGAGATAATTCGATAGAAGCTAATGGAGATAGGCCTGTCCTGTGATTGGAGGTAGCTAAAATGTAATTTTCAGCTCTACTAGTAAAGAGAAAGTTAAGTGCAAGAAGTTTAAACTTTTTTATTTATTTATTGCAATATGGGGTATTTATTGCAATGTGGGGTATTTATTGCAATATGGGGTATTTATTGCAATATAGGGTATTTAAGGATCTTATAACAACAATAATGTGTGCATTTGTTGAGACTTTCATATTATTATTTCCCGATATAATATGAGTTGGTCATATTTTTTTGTGGAGGGATTAAGAATGAATGTAAATTTGAATAAGATGACGAAGAGCACTCATGTAGAATAAATGAATGAAGAAAAATCACCAAAAATATACGGTGCAAATGTCAGTGGAAGACGTGGCAGAAAAAAAACCAAAGAAAGTATCGGAAAGTGAATGTTTTTTTTAAAGAAGGCTGTGTATAAAATCAGAGAAATCGTAGGAACTTTATGAGAACGTGTATGGATATAGAACATGCGAAATATGTAGGGTGTCAGAGTATGGAGGGGTGTCAAAGTATGGAAGGGTGTCAGAGTATAGAAGGGTGTCAGAGTATGGAAGGGTGTCAGAGGAAGTTCGAAAAGTCGAAGACTGACAATGAGTATTACACGAGCTGTTAATATATTTTAAATAACTTGCAATTATACCGATATTATTAAAACGTACACTGTTTAACTTCAAATGTATTTTTTTAGTAAATGTTTTAGTGAGTGAATCAATATTAATTGACACATTATAATGATCGCATAATTAAAAAAAAATAAACAAGGTCATAAAATGTTAAACACTATTCATAGTTTATTTTATTAAGTTTTATAATGTCGACGTGATACGGTCCATAAAGACAGTCGCGAAGTTCAAGTGCTTGGAAGATTTTGCCGAAATTGGTGTTGGAAACAGCACCCCAGGGAGTGACCCAGAGAAAGGAGCATTCGATATACATGATAATCATCTTATATCTAGTCCCAGACGAAGCTGGGATCATTCTGCATTTACGTATCATATTATTCAAGGTTAAGATAGTATAATAAATAGACTAAATTTCTTGAAAGAGTTTTCAAAATGCTTTTCACAATCAAAAGTAGATACAGCAAGTTATTTAGAACTAAACAAAATTATACGTATAATCCACAAAATAATGATATTTATAATTAAAAATGTACATTAAACATCTTAATTTATAGCAAAATTTTGTGAACAAGATTAGAAAATTTAAATAAAAAATGAGATTTTTTTTATTCTGAATTATCTGTTCCTTTTTTGTTGCATCATCAATGAGGATCACAAACTTCACGAAATTTTACTGGCATTCTTTCACTACAGTATAATCCTCAAACTTTATGTGTAAAAAAAATGTTTTTATTGTGGTCTTATGCTATCTTGATATTTTTCTCATTTTGTATATTTTTTTGAATAAATGAATGGTCACTACTCGTGACGATAACGATAGAAGGGACATAAAGAGGGAGATATTTCATCACAGTACAAAGCGGGGGTGCTTGTCGTTGGGGCTAACCGCAGGTGAGAAAGAAAGTTTATTTGTGAAACGCGTATCATATTACATATAGAGCAAGGAGTATCACTGCATGTAGCTTATCTGCATTTCCTTTTTCCAGTTAGTCCCTGACAGCTGGCAATCGTTCACGAAGTTTGGCTCGATCTACTGCAATTTGCTCCCATGTATGCTGAACATTTATATTTCTGAGCGTATTATGCAGTACATCCTTATATATCTTGCGCTGCCTACCGTACTTTCTACATTCTATCAGATAACCAAAAAAGATATTCCTTGAAAGCCTGGAGTCAGATATGTGAGCTACATGTCCTAACTAAAGTGTGCGAGTACGAGACAACAGAATTTCGATTCTAAGACACATGTTCATGATTATGGATGCGATGTAACTTTCATTAAATATAAAACCAATGTCGATTCCTGACCTATCATCAAGTAGGCAGATGTATACTGAACATATTTCCTTGAAACCTCCAAGTATTACATTAGTTGACACGCAAAGCCATATACCATTGACGGAAACTACACTTCTAAAGAAAATAATGGAAACACAAAAAGAAAAAATATGGATCGTAAAAAAATTTGCTGAGAAATAAATTTGTCCGATGAAATTTTTCAAATCAAATGAATAATAAAAAAATTATATTTGATTTTCTTTCCGATTTCTTTTTTTCCTCTTAACCCAAATAATCATTCATCCTCGCAGATATGGTACATGTATAGTTTACCGTGTACCTTGGTTCTTAGGTTGATTTTTTTATCATCATTTTTTAAAGTTATTATAGCATATGTTTTGTCTTGTTCTATGACAATCACAATCAGAGCTGCCAAAACTAATTCGTGTGGCTGAAGTGGACGGATAAGACCGATTCAAGAAAAGATAAAGAATGTTGTATACGAGCATAAAATTATTTTACCGTTTACATTACGCTTTTGTTGTATAAAGTAAAATCTAGAGGATTGCTAACCATATGATCATCTCTTCTAATCTACTACAAAGATGTTTATGAGGCCTTAAGTGTAATTGATTTTTTTAATAGATACCAATGGGATTAAATAGATGGGAATGGAACCAATGGGAATCAACCCACAATCCTAGATCAAAAGACAAGCATCTTACCAACGAGGTCACATACATCATAACCACCTTTAACCCTGTATAAGATTTAAAAAAAAGGTTCATTATTAAACATCCCAGAGTAATACTCCATTTGGGTACTCAAGAAAAAAAAGTGCATTTAGTGCTTTACTAAAATTCTGAATTTAAAGGCGCCTGTGTAAATTATGTGTTCTAATATAATGGACCATAATCT
Source organism: Odontocerum albicorne (assembly GCA_949825065.1). Lineage (NCBI taxonomy): Eukaryota > Metazoa > Arthropoda > Insecta > Trichoptera > Odontoceridae > Odontocerum > Odontocerum albicorne. Next base: position 20,797,208 of record OX463852.1, on the reverse strand, counting down.
TTTGACTGACTGTATAAAACAAATAACTACCACTGGCTATAAGTCCGCCAGATTTAGATACTAGCAATAAGTCAATATATAATTAAATAAATATATTAACAATATCATATGGTTAAAACAGGTGATAACTGAATCCGATTTGTTAAATAAATGAAAAAAAAATAAGGAACCGTAAATTTTTTATATAATAAATATGTTTTTTTTTTCTATTTCGACAAAAGTGGAAAAAACACTATTTTCTAATATAAAAAGGTACAACTGGTCTTTTTTATAAGACTTTTAAATCTATGGTACAAAAGCTAACTTTATCTCAACAAAAATGGTGACTTTTCTTTGATTGGAACATATTATTATTTGAATAGAAACTATTGATTTTTCGATTTAATCTTTGTAAACTGTCTCATACAAAGTTTCTAATCTGTTTAACGTCTCGGTCCACTGGTAAAAAGTTATCTGTTACTTGTACAATGCTGTGACTGGAGAAAACTTAGTTGTGGAAAACTTTTTAACGGTTGGCCTCAATAAACTTACAGGACTTTTTTAACAAAACAACGTTTTTCCTTCTAATTTGAAATTAAAAATCAAATTAAGAAACTTAGTTATAAATTAAAGAAATATATTTTAGGAACTTATAGTTAGATCGTTAAAATAGAAAAAGGAAAGTATGATTCTACAATCTGCAGGTTCCACTAGACATATTAATGTAGCATTGAATGTCACCATTTAGAATGATAGTGCATGCAAGCTTTTAAAATTGTCGTTTTGATCATATTTTGTAGTTTGAGGGTACAGATCAATCCAAACTAATGATGTATAAAAATGAACGCAACAATATAAGCATCAAATGGTGTACAAAAATTCAAACGAAACATTAACTTAGAATGCTTTAAAGAAGCATGCTATTTTAATTGATTTTTTAGCTCATTACTGAAAGTTTGTCGACTGACTATTCTTGGTGGAGTTTTATGCAAAAAAGGTTTTTAATATTATTTTACGAACTTTTGTCCATTCGTCGATTTTGCTTTACGAGTATTTACAAAATAGTTCATTCTCAGGGTGCTCGTTTGGTTAAACCGGTGGCCTTCACTTTAATGAGTCTTCTGCGGTTTCCTCGCCAAATATGCTTTCATGCATTTGTAAATGCGGGGAAGCTCCAATTTATAAGGCCGCAGCCGCTATCTTCCGATCCTCACACTACATCCTTACCGTATATTGTATTAAATGTGATTTCAACATGACAATCACATATCATATATGTCGTATTCTTCTTCTCCGCCGAACTGTGCCTCCTACTCTGGCTTCTTGCGCGACGAGCGGTAAGTCTGCTGTTCCTGGTTGCAGAGGTACGGCCGCCATGGGCTGTGGGGCGGGAAGGGCAATCGGGAGGACGCTAGAACCTTGACAATGCCACCAGGGCCGCTGACGTGAGACAGAATCACTCTGAATATGTGACCCACAACACCTCGGGCTTTATTTAACGGACGAGAGGGGAGAGGTCATAAACAATCTAAAGAGAATATAATGCCACAAATACTTCCTCAAAGTATGCATACATAAACACACACAGACGACACGACAGAGCAAAAGGCAATGACTAAAGTCACTGACATGTGGGATTGACACGTGGAGCACACGTAGAAAATCATTTTTAATATTATTATTAATTTAGTGAGGTGCATGGCCGCGCGGCAATGCACTGGATTTCCGTGCAGAAGGTCGTCGGTTCGAACCCCGCGCTGTGCTACTCCCCTCGAACGACACAGACACTTTTTCCGCCTAGTGTTCGAGGGTTTAAAGATACCTATGACTTCGGTCATATTTATTCTTTCATTTTAATTTACGAAAAGTTCAAACACTTCCTCTTTAGCAAAATAATTCTACAGAACGAAAGAACAAGGACTACTTGAAAATCAAGTTACTTCACCGGAATTAAGGATTATTTCTTAACAAGACATGTGTCTATGGTAAGTCTTTATTTATAAGTAACATAACAATTTGTTGCATAATAACGAGAATGTCACTCGTTGGACGAAGTCTCGATGGCACTAGTTTTTCTAAAATTGAAATAAAAGTCAAAATAGTTTATAGTACAAAGATTTGATTATTTTCATGAAATGCTCAAAACTATTAAAAATGTGGAGAGCATGCGGATTTTTCTGTCATGTCAGATATTTTATATGAAATATTGTTGAAGTGAAAAAACTTGAAATAGAAGCTTTCGAATTCAATAATTTGGTAAAACTTAATTTATAATTTTTTTTACTAAATAAATAAATAGGCAACAAAATATGAAATCTTCAACTGTACACTTATCGTATCTCAATGTCTCCACTTTATGGCCAATCTGCTCCAAACATAAGAGAGAGTATATAAAAATAAGAACAAAGGTACCAATAGCCGGTCCCTAAAGGGTCAAAGTGAAAGCTCATGTAACACACCCAAATACTCCCCCATGGTCACTTAACACATTAGGTCCCATCTGATAGCCGGAGCACTCCAAGGGAAAGTGACAGAGAAGTGTTTTTTTTATTATATCTCCAGGCATTAGGGGTAAAAATTTCGTTAAGTAAAATTCTAACCATTAAAAAACGAAAACGAGAGCTAATTGAAAACGTGATGTTGATTCTTTTGAAGAAAATAAAAAGATTTATCTTTGAGAATAAAAGCGACAAAGATTTGCAAATTTTACCAAAATTTATTCTGTAACGGCAAAACAAACAGATCGCTGTTTGTTTTAGATGTTTTTACTTTTCTCTTTTGAAATATTTTAATATTTTTTCTTATCAAATAACGTTTTTGTTTCAAATCCATTACAGTTGTTTTAAGATATTATTAAATTTGAAAATAATTTTAAGATAAGGAATAAGTTGATGCAACACCTGTCTTTCAACTGAGAGGTCACGGATTCGATTACATGTCGGTAAAGACATTTAAAAAAAAGATCATCCTGTTTTTCATTTAAGGGTTGTTTAACATAGTTTTAGTTAGTTGGAATATATTTGTAGTTTTTTTCGTATGTTTTTTATATAATTTTATTATTTTTAAGTCTTTTTTCATTTCTGTAAACGTTGTTGCCCTTTGACTTCTCAATTAATAAAAATCTGTGTAACTCATGTCTGGCTAATTGGAAGATATTGCTATATAGCAATAATTTCGCCATTTATATTATTAACAATGAAATGTCTTAATAAATATAACGATTTATAAACCGTAACATTTAACTAATTCCATTTAAACTTGTTAACTAATTCCATTTAAATCACAACAGGGCTGTTGAAAACAATTCAGCTTTAAAAAAAGAATTACCTAATTTAATTTATATGGAGGGAAATTATTATTTGAGGAAAAATCTATAACGCAAACAATCTGTTAAACACATGCTTCTAACGTTTGAACATATATTCAGATTGAGGGAAGAAAATACATTAAAGAGATCGATTTGAAAATATGGGAATAAATGTTAAATGAACCATGTTCTCCTTTACGCACTGAAAATGGCGATGAAAAAATATCGCAGGAACAGAAAAAGTATTTAATATGACTATGTAATAAAATGAAAAAAATATATATTGAATAATTATATTGGCAAAGTGTTCATTTCGTGTTTAAGGAACACGTAAAAATCGTAGAATTATATTTTTGGTTGTTGTCTTCGTTTAAAAAACTCTTGGGTTAGTTTTATTATGAATAATCTATCAATAAAACGCAGTTTTTAGATACTTAATTAAATACAGGATGTTTCTTAAAACGACGAATATATTTTTAAGGTCCGCAATATATGAGTGCTGGCCGAAAAAAACAATTCCTGCAAAAAAAATATAATAAACAAAATTCATGATCAAGCATTTATTCAAATTAATCCTTTTTTTACTAATCCCAACCTAAGAGTGGAATTCAAAATCCCTATGATGCGCTGATACATTTTTACAATTTTCCGTATGAGTTTCAACACCGTGAACGAAATTATCCACATCATTTATCTTTTCTGCATAGACCAAGAGCGGTTACAGCAGTAGTGGTGTTTTTGAGTTTATATTACTGATTGGACATCCGTGCGGAAGGTGTACAGTTCGAGCCCCGCGCTGTACTACTCCCCTCGAATAACACAATCATTATTTTCCGCCTAGTATTCGAGGATATGAGGATACCTATGACTTCGGTAATAGATATTTTTTCCACAAAATGAAAAAAAAACATGCCGGTCTACTCCAATCGTCTCACTTCAGGTGTAACACCAGATCCAGTATAGCGGTGTGGCCGGTGAGTTTGCTGGTGTGCAACGGCATACTCATTTAAAAAAGGAGATAAAGGAAAAATATGAAAAAACTCCACAGCACAGTTTCGTTTTCCAACTAAATTAACGTTGGAATTGCGAGGGGGTCATCTACTTTGGAGCCCAGTAAAGATGAAGAAAAATACCAATTGGATAACATATATGGTTACACATTTTTTTTACAATTAGTAATTATACTGCCATCTCTGTGGAAGATTTTGAATAATTTCAGCACGCGCGTTAAGATGATTTTTATCGAGATATTTCATTTTTCTAGTTATCGTTTGACAGCGGTTATATGTCGCTAGGGTTAACGCGTCATAAGTTTTTTAAAGTGAATTTCCCATAATTTATCGACGATTTATGTTGGAACATTTTTTGGTATCATTTGTCTCGTGTGTCGTAAGATTTTATTTAAAAAAGGTGATTTTTAACGCTAATTCAATACGAGTATTTTAAAACCTTTTATTTTTTAACTGTTTGTTAATACAGCATAAATACGTGTTTCTTTTACATTAGTGCTAATATTTTACGAACAGAAGTCAATTGTGTTCATAAGTCTGCAGTACACCAATATAAGATAAAAATAAACATTGATTTTCTTAACTATTTTTTAGATAATGCAAATACGCTATTCCAACCAAAATATGTGAAATTTTTACATTTCGATTTCCGGTTTAGCTACTTCCGTCATATTTGATTTTGGTACATCATGGTGGTTCAAATAAACTGAACGTAGAATATTGATGCTGTCGATTTTCAATTCATAAAATTCCATTTTTTATAAAAATATAAATGAAAACTTTTGATAATTCTATATCCTTTTTTATTTAATTAGTGACACTTCTTCACCTTTGTCAAACTGTGAAATAGCCGTCACTTATTGAATAAAACATGATTTAGGACTATCAAAGGGTTATTCAACTTACAAATGTTATGTTGTTATATTATCTTTTTTTAATTTTTTTATCGTAGAATATTTTTTTAATTAGGTACATTCAAAGCACAAATGAATTTATAGATAGTCATAGCATAACTTATCATTTAGTGTATAAATATAGTTAATTTTAAAAAATCACTTACTTAAGGACTTTCTTCTTGAATAATAGCTGTGAATACTTAAGGACCTAATCTGATAGACAACTTAAATTTTCAAGTTTTCGTACAAGAATATTCCACTCATTTTTTGCCCGTTTTCCGGATGCACACAACAAGCATCTTCAGAGGGGTTTCATTCAACGCGTTTCTCCCTTACTCTGAAGATCTTAATTAAGTGAAACCAGTCGATTGACAAAATTGTAGTTCTACCCAGAATGTTTTGATGAGATGATATCAATAAACAAAAAAATTATGCTATCGAATAATAGCAGATTAAAATAATACCTTAAAAAAGGAGTCTCACTTTTGTAAAAGTATCCCTCTTGTAAAAATACTCACCCGAGCAAGACATTTGCCAGTGTTGTTGCCTTTTTACGTGTGGCATAGTATTTCGACCACACGCAGGGATAAATTTAAAGCTCCGTGCCTACTTCAATTATTATAAATCCAATGTTTCGATTGATGGGGCGAAGACAAAGTTGTTTTCCGGCCACTCTTTTTATTATTTTCAAATCATCATTTGAATGTGTTGAAAAGTACCCTAATTTAAGTCATTCAGTCTCAGACCTCAAAAGTTGTAACATTTTTCAGTGATTGAGTCAAGAACCACACTTAAAATACAACTGAAAATTAAACTAGAGAATACTATATGATATGTAGGTCTAAAGCATATTTTGTGGTTGTTTTAAATCTTTTTTTTTCTATCTACAATGTTGTTAATAAAAATTCCGCGAGTGTTAGTCTAATAACTGTTATTTCAAAGTGTTATTCTAATAACTGTTTTTATACCTTGATAAAAATGAAGTTCCTAGGATGAGATCTAGACTTTTTGTAATTCTTTACACACCATTTTATCCTTTTAAATCTTATAAGAATGAAGATCTCAACCCTTTCAAAAAAGATGGGGGATTATATTATGATTTGAAAGCCCTGACAAAAGTATCCTTCTAATAGATCACGAAACTCGGTATCAATTCCAGATGGAAAATAATAATTTAAAAGGGATTGAAAGTGGGATATAAAATGATTCAAAAATATTTTCAGCAAATATTTTCAAACTCAATAGAAACGATGAAATCTGAGAATATGTCAACGCGTTGAAATCTTCTTTAAGACACTTTTTGCGGTAATGTAATGAAAAATGGCGGAAGAAATTTTACATTGGCGAATTTCCACCGAAATTTATTCAGACTCAACCAGAATATATTCCATAAATCAACACGATTCGAAAATGCTTGCAAAAATAATTTCTTCCAACCTTTTCCCGAGACATATTTGACATTTTTTTATTATCTTAACGCGATGAAACTATGCTGAGGTTGAATGATATGAAATTGAAAATTTTTGTTCTACCTTTATTCAGTTTTTCGATTAATTCTAAAGATCGAAACAGTGAAATATACTTTACCGCAAAGTGCAAATTCTAAATATGTTTTCACTCGCTTGTAAAAATTGTTAAATTAATGTTTATATGCAAAAAGAGATTCAATTAATAGTCAACCTATTTTGTGAAATCAACATCCCATGATCTTGCAGAGACCTTTTTCCATTTCGATTTTGACTTATCTTTCCATTTTTTTTATCATCATCACCATCGGTCTATGTCCCTAGTATTTTCAATAACATTTTGACTTTTGATAATACATCTGGCTTGCGATTTGGCGATCCCTTCCAAACAATGAGATATGAGCTATTAAGGATTTAAGAGAAAACTATCTATTATTTTAGTGAAAACTATGGATTTAAGTGAAAACTTTATTGATAATGCCGTTAAACCAAAAATGAAATAAAACGTACTGTGACCATGAAGTGAAAATGGAACAAAGCACACATGTATGTGCAAAAGCTATTGTATACCGTAAGAAATATTCCAACGACGAGGATAAGCAGAACTATCAAATTCGAATACAACTCCTCAATTAATTAACAGATTCAGAAATACCACATCACAAATTAAAATGAAATAAAACATTCTGTGACCGTGGAGGGAAAATGAAAAGCTAAACTTGTGTGCAGAAACATTGTTCGAATTTCCAAATATTCTATATAACGCTATCAAAGTAAAAATATTTACTAAACAAATAAAAATTAATTATCTGTGATTGTTAAAATTGGCTTTTCCAGTTACAATTAAAGCTTTTCAATATTTATTTAGGCGGGATGGGATGCCTATTAGTGAGACGGGTTGAAATATTTATCGGAGCTTTGAAGATAATTTTTGTTCGTATTGGGTGGTAAAATTTTGTTTTGAAGATGCACCATCTATGTCTCCTCACTGGAAGATGTTATTGCAAACATTAAAACAAGAGAGAAATGATTTTTGACATTTTCTCTCCCCAATGTGAGAAAAATTCGAACCTGGTAATAAGAAATGACATGCTTCAAGAAGCGACTGAAAAAAACTTAATTTCTAGTCAGTAAAATAACGTGTTTAATTCCCTATGTTTCTTTTCCTTTCCTGTCCACCATCCCTTCCTTTTCTTTTGATTGATGATATCTCACTATATATGAAAAATAATGCTCGGGTGATTGTCCTTCTTTGTGGGGTTCGTGGGCATATGCTCACGTATGTGTTTATGGATTTCGTGTGGATGAATAGTAATTTGAATGATTTATGCAATCACGTAACTTGCTTCATTTACTTTTGTCTGGTTGATTGGAAGAGATTGCCGCCTGACAATGAGCCCGCCAGATTGGGTATGCAATAAAAGTGTTAAATAAAAAAACATATTGATAAAAAAGGATGATATTTCCAAGCCGTAAACTGTTACATGTAAAATAATTACAATTAACGGGTTTCAAGGACAAATTTGAATAAAATTGACATATATATACACCAGTAGTTAGCAATGGGCAACATTTCCAAGGTTAAATATTTGTTTGGTTATATTTATTAATTTCTTTCAATAACAATTTATGGCATGCATATATAATCCTTATTGCCAGATTTGTACATTTCTCCCAATACGGAGAGAGTTGATTTATTTCTATAGAATGGTGGCGTGGCCTTTTGGAGGGAAAAAAACATTCCACGACAACTTCAAAAATCCTATCTTGTGTCACCAAATAACTTCTTCCTGCTTTTACCATAACACTACCTAGTGAGGAGACACAGAAGGCGCTTCTATAAAAACCAAAACCAATCACGAAAAGGATCTTCAAAGCTTTAATAAAAACGTCCTCCTGTACCATCAATGTGCACCCCGTCACTCAAGTCCTATATAAGGTAAGGTTGGAAAGATTTTAAAAAAAAATTTAATATTTCAAGGGCTTAAAAAAGAGCTGATAAAATAACTGGAAGAATTTGATTCTGTTTTTTTTTTTTTTTCAAAAAAAACATAGTATCCAAAGATACGTTACCTATAGTATATGTTACACTTTAGTATATTTATTACAGATTGTTACTTATGTTATTATAATAAGAAACAAGTATTATTTATTAAGTTTATGTTTTTGAACGTCCTTGGACGGGCTTTCTAAGTAGTTTTATAGTTAAAAATCGGGCACCAATGGAATTCGAGCCTTCAATACTCCAGTCGGAAGACAGGCGTATTACAGGATGTAGAGAATGAGGACGAAACAAAAACTCTGTAAGTAGATAGAAAAGTATACAAATCTATCCTAACTGACTTCCGTTTAAATGACAACGAGATGGTACGTAATTTGTATTTTTTTTATTGTTAACTGAGAAGGTAAAGAGAACAGATTTCCTCTTTTTTTTACTTTGCTTTGCTACGTTATGTGTATTATCCAAGTATAAAGACTTATCCCCCATTCTTTGCTTTGCTACGTTATGTGTATTATCCAAGTATAAAGACTTATCCCCCATTCTTTGCTTTGCTACGTTATGTGTATTATCCAAGTATAAAGACTTATCCCCCATTCTTTGCTTTGCTACGTTATGTGTATTATCCAAGTATAAAGACTTATCCCCCATTCTTTGCTTTGCTACGTTATGTGTATTATCCAAGTATAAAGACTTATCCCCCATTCTTTGCTTTGCTACGTTATGTGTATTATCCAAGTATAAAGACTTATCCCCCATTCTTCGTCCAGAATTTGATTAATTTGGTCGAACTAGGTTTTATAGGTCTTCTAGTATTCTCGTACCTTATGCACTACGTACATTTATAGGTCTTCTCGTATTCTCGTACCTTATGCACTACGTACATTTATAGGTCTTCTCGTATTCTCGTACCTTATGCACTACGTACATTTATAGGTCTTCTCGTATTCTCGTACCTTATGCACTACGTACATTT
>OX463852.1:20624695-20787375 GCA_949825065.1 Odontocerum albicorne | reverse complement strand
GTCGTCATAATGATTAAGTCATGGGGATCGTCTATTTCTTGAGGTTCTTGTAAAAAGTATATCTCTAACTCATGATGTAGTTATTGATTTTGTAATATAATTTAGTTAATATAGTTTGAAGACAGTCGTCTTATTGATTAAGTCATGGGGATCGTCTATTTCTTGAGGTTCTTGTAAAAAGTATATCTCTAACTCATGATGTAGTTATTGATTTTGTAATATAATTTAGTTAATATAGTTTGAAGACAGTCGTCTTATTGATTAAGTCATGGGGATCGTCTATTTCTTGAGGTTCTTGTAAAAAGTATATCTCTAACTCATGATGTAGTTATTGATTTTGTAATATAATTTAGTTAATATAGTTTGAAGACAGTCGTCTTATTGATTAAGTCATGGGGATCGTCTATTTCTTGAGGTTCTTGTAAAAAGTATATCTCTAACTCATGATGTAGTTATTGATTTCGTAATATAATTTAGTTAATATAGTTTGAAGACAGTCGTCTTATTGATTAAGTCATGGGGATCGTCTATTTCTTGAGGTTCTTGTAAAAAGTATATCTCTAACTCATGATGTAGTTATTGATTTTGTAATATAATTTAGTTAATATAGTTTGAAGACAGTCGTCTTATTGATTAAGTCATGGGGATCGTCTATTTCTTGAGGTTCTTGTAAAAAGTATATCTCTAACTCATGATGTAGTTATTGATTTTGTAATATAATTTAGTTAATATAGTTTGAAGACAGTCGTCTTATTGATTAAGTCATGGGGATCGTCTATTTCTTGAGGTTCTTGTAAAAAGTATATCTCTAACTCATGATGTAGTTATTGATTTTGTAATATAATTTAGTTAATATAGTTTGAAGACAGTCGTCTTATTGATTAAGTCATGGGGATCGTCTATTTCTTGAGGTTCTTGTAAAAAGTATATCTCTAACTCATGATGTAGTTATTGATTTTGTAATATAATTTAGTTAATATAGTTTGAAGACAGTCGTCTTATTGATTAAGTCATGGGGATCGTCTATTTCTTGAGGTTCTTGTAAAAAGTATATCTCTAACTCATGATGTAGTTATTGATTTTGTAATATAATTTAGTTAATATAGTTTGAAGACAGTCGTCTTATTGATTAAGTCATGGGGATCGTCTATTTCTTGAGGTTCTTGTAAAAAGTATATCTCTAACTCATGATGTAGTTATTGATTTTGTAATATAATTTAGTTAATATAGTTTGAAGACAGTCGTCTTATTGATTAAGTCATGGGGATCGTCTATTTCTTGAGGTTCTTGTAAAAAGTATATCTCTAACTCATGATGTAGTTATTGATTTTGTAATATAATTTAGTTAATATAGTTTGAAGACAGTCGTCATATTGATTAAGTCATGGGGATCGTCTATTTCTTGAGGTTCTTGTAAAAAGTATATCTCTAACTCATGATGTAGTTATTGATTTTGTAATATAATTTAGTTAATATAGTTTGAAGACAGTCGTCTTATTGATTAAGTCATGGGGATTGTCTATTTCTTGAGGTTCTTGTAAAAAGTATATCTCTAACTCATGATGTAGTTATTGATTTTGTAATATAATTTAGTTAATATAGTTTGAAGACAGTCGTCTTATTGATTAAGTCATGGGGATCGTCTATTTCTTGAGGTTCTTGTAAAAAGTATATCTCTAACTCATGATGTAGTTATTGATTTCGTAATATAATTTAGTTAATATAGTTTGAAGACAGTCGTCTTATTGATTAAGTCATGGGGATCGTCTATTTCTTGAGGTTCTTGTAAAAAGTATATCTCTAACTCATGATGTAGTTATTGATTTCGTAATATAATTTAGTTAATATAGTTTGAAGACAGTCGTCTTATTGATTAAGTCATGGGGATCGTCTATTTCTTGAGGTTCTTGTAAAAAGTATATCTCTAACTCACGATGTAGTTATTGATTTTGTAATATAATTTAGTTAATATAGTTTGAAGACAGTCGTCTTATTGATTAAGTCATGGGGATCGTCTATTTCTTGAGGTTCTTGTAAAAAGTATATCTCTAACTCATGATGTAGTTATTGATTTTGTAATATAATTTAGTTAATATAGTTTGAAGACAGTCGTCATATTGATTAAGTCATGGGGATCGTCTATTTCTTGAGGTTCTTGTAAAAAGTATATCTCTAACTCATGATGTAGTTATTGATTTTGTAATATAATTTAGTTAATATAGTTTGAAGACAGTCGTCTTATTGATTAAGTCATGGGGATCGTCTATTTCTTGAGGTTCTTGTAAAAAGTATATCTCTAACTCATGATGTAGTTATTGATTTTGTAATATAATTTAGTTAATATAGTTTGAAGACAGTCGTCTTATTGATTAAGTCATGGGGATCGTCTGTTTCTTGAGGTTCTTGTAAAAAGTATATCTCTAACTCATGATGTAGTTATTGATTTTGTAATATAATTTAGTTAATATAGTTTGAAGACAGTCGTCTTATTGATTTAGTCATGGGGATCGTCTATTTCTTGAGGTTCTTGTAAAAAGTATATCTCTAACTCATGATGTAGTTATTGATTTTGTAATATAATTTAGTTAATATAGTTTGAAGACAGTCGTCTTATTGATTAAGTCATGGGGATCGTCTATTTCTTGAGGTTCTTGTAAAAAGTATATCTCTAACTCATGATGTAGTTATTGATTTTGTAATATAATTTAGTTAATATAGTTTGAAGACAGTCGTCTTATTGATTAAGTCATGGGGATCGTCTGTTTCTTGAGGTTCTTGTAAAAAGTATATCTCTAACTCATGATGTAGTTATTGATTTTGTAATATAATTTAGTTAATATAGTTTGAAGACAGTCGTCTTATTGATTTAGTCATGGGGATCGTCTATTTCTTGAGGCTCTTGTAAAAAGTATATCTCTAACTCATGATGTAGTTATTGATTTTGTAATATAATTTAGTTAATATAGTTTGAAGACAGTCGTCATATTGATTAAGTCATGGGGATCGTCTATTTCTTGAGGTTCTTGTAAAAAGTATATCTCTAACTCATGATGTAGTTATTGATTTTGTAATATAATTTAGTTAATATAGTTTGAAGACAGTCGTCTTATTGATTAAGTCATGGGGATCGTCTATTTCTTGAGGTTCTTGTAAAAAGTATATCTCTAACTCATGATGTAGTTATTGATTTTGTAATATAATTTAGTTAATATAGTTTGAAGACAGTCGTCTTATTGATTAAGTCATGGGGATCGTCTATTTCTTGAGGTTCTTGTAAAAAGTATATCTCTAACTCATGATGTAGTTATTGATTTTGTAATATAATTTAGTTAATATAGTTTGAAGACAGTCGTCATATTGATTAAGTCATGGGGATCGTCTATTTCTTGAGGTTCTTGTAAAAAGTATATCTCTAACTCATGATGTAGTTATTGATTTTGTAATATAATTTAGTTAATATAGTTTGAAGACAGTCGTCTTATTGATTAAGTCATGGGGATCGTCTATTTCTTGAGGTTCTTGTAAAAAGTATATCTCTAACTCATGATGTAGTTATTGATTTTGTAATATAATTTAGTTAATATAGTTTGAAGACAGTCGTCTTATTGATTAAGTCATGGGGATCGTCTATTTCTTGAGGTTCTTGTAAAAAGTATATCTCTAACTCATGATGTAGTTATTGATTTCGTAATATAATTTAGTTAATATAGTTTGAAGACAGTCGTCTTATTGATTAAGTCATGGGGATCGTCTATTTCTTGAGGTTCTTGTAAAAAGTATATCTCTAACTCACGATGTAGTTATTGATTTTGTAATATAATTTAGTTAATATAGTTTGAAGACAGTCGTCTTATTGATTAAGTCATGGGGATCGTCTATTTCTTGAGGTTCTTGTAAAAAGTATATCTCTAACTCATGATGTAGTTATTGATTTTGTAATATAATTTAGTTAATATAGTTTGAAGACAGTCGTCATATTGATTAAGTCATGGGGATCGTCTATTTCTTGAGGTTCTTGTAAAAAGTATATCTCTAACTCATGATGTAGTTATTGATTTTGTAATATAATTTAGTTAATATAGTTTGAAGACAGTCGTCTTATTGATTAAGTCATGGGGATCGTCTATTTCTTGAGGTTCTTGTAAAAAGTATATCTCTAACTCATGATGTAGTTATTGATTTTGTAATATAATTTAGTTAATATAGTTTGAAGACAGTCGTCTTATTGATTAAGTCATGGGGATCGTCTATTTCTTGAGGTTCTTGTAAAAAGTATATCTCTAACTCATGATGTAGTTATTGATTTTGTAATATAATTTAGTTAATATAGTTTGAAGACAGTCGTCATATTGATTAAGTCATGGGGATCGTCTATTTCTTGAGGTTCTTGTAAAAAGTATATCTCTAACTCATGATGTAGTTATTGATTTTGTAATATAATTTAGTTAATATAGTTTGAAGACAGTCGTCTTATTGATTAAGTCATGGGGATCGTCTATTTCTTGAGGTTCTTGTAAAAAGTATATCTCTAACTCATGATGTAGTTATTGATTTCGTAATATAATTTAGTTAATATAGTTTGAAGACAGTCGTCTTATTGATTAAGTCATGGGGATCGTCTATTTCTTGAGGTTCTTGTAAAAAGTATATCTCTAACTCATGATGTAGTTATTGATTTTGTAATATAATTTAGTTAATATAGTTTGAAGACAGTCGTCTTATTGATTAAGTCATGGGGATCGTCTATTTCTTGAGGTTCTTGTAAAAAGTATATCTCTAACTCATGATGTAGTTATTGATTTCGTAATATAATTTAGTTAATATAGTTTGAAGACAGTCGTCTTATTGATTAAGTCATGGGGATCGTCTATTTCTTGAGGTTCTTGTAAAAAGTATATCTCTAACTCATGATGTAGTTATTGATTTTGTAATATAATTTAGTTAATATAGTTTGAAGACAGTCGTCTTATTGATTAAGTCATGGGGATCGTCTATTTCTTGAGGTTCTTGTTAAAAGTATATCTCTAACTCATGATGTAGTTATTGATTTTGTAATATAATTTAGTTAATATAGTTTGAAGACAGTCGTCTTATTGATTAAGTCATGGGGATCGTCTGTTTCTTGAGGTTCTTGTAAAAAGTATATCTCTAACTCATGATGTAGTTATTGATTTTGTAATATAATTTAGTTAATATAGTTTGAAGACAGTCGTCTTATTGATTAAGTCATGGGGATCGTCTATTTCTTGAGGTTCTTGTAAAAAGTATATCTCTAACTCATGATGTAGTTATTGATTTCGTAATATAATTTCCTTTTTTTTTTGTTATAAAATGTGATTATATTTCAATGACTTGTCACGCATAAGTCATAGAGCTAGTCAAAGTAAAACTTGGATTAGTAAAAATACACTTCTTAATTATTCTCACCGTTTCCCTTTTATGGATCGACCCTTCAAATTATAATTTTTCGTTTTCCCTTTCCTCGGTTTAAGGTTACATAAAATATTACTTAGGAAAATAGAAAAAAATGTAACTTCAGAGACATTCTTCCTTCAATATTTCATGTCGACTCACTTAACAACCTTGCCTATCCCGCATCAATGAACTGAGGGGCTAATCAAAGTGAATGAGGTCTTGTAAAATTTCTTTCACTCTATCTTGTAGGAGCTCAGTCGGTACCCAAATGTACGCAATATAACTAATTACTCAACTAATTTACATCTGACCTTTTCAATTAAGACTCGACGCTTAATTGTAGGGAAAGGAGTATAGATTGACATCAGCATTTAATTTGCCCTGCAAGCATTCGGTTTCAATTTCACTAGTCATTTGTTTGAAAATTTGAAAAATTCTCTCTGAATTTTTATGTTTTTTTTTTTGCAATTTTAACATATTTCTTAAAAAAATTCTAAAGAAATTGATTTGCCCTACAACCATTTGATTTCAAATTCACTAACTATTTGTATGAGAATATGAAAAATTCTCTCGGATATTTTGTTTTTGAACAATTTAATATATTTTTGAATTTTTCTAAATAATTTGATTTGACTTACAAACATTCGGTTACAGTTTCACTAGTTATTTGTATTAAAAATAGGACAATTTCTGTCAGATTTTTTTCTGCTATTTTGTAAATAACTTATTTTTTTTAAACATTCGATTTGCTTTAAAAACTATTTCACTTATCATTTGTAAGAGAAATATGAAAAATATTCTATGATTTTTATGCTTATAAAGAATTTTCCTAAGCATTTAATTTACCCTACAAACATTCACTTTTATTTGCATAGTCATTATTAATATGAGACATATCATATATGAAAAAAGTCTCTCGATTTTTTTATGTTTTTTGAAATATATTGTATTATTAGTCGATATATACGATAATGATAATTAATTGAATAAGTAAGTTAATTCATGAAATGGTTTGAAAACGTCAGAAGGATGAGTTTGAGCAGACAGTTCAATTTTTTTTATGTAAAACTATTTTTTATACGTAAAGAAAAAGAATATATGGTGAGGTATATAAGTGTATCAATTGAATTGTGTTAATTAAGTCAACTATGTTTATATAAGTGTATTAATTGAATTGTGTTAATTAAGTCAACTATGTTTTTTTTTCTTCTACGATATGCGGCCCTAGACCTTTTGAGCCCTAACGTGTTTTTACAATTGTTACATACTATACATGTTTTTGTTTTTGACTAAATTATATGAACCAGGGTATTATTTTAATATTTATATCTATATTATAACTTTTTGTATTCACTCGCACTCTTAATTATGATTGTAGTTCTTAAATAAATAAAAAAATAAAAAATGTATATCATACAATATATTTAAAAATGAATGGAGAGTGGATAAAAGATAGACAAGAGTGGATCGAGATGGTTGGAGAAATATTAGGTTTGAAAAAGGTCAGAGATAAAACAGGAGAGCGTGTATGATGAGCTGTGTGCATAGATGGAAATAAAGATGACCTTCTTTCTGTGCCTACTCTGAAAGTGGCGTAGGTATTGGTTTGTATATAGTTAAGAGATTCTGAGCCTAAAGATTGAAGCAAAGTTTTTTTTTTGTTGGCATTGCAACCAAACAAGGATGATTTCTATCACCAAATTAAAGACATTTTAAAATTATATTAGTCAGTATAATAAAACTAATTTAAAAATGGCATTTCTAGATAATCCAAAGTTTAAACTGATTAAGCTTCAAAAATTTAACATTTGATCTATATATGGAAAAGTTCCTCGAAGAAAGAAGAAACGCTACATTTTTGGACACGGCAAAGATATGGCTTTTAATAAATCAAAACTATCTCGTAAAAGACAACCGAAAAATACGTGGTCTAAAGTTTTATCATCCAGGCCACACTCGCAGCCGGGATTATCCACAGTATTTTTGGTGTAATTGGGCTAAGGCTGTATTGAGAAAATAAATAAATAAATACCCGTTCTGTAAAGGTGACCAGCCACCACACAGTGGCCCGTCCGCAAACGACAAATGACAGACACTTCCATCTTATTCATTCTTATAATATTAAACCATGGTTTCAAAGGGATAGAGTGTTGGATTGATTTATATCTAGAACCAAAAGTGAATAATGCAGAAAATGTGTTTTTATGCGATGCGAGGATAGTAAGATAAAGGTCAATGATTGATTCCCTTATCAAAACAAAAAAAAATCTTACATGCAAAAAGTGAAATTCGACAAAAAAAACAATTTCTACTGACATATTGATGTCATAGTGCACAGATATGTTAACTGTGCGATATGAGTGACATCAGTCACCAAAAAACACCATAGAAATAAGTTGATCGTTTTTATGATTAATTATTTACTAAGAGAAAATACAACGAGAAAGTTTTATTTGAAAACGGGAGAGTGAGGAAGGGGGAACTCTTGATGTTTTTCACATAGACATGTGAGTGGCTGACTGATATAATTTGAATACACGTTAAATATTTTTTTTTGAAATATCAGTCTGAATAATAATAAAATAAAATTTGACTAATGTTACGTTGTTTTATAATAAAATATAACCTCAATAGAGTTAAGTTTTCGAATTCATAAAAAAAAAAGTTTTACTAAATCAATAGACATGGAATGAGGCCAAGCAGTTAAAAAATAAACTATATGTGAACTATTGTGACTCTTGTGAAGTTGTACCTGACAGATTCCATTTTTTATATTTTGTTTTCAATTTGTATTTTGTTATATATTTGTTTTCAATGATTTGTCTGCGTATTCGTATTTTTAGCGCAGTGCTGGCTGTACGCCTATAAACGGCCACGTAATGTGTTGATCACATGTGATTTTACAATTTGATACCCGTTTAATTTTTAATATTTTTCTTGTAATTAGGGTAATTTTTTTTTTATATTCTGTCAAACTAAATGTGTTGAGCACTCAGTGCTGGCTATTTTATGTGTTCATGTTATTTTTGTTACAGGGTACATTGTACCGTTTATTTATAAATAAATATATTCGTATATTAAAAAACAATTCCACCTTAAATAGGAGCATTTAAGTCAAATACTTATGTCTTATGTTTTCCAAATATTAAGATTATCATTATAAAATATTAACAACATAAAATGAATGGAGTAGGACTAGTTAAAAAACTTGTAGCCAAAAGAAACCTTCAGGATAAGAAATAGAAACACGTGTAGGAGGTAGAAATATATGTTGGGGGTAGAAAGACGCGTCGGAAATAGCATTTTATAAGGCGTAGGAGTTAGAAACACGTGTGAGAGGTAGAAACACGCGTTATAGGTAGAAATAAGTGTAGAAGGTAGAAACAAGTGTAATGAGAAGAAACACGTATAGGAGGTAGAAACACGTGTAGCGGGGATTAATGTTACTAAGGGAATAACAAAGTAATTTATTGTTTAATATTTTTATATTTAGCTCCACAAAGTTGAAGCTGAAGCCTTTGATAAATGATTAAATATATATTAATTGATTCTAAACCATTTAAAATAGTTCACATCATTTTAAATGAGACTTTATAACCGAAACTATGTACTCGTAGTAAATAATTAACAATATTGATTAAGTAACATGAAAAGTACAAAAAAGTATTTAAGCACCAACTTGGTTGTATGGGAGTGAAATATGGACGTGGAACAAAACTGAAGAGAACTGAATAAATACTGTAGAAATACACTTTGAAGAATACATGATGTGACAATGTATGACGGAATACGAAATGAAGTGATTAGGGATGAGTTTGAACTTAAGACTGATGTGTTGAATAAGTAAAACCGAGCGCTCTGAGATGGTTTGGGCACGTGGAAGAAATAAATGAAAGAAATACGAGCAAAGCTAATATATAGTCCAAATGTGAGGAAAAGACGTGGTAGAGGAAGAACAAAGAAAGTATAGTTGAATGAAGTGTATGATTTTTTGAAAGAAGGAAATGGTAATAGGGATAGAAATCGTAAAAGCTGTATGAGGTGGATAGGTTGAGAAGAGGTAAAAGACAATTGTCGCGGTAGAAAATTTTGGCGCTCTCTCAGGGAGATGGCATGAGGGTATATACTCGTATTTATGTATTATAAGTATTGTATTGTGAATAAATCATCGTGAAATGGTGTAAATATGTCGAACGAATGAATTATGAAAACCTGATAAATTAAACAAAATTCGGTAAATGTGACTGGGAAACGTTAGAGACGTAGACAAACAGTGTATCGTTTAAGCTAGTTGATTAAGTTTTGAAAGACGAATATGTAGTCAGAAAAATCAAACAAGTTGTATTAGAAATTGTGATAGAAGCGATGGAAGAATGCCGTGATATAAAAATGAAGCGCTCTGTCTTCTTCGCTTACCCTTACAAGAAAACGAAATGACGTTGTATTTGTATGTCGAAAGACAATGCTGTGCATTAAAAGGTTAAAAATTTACTCTATGGCAAAGTTGACAAGACGCCAGTCTTCCAGCCTGGGTATTGTGGGTTCGATTCCCGATTTGTGTAAGAAGGGTTTCAGTCTGATATTCTCTAGTGACTTTTTTAAACTAAAAAATCTGTAAAATCTGTCTGGTTACAAAAACATATTTCATAACTCGCAATATATCACGCTAAAATATTGCGTGAACAAATATTTTCAAAAGATTTTATTTCTAAATTTGATTTATTTATTTATTTCCATGTCGATTTTTGACGATAAAAGCCAAAAATATAAATGAAGGTAACAAATAACTCACTCACTTTTCGGTGATTTATTTACTTAATTCAAAAACTTTATTCTTTTTCCTAAGCTCGACGATAAAAATTCGTTCAAAGTAAGAAAACACATTTTAAACCCAAACTGTCAAACAAAATGTTTTCATTGAAATATAAGTATTACAATTTTCCTTTTTTTCTACAAGGAAATATTTTTAAGATATAAAAAAACTATTACGGAATAAAACTTGATTCTAATAAACGAATCATATGTATTTATGTTGGCGCAAGGTTTATCTTACTCTACTAAAGAAACCTGCCTCGATTACCAAAAAAAATGTCGAAACCCACCCACACACAATAAATGTGGCGAGCGGCTGATCAACTAAGGTAGAGAGAATTTCAAATCCGATAGAACAATGTTACTCCTGGTTTGCTTCACAGAATTTCACGTTTTTTGTGAAAGTCATTGACAAAATCGTGATAAAGTCCGTCTTCAATAAATCTTCCGCGATTATTCGCAAAAAAAGTCAAAGGAAACCTTAATATAGATTTGAAATTGGAGTATTACTTGATAATAAAAAACTTCCATTCTTCAAAAGTCGTATATTGGATATCGCCCAGTAAGAGATGGTCACGCAAGTTCTTATTTATAAATTCATTTAACACTTCATTCTTAAACAATCTGACGGGCTACAATCAACTTCCAGGTTACAATCAATTATCCAATCAACCAGACAAAAGTAAAGAAAAAAAGTAACACTTATTTATACCTAGCAATAAGATAAGATGCGAAATAATTCTGCTATGTTCAAAATAAGATTTTTAGGTAGCATGCCTTATAAAATGATACTTTATTATTCACTTCACAATATCCAACGATATCCGTAGTAAAGCGCATTTCTTTCATCTAAGGGTTCCAGGTTCCATTACCAATCGCGACGACAAACCTCAAATTTCTCACCTGATCCAGTGATCCTTAACCCGATGACTCAGTTAATGAGGCATTAGATAATGACACCTTCTTTAAAATATCCAAATCACCAACTTGAATGTAATGAAGGGCTAACATACCAATTATTGATTATTCTTCATTGGCTTTAATATAAAACCATTATTAGCTTAAATAAATCAGGTCAGTTAGCACTAATAGTTTTGCCAAACACCTTACCAACTAGAATATGGAAACCGTCAATGGAGTGTTAAGTCGAGTGTCTCTAGTATATTACTATATATCCTCTGAATTATTTATTTTTAAACAAAGAGCTTACCCTTAATTTTAAACTAGCACATTATCTGCAAGATCAAACACTTTTATAAATTAACAAGCCGTTTTATAAATTGAAAACATTAATATGAAAAATTTTATTAATATTCTCCAACAACAACAAAAAATTGCTTTTGTTGTCGTTCATGGCGTATATAATTTACCTTAAAAATCACTCTGTGGCGAATTTTTTTATTTAATAGACGTTTCTCAGGACGACGGAGGCTCAAAATTATAATTCACTCATGAAACTTTTTATTCCACTTCCAAAGAGGGGGAAGATGAAAGGAAGCTGCTCTTAATATTCCCGGAGGTATCTTGTGAACACATTTTATTCAGCCGTAATTTCGCGAAAAACCTTTTGGTCACAAAACCAGCTTAGACGAACAAACATTTAAATTTCAAATAATTAAGAAAATATAACAAGATGTGCCCTATCTAAATATTAAATTAAATAAAGTGATAATTTTGCAGACGGGGCACAAAACCAGGACCATCTTATGCCAGGGAAACTTAGAAATCTCTTTCACGATGTCGTCATTTTCAATATTTCAGCGAGATCACCGTCGCCACACTCATTGCTATAACACCCCATCAATCTCAATATTTTAATGAAATAAGGTCGTAGGATTTTAAAGCACGTGGAAAAATATTGCTTGATTTCATAGTCCTTTCAAGGTGGATTATTTGATGCTGTATTTTCTATATATTTGCAAAACGTTCTCCATAACCTAGTTGGTAATATGTTTGCCTTCCATCCCGGGAACTAGAAGTTTTATTTCAGTTGCAACCCTTTATTTTGAAAAAAAAATAGTTTCAGTCATTTTTTCACTCATGGCTTCTTAAACATATTTTTTAGTTTCTTGGAAGTGATTTCCATGTGGCAATAAACTCACCAGGCTGTAATACAATGAGTTCTGTTAAACTCATTTTAGAGGATTCAAATACCAAAAGATTTTACCACGATGTTAACTTTAATTTAAGAAGACAAAGTTCAGAAATTAATTACTTAGTCAATGCTAATAAACACTTGGGCAATCTTCGTGACCTGATTGGTAAGACAATTAACTCCAATCTGGGGTTTTTAGTTTGATTCTCTACCTATGGTACCCAAAAAAACTAGCTCTTTGCTAAAATAGTTCGTTTTGTAATAATACTTACACCGTTGTTACCTCTTCATGTGTGCTACAGTATTGACATCACGTGCAATGACGAACCGCGAGATCAGTTACACTGATTCACTTGTTCTAAATCTGAAGACATTATTAATTTAACCGATAACAAAATTGTCTCCTGACCCCGCTCTTCTGAATCACAAATTCGGTTAAGTTACTGGGTACTTAAACGTATTAAAAAAGGAGCACTTCATAAGGGGAAAAGAAAAATCTCATCAAAAATTCAATATTTGAAAGGCAAATCTTAAATTCGTTTTCCGTAGAATACTCGCCTTCATATACCATATGTGCAGACCACGAGCTTAGAAGATATTGCGGTCAATCAAAAATTAATTCGTGATGAAGAGGAGAGGTAATAATTGGACCAAATACATTATAAGAACCCACGAATCAAGAACATCTAGACTGGAACTACCAAGAGAAAGAAAGCTTCGAAACCATGCATAAATCAAGTCGGCGGACAACGTGAGATCATGCATCTGAATGCTCAGAATAGGGGTGCCTCGTAAATTTGACTCAAGATCTCGATAGTCTGTTCCGTGACAGGAAATAGATTCCTACTCATTTCACAAAACATACTATCATGTATTTCTTACAGAAATCTTTATTTTCCATAGGCTAAGACAGAAAATATTTATAACGATCATGAAAAAAATCATACCAAAGCATATTTATTCATTAGACAAGCAATGTTTTACCTCGCAAAAAATCTCACATATAACTCATAAGTCCGAAACTGTTTTAACCGATTTCATATTTGAAGGGAGATCGATGCTTTTAGGGAAATTGATAAAGGTTCAAAATTTCAACACTGTCATCGTTATGGGTCCCTCATCAAATGTGGAATGTAGAATTTGGACCCTCACACTTCATAAAATCGTTCCTAAACCTTTGAGTCGCAATCGTATCTCAGATGACCTAAATTTTAAAATTCTGTACGAAATTACATATTTTTTATTAGTATAGGAGGCTATTCGACAATTGATAGTGAACCAATGACTTAATTCGTGTTGTAAAAAATTAATGACATTCATAAATATTAAATAAACAACTACAAATTTTCAACTAATAATGATTGAATCACAAGTTATAAATAATAAAGAAATAAGATTTGGAGCAAAAGGAAATTAGGGTATAAGTACACTTAGATATACATCTAATATTTTTTTCAGTTTTCTGTTTAATACTGTAAAGAATGAAAAAAAACACCTAAGGCGCAATCCTCGTTCTTATTTTTTATCTAACAATTTTTTTTTTCCTTATTTGAGACACATTTTCAAATCCTAAAAAAGTAAACAAATTTTTCAAAAATGTATTTACTGAAAGAAAAGAAAAAGATTTTTCAAGTAGTATTTATATTTAAAAAAAAAATTATAATGCCACGAATCTTTCGTAAACCATTGTCATAACATATGTTATATTCCCCTTATACGAGAGATATTTTGTATTTAATTATTATTTTTTGTATTATCAAAATATAAATTAACTTAATTCAAGTGAACCATAAGTAATTATACGTGTTGATATGGGAGCAATTGTTTATAGAGCATATAAATTAACTAAATTCAAGTTTAAGTAAGTGATACGTGTAAATATGGGAACAATTGTATAAAAAGCGCATAAATTAACTAAATTCAAGTGTAAGTAAGTGATATGTGTAAATATGGGAACAATTGAATAAAGACCATCCAAATTAACTAAATTCAAGTGTAAGTATGTGATACGTGTAAATATGGGAACAATTGTATAAAGAGCATATAAATTAACTAAATTCAAGTGTGAGTATGTGATACGTGTAAATATGGGAACAATTGTATAAAGAGCATATAAATTAACTAAATTCAAGTGTGAGTATGTAATACGTTTAAAGGAATAATTGTATATAGAGCATATAAATTAACTATAGTCAAGTGTAAGTAAGTGATACGTGTAAATATGGGAACGATTGTATATAGAGCATATAAATTAACTAAATTCAAGTGTAAGTAAGTGATACGTGTAGATATGGGAACGATTGTATATATAGCATATAAATTAACTAAATTCAAGTGTAAGTAAGGGATAAATTAATTAAATTCAAGTGTAAGTAAGAGATACATGTAAATATGGGAACAATTGTATATGGAGCGTAGTTTGACAAGATTTGCTAAATGGATGAAAATTTATCTAGTTTAAGTACATGTATTATTTCGATTGTAATTATTATGTTCAAGCAGAATAACATAAAATGTGTCAATAAGTTTTGAAAGCGACATCTATGGAGCAGTAGAACACCAAAATTTCTACGCCATTTTAATATTTCATCTTTCATAAGAACGTACTCAAAATTTCATTCCGATCTGTCAATTCATTCTTTGTTTACAAACCATTTGAAGTTGACGTGTCAGTGTATTTTTTAACAATGGAAAAATCCGAATATCGTGCAGTGAATAAATTCTTTGTTTTGGAAGGTTTATCGGCTACTGAGATCCATGCAAAGATGGTGAAAGTATTAAAGGAGTCTTCTCCTTCATTTCCAGCCGTTCACCGATGGGTTTTGGAGTTTAAGCGTGGCCGTACAAGCGTTGAAGACGATCCACACTCAGGACGTCCAAAAAGTGCATCAACACCAGAAATCATAGCGAAAATACAGGATATGGTTTTGGAAGATCATTGATCGACTGTGGATGTGATAGCTGTCACCATAGGCATCTCACATGGAATAACATGACATATTTTGGCTGAAGTTTTGGGTTTCAAAAAACTGTGTGCACAATGGGTGCCGCATTTGCTAACAATGCAACAAAAACACGTTCGAATGCGACTTTCTGAGCAACATTTGGAGCAATTTCGAAAGGATAAAAAGGATTTTCTGCGTCGATTCATCACTATGGATGAGACTTGGGTCTACCACCATGATCCTGAATCAAAACAAGAGGCTAAGGAGTGGTGTGAACCAGGCACTTTGGCTCCGAAGCGAGTTCGTGTCCAGAAATCGGCCAAGAAGGTGTTAGCGTCAGTTTTTTTGGATGCAAAAAGAATTTTATTGATAGATTATCTCCAAACTGGTAAGACAATCAACTCTGATTATTATTGTGACCTTTTGGACCAGTTGAATGAAAAAATTTGTGAAAAAAGACCCAGTTTGCAGAAGAAAAAAATCATTTTTCATCAAGACAATGCACCTGCTCACACAGCTCAAAAAACCATCGCGAAAATCAGTGAATTGGGGTACGAATTGTTGCAGCATCCACCCTATTCGCCAGATTTAGCTCCCTCTGACTTCTGGCTGTTCTCACACCTCAAAAAATTCCTTGGTGGAAAGCATTTTTCATCAAACGAAGAGGTTATAGCCGTCGTAGAGGAGTATTTTGCAGGCCTTCCAGAAAGTCACTTCCGTGATGGGACAACAAAGTTGGAAGATCGTTGGACCAAGTGTATTGATCTTATGGGAGACTATACTGAGCAATAAAAGTGATTTCCCCCCAAAAAATATGTATTTTCATTTCCGCTTTCAAAACTTTTTGACTAACTAGTAGTTATAAATATTACTTTTCTTTTATTTATGTCGTCATTTGAAATGTTTAAGAACCCTTTTTTTTCAATAGTTTTCAAATTTTGTAGAAAAATAGCTGGTTTTTGTTTGTTGGGATGAAATTATTTTACATTTGTCAAAATGAAACCAAATGGTTGTTTCACAAATTCAACGCAATTTTTCCAATTAGCTTCTTTCGTCTTTTGAAGGTATTTTTCAACTTGTCTTTCTAAGTTGCGAAACGTTTTCTGAATATTTAATTAGTTTCTCGAATGAATTGCGGGAACGGCGGTGTTTATAATCCTATTAGCTTCAGTTTGTTTCTTAAAAATTGTTAAGCACGCGAGGAATCTGTGGAAATTTCTTTAAATATTTACCTTTAGTACAATCGTGATTACCATAATAAATATAACTTATATGTAAAAGGTTTCCAACTAAAGTTTTAATATGAACAAAAGCTGTTAATGATAGTGGAGTTTTAAGCTTTTAATGTAAAGAATGGCTCCAAGTCGTTTTATCGCTATGGAAAATTTATCTTGAAATGTAAAAAAATAAAGAATAATTTAATTGTAAAAACGTATTTTTATCTCTACTGATAATTTATAAGGAAATTTAAATATTTACAATAGAAATTAGTATGTATAAATCTCCCATTTTTTCCTAGTGAAATCAAAATTTCTGTGACTAAGAATTAAAACGATTTTCTTCAACAGAATTGTTTTACAAATTTATTTTATAGTACAATCTATCAGGTTTATTATCTATCTTTCAACTCACTTTAAGCCTTAAGTAAAAACCGAACTGGAATCCAAAGTTTGGTTTACAGAAATTGCCATATGACAATAAACTCGACAAATTATGCTGTATGCAACAAAAGTGTGAAAAAATAATCCCCATTCTTGAAACGCAGGATATTTGAGTATTTTCATTTGCTAAATAAATTATTAAGCCCAGTTTCAATATGCTTTCACATTATGAAATATGTATTTAACTCAATATAAGTTTGTTTTATAGAATTTGTCTCGTTTCTTAGAAAGCATTTTAACTCTAAAATATTACCATAGTAAATTCATTCGAATCAAATATTTTTTTAAGTTAAATTGCTTATATTAACGCCTTTGTATAAAATATGTAAGTATGCTTACATGACAGGTCTGTTAACTTCACTAAAACTTAAACATTCACTTTGTAACATTTTATTTGAAAAGCAAAAGATGTATTATTTTAATTTTACATTTATATAATACGATAGAAGTAGACTAGTTTCGAGAGGTAATCGTCTCTTTTTAAGGTAAAATATATAAATGGTGCCTTTAGAAAAGCATTTAATTCATTGTGCCTTAAGAAAGGCATAACAAACATTGTGTCTTAAAAAATAAATAGCACACATTGTGCCTTAAGAAAGGCAAAGCATATAGTATATTGCATGTATTGTGCCTTAATAAAGACATAGCATACATTACATACATTGTGCCTTAAGAAATATATAGCATGCATTGTGCCTTAAGAAAGGCAAAGAATATATTGCATGTATTATGCCTTAAGAAATACAGCATACTTTACATACATTGTGCCTCAAGAAAAGTGTAGCATATATTGTATCTTAAGAAAGGTATAGCACACATTGGGCCTTAAGAAAGGCATAGCATAAATTACATCTTAAGAAAGGAATACCGTACATTGAAAATATTATGCTTTAAAAAGTGATGATCACCTCTAGAATTAATCAGCTTAAATTTTATAAATGGTAAAATGAAGTAGTACTGGAACTAAAGATTGCTGGAAGACCCAGATAGATAAGAAAGGAGCATAAGGACACAATGTGTCACCTCACAAAGCGTCTCCTGAACAATAAGTCTTAAAAACTTTGACAAGTTTGCTGACAAAAATTGAGCAGAGATATCCAGGGACACATCTCTCTTATCCGTTGGAAACACTGATAACCTCCGTAGCCCACTTGGCAAGACGCGTAACTTTTACTCACGGGTTTCGAATTCGATTACCGATTAAAAAACAGCATTTTTCTGGTTCCAGAATTAGTTTGGTAATGTACTCGAACGCGCTTAACATACGCGAGTGTTGTTGTCTCTTCATGTGCGTCGTAGTATTCCAAACACACGCAGTGACGAACCTAATTCAGTAATACTTAACGTAAAGGCATTATTAAGCCGTTCATGGACCAAAGACAATGCAAGTTCGGTTTACGTTAGTACACATTTGAAGTGGTTTCAGTCTGATTTTCACACAAGGCCTCTATAGCAAAAAGATTGTCACGAGGCGATAAATCTGCCAAGTTGCATTGTATAACGTAAACGAAACACAATACAATATTGTCGCTCTGCCACATTAACAATGTGCCCGAATCAGCAAATCAGAGATACTATATGTTTAAGGGTGACTGTACAAATGGATGAAAGTCGAAAGCAGGGAGCGAACTGTCCAAAACCGAGATCAGTGGAGGCGTGTTGTAGTTGACGATGATAGTACAATATGTAGATAATCTGAAATGCAGACGAATCAAGGCAGAGTAGAAGATTTTTATATTTTTATTTTTATTTATTTTACACATGACAAAAAAATATACATTATTTGCGAAAACACAACAGTTAATTTAATTTTGACACACAATTTTAATGGATCTGTGTTTGCTGCCTTAATGATTATGTTTATATAAAGATAGATAGGCAATCCGTCGTGATTGAGTATGGTTATCAGCCATGCAGCGGATAGACGAGGCATATGCGTGTGTTGGTTTATTGGGTGCAAACTGACCTACTTCAGCAAACACATAACTTTGACAAATCAAATCCTAAGTTCTGCTGCCAACAATAAGTCGATTTAACCAGTTGCATTATTTCATTAGGCAAATTTACATATAGTGTTATTTTTTCATTGCTTGATAGTGCTCAAAAAATGTATGATATATAATAGAAAAACATAAATTGAAATGTAAAACGGTCCAATATTAAAAAAAAATTCGGAAGTGAATGCGCCATGACTCGAACCTGGAGCGCCTACTTGCTTTACGTAAATGATTATAGTTGGACATTTCTATTTTTATAAATATATTTAAAAAAAAAGCCTCTCAAATACAAAAGGACTAAATGTAGAATATCTAAAATTTGTTTCACTGTCTGGAATCACAACTTTAAGAAAACCAATATATCTTCTTCAAAGTCAAACGTCAAGTGTTCTTACTTCATGAGAATTGTTGTGAGTTATATAACATAAGATTTAAATTATTTAATTTCGAAAATCTAAATACTAGTACATTCAACAAGAGTTCAGAAACATGACTCAAAAGTTTTTTTATTCAATAAAGTAGTATATAATACAAACACTTGACAAATGCTATATCTACATTCAAATTTATTTCTTAACAATTAATCTAATTTATATATTGTATTATAACTATGAACTCATCATCATACTGTCGTGAAGCTCATGACAGCATCGTGACTTCCATGATAGCTTCTGACAACTCGTCTCCACCCATTCCTGCACTTCGAGACTCGAAGGGCGGTTGTTAAGTCCAGTTGCATCTCTTACTTGATCAGTCCCAAGCATTGGGATTCTTCATCTTCTGCGTCATCCTTCTACACTTCCAATAACCACGAACTTATCCGTGAGTAATATAATCAAAGAATCAGAGGAGTCACCGAAAGCATATTGTCGACAATCTGACGGTGATTCTCAGTTCTTCTGGAATGGAGGCGTTAGTTCGCCATGCTGTCTATGGAATTCGTAACAGCCTTCTCCAGCCCCACATTGTATATGCACCTATTATTCGTCTCCCTCTTGCTCTCAGATTCCAAGGTTCCGCACAATAGATAAGTATTACGAAGACGAGAGATTTTTTTTCAACTTTGACATCGCTTCTTTTCACCTCAACCTCGCATCCTCTATTGTTGGTTAAAATGGAGCCTTAGTAAATAAAGTCAGTAACCAATTCTAGACCATGATTCAGATTATTGGTGGCAGTTTGTTTCTGCGATCTATTATCATTAACTTAGTTTTTACTGTAAACGAGTACTTAATTTTATTTCCTACATATCCTTTTTATTTCGATTAATCTTAATATTAAATATCTTAGAAATTTATAATATCTACATATAACTAGATAACAATTCTTACAACTAATTAGTTTAATACTTATTTTTTAACACGTACATGGCACGCATTCTGGTGAATTACGTTTCATCACATTCACTAAAACCTTAATCCTCCCTGTTTATACTGCAGATAGACTAGTCAGGCAACAGATGATGCTTCAGAAGCCTGGGTTTATAACGGAAAAATAGGTTGGACTTACTCTCGTATGCCCCCAGGACAGCGATTAGAGGTTTGAAAGTAGCTCGTTCAAACTTTATTGAAACTAATGTGATGAAAGATTAGTAGGAAGTTGAAATTAATGCAAAATACTTATAAAAGTTAAAAATATTTTGTAAATTTGTTTATTTATTGTTAAAACATTCACGCTGAGAAATTTTAAAGACATTGTAATTTGTTTATTAAAACACTGTTTTAAATAGGTAAAAAAAACAATGTTTCTTTCAATAGGTTGTCAGGAAAATAATTTCAAATTTTATATAAATTTATTCTGTAAATATGTTTTCAATATTTTCAACATCTAAGCAATATTTTGTGTTGTAGAACGCTGGGTATTCTTGATCCAAGTCTTGATTTGATCGACATAGCCCTTCTAGATTGGTCACAATCATAAAGTATCGTGACACAATTATGATTATTTTCAAACCACAATTGATATCCACGATCGCTTATTGCATCGTTGCTTTAAATTGAACATTTTTTTCTTTGGTTAGTGTCGTATTAACCCCTTTATGGTAGTAAAAAAACATCAAACCGGGTAAATGGAGGTAAAAATGCACTGAAATATCGCCTTTCATAATAATAAAGACATTAAGCACGTTTGGAATAAATTAAGCCACAAACTTTTTGTATTCTGATAATAAAAAAAGGCATTTAATAGAGCTCCATGAAAAGAGCAGAATCCCATCAAAGACATTTTAAAGAAAAATACGAAACTTCTTTCCGGACAAACGAATACATTATTAAAATGTATTATATTTAAAAATCATTTTACAAAGTTAGTGGCTCAATAACAAAGTAACAGAATAGTAAACCCGACTTGAAATCCATCACGATCCTCAAATTAGGAGTATGGGACGACCGACCTCTGTTCTATTTGGTAAAATACTGTCTTCCAGCCCGGAGGTTGCGGTTTAGTCCAGTTTTCATTTCATACCTCTTAAACATATTTTTGGTTGGTTGTAAAAGATTACCACGTGGCAATAAGCCAGATTTTAGAGTATGTAAGTAAAGAGCAATGGAACATTAAATGAACAAATGAACACCGCCGTTGTTTTTTTAATTAATTCTATGTGTAAGAAAAGCGACATGGCCTACGTAGAATTGATATTTTTGGACTCTTTTCTTTTTTTATTATTATTGTACTCGTTTTTCTCAGAATTTGGGGAGCAGCTCTGTGACGAATTTCAAAACCACGTAGTGTCCCGATTCTCTAATTTGAATTTAATTATTCAAATAAAATTTTAATCCAGTAAAATGAAAGTCCTCAACAGTATTTAAGTTTCAACTTTGATGTATAGGAATGAAATTTGGACATGAATTAAGGTTGAAAAGAATCTTATAAATACTGTTGAAATGCATACTATACACTTAAAATAATACATGTGGAGACAATGTTTGACAAAATACGGAATTAAGTGATTATTTATGAATGTGAATTTAATATTGATGTGTTGAGTAAGATGAAGAACAACTCTGTAAGATAGTTTAGGTTCGTGGAATGAATAAATGAAGAAACGCCAACAAAGCAAATATACAGTGCAAATCTGAGTGAAATGCGGGATTGAAGAAGGTCAAAGAAAGAATAGTTGGTCCAAGTGAACACTATTTTGAAAGAAGAAAAAGTAAGAAGCAAAAGAAATTATAGGAGCCGTATGAAGTGTATAGATGTGGAAGAGGCGATATATTTGTGTCGAG
The DNA here is from genome assembly GCA_949825065.1 of Odontocerum albicorne. Taxonomy (NCBI): domain Eukaryota; kingdom Metazoa; phylum Arthropoda; class Insecta; order Trichoptera; family Odontoceridae; genus Odontocerum; species Odontocerum albicorne. Next base: position 20,765,226 of record OX463852.1, on the reverse strand, counting down.
ATAGAAAACTTCAGCTTATAGTCCTATTTGTCTATGGCCCATTGTTCTATTTGCCTACCCTAGCACGGTAACGGCGTGATGGTATGTATTTATCTATAAAATTTAAATTCATAACCTTAACTACAATTTGTGGTATTAAAAACATAATTCACACAAGTAATAATGTTCACAGTCCGCGCAATTCACTGCATTGTTTCAATTCATACAGACCGTTATATTGTTAACCAGGAAATAACTCATTTGCATTCATATTATATGTCGAGTTATATTAAAACTGCAACAGTATGCATTGCAAAATTTGAGAACATATTAGCTTTTTGCAAAGTTTGAATTCAGATAAAGAAAAAATATGTATTTTGAATAATATTAATTTACATACACAAAAACTTTCACGTCATTTCCCTTTCCTATGACTACAAACTTTCTTCACCTCCGAACAACTCCTCTTTCCCTTACTCCTTACCTTTCCTTAATTCAAAAGACCCACTTGGGCCAACAATACTTTTCTTGGTAGTTCTATACCACGAATTCCGCCTTTGTTTGTATTATACTATAAGTTTGTTTGGTCAGTCTTTCGTCACCCATATATTTATTATATCCACCTCAAAGTGCTCTTTTTTCGTCCCTATAACACTCTCATATATATGAATTATGGCATTTTAACGCTGTTTTCGACCTTGTTTGAATTATGTTTTTTAGTAGCTCAATAACTTTCTTTCCTATCGCAACTCGCCGTTGAATATCTCTTTACACTTTTCCATCGTCTGAAAACATACTTCCCAAACAGTAGAAATTCTTCAGCTGTTTCTACCTTAAATCATTCATATCAATTCAATTTTTTTTTAAATTACGTAGAAAAAAAACGCCATGGCACGGGTTGGCTTTCCAGCTGAAATGTCGTTGGAATGGCGAGAGGATCTTCGACTCCAAGGCTCAGTAACAATGGCGACGATGATGTACAAGTATTTACTTGATCTGTGTAATGACATGAAAATATATCAAATCTGACAACAGTTTGATTCACGTAAATAACTTTAAAAAAATCTTTATACCAAAAATAATTCCTTGCATTAATTGCAACTTATAAATTAAGACAGAAATATGATACAATTTGAACATACGAATACCATAAAATAAATGTCTTATAAAGGACTCTTATAAGATCAATATTTTTCATACTTGATGTCAAAAAAGTATTAAATCTTACAACAATATGTGCCAAACATATAATATTAATTTATATTGGTACACTTTATTATTTCATACTTACGTATAACTTGTTAAGACATACGAGTAAATAACATTTAAATAACCAAAATTAAATCAATTTTATTAATTCATACTTAATGACAAAAAAGCGTTGAATCCGACAACAGTATGCCCAGACATATGATAATAATTTAATTTGCAACTTTTGACTATTTTGTACAAAAGACACATTAATTCTAAAACCCATTAAGACATTCATTATGAGACACATTAAAAACATACTTTGTCAATAACATGTTCCATTTTAAATGACCTTCGTAAGATCAATGTTATTTATACTTGACAACCAAATAGGATCAAATCCGACAACAGTATTCTTCAGACATATGATATTAATTTATGTCGCTGCTCCTGATTAGTACCCCTATGCCGAACAAAGAGGTTAATTAAATACATTCACACTACAAGCCCTAGGCCCATTACTTTATCTCTCTATCTCTCTCTCAGTCATCCGCTTGTTCTCTTCAGTCTAAGTCAAGTTACGTATTTTATTTGTTAAAAGGTTGTTGCAAGGGATTAGAAAATTAATTTTATTTATACAAATATATCATCATCATTGTCAACCAGGGTCGATCCACTACCGGATGAAGGTCTCCCCAAGTTGACACCAAATAGTTCGATTTTTTGCTCATTGATGCTGCCAAGCTTCCTGATTTCATCTATCCAGCGTACCTTCGGTATTCTTCTGGGTCTCTTTATGCCTCTTGGGTACCATTGGATTATTTCGGATGTCCATCGTAAGTCTGAAATTATGGCTAAGTGTCCTGCCCATTGCCACTTCATTATTTTGCACACCTTTATAACGTCTTCTATCTTTATTATATTGTGAATCCAGGTGTTTCATTTACGGTATCTTTTAGTATATCCCAACATGCATCTCTCCATGCCTCTTTGTGCGGTCTGGAGCTTTTGTGTGTTATTTACTGTGAGCGTCCATGTCTCGCAGCCATGCGTAAGTACTGGGAGAATACACTGGTTGAAGACCCTTCGCTTCAAGGATATTGGGAGATTGCTTTTGAAGATGTTGTTCAAGCGTCCAAATGAGCTAAATGCTAGTTTTGTCCTTCGTGCTATTTCCTCCGACATGCCACCTACAAAGGAAATAAGTTGGCCCAAATATACATATTCCTAGACAAATTCTAGCGGCTTTCCATATACGTTTATTGGTTTTGGGGTAGCAAAGCTGTTCATCATATATTTGGTTTTTGATAAATTCATTTTTAAACCAACTTTTTTACTGACCTCTGCCAATTCTTGCAGTTGGTGTTGAAGATCATTCGGGTTTTGTGAGAATATAACGATATCGTCTACGAATCCCAAATACTCGTAGCTCAGGTATTTTGTATCAATCACCAGGTTTTTATTATCCCATTCTAGTTTATAAAAGACGTATTCAAGTGTAGCTGTGAATAATTTTGGGGAAATAGTATCTCCTTTACGAACTCCTGAAGAGAGCGGAAGAATTTTATAGAGTTTTTTATTTTACTTAGAGAATTTTATACAAATTCAAATCTGGAAACAACTGAGGATGAAAATATCCCGATGATCTTACCAGGAGAAATCAGATACGCAATCAACGGAATGAAATCCGGCGCACCTCGCATCATAGCCTTCGAAATTCTTTCAGTAACTCGTCAACCCGTTTACTGTTCCCTTCGTGTTTCTTATTTTACGTTATGAATTATTTTATCTGGGACTGAATTTCACCTATCACACAGCTATCTCTTATGCTCAAGTATTTATTAGGTAGATACTAAATTATCACTTTATTTATTCCATATATCAATTTAAAGTGGCAATTAAAATTCAGTATTTAACGATTAAGCATATATTACATCTGAATCAAGTGATAAATCTTGTATTTCTCTAACTCCATTGAGTGTATAAACTCACTCTCAAAATGAAATTAGTGTCAACATAAGAATTTCTCTCAAGATTACTCGATCTCAGCTTTTACATCACTTCTAAATTCTGAACAAGATAATAGTCAGTTGGATAAGGTTTTATCGCGTGATTTGGCTTGTGATGCCGTCAGTTAATTTCAAACAAGTCCTAAAGATGAAAACTGCAACGTTTTCGAAATAACGGCACGATCATAAGCCAAACCACACTGTAAAACAATCCGAAAAATCGCATCCATCTGATACGAAGAACGGTGAAAGTCTCAAACGTAAGATGATTGTCAAGTCAACTTTTAAACTACCCTTGAATAGGTGAATAAGTTAGATGAATATGAAAACCTCAGAATTTATATTAATCAAAGTTAAAATTGGAGAGATTGCTCGATCCTGCCATGTGCATGTCAAACATATATTATACATGACATTTATTATAGATAAAAAATATATAAACGTTGGGTCGCAGACACATATATGTTAAAATGTATTTTTTCTGAATACTGCCCTGTCTACGCATACAAAATAATTATTTTTAATTTAATAACACAAAGTACTCGTTTTCTAATGCGAGGCGTAAAATGGAATGTCTCAGTATGATTCTGACACTTCATTTGTATTCATTAAAATTATAAAAACAGCAGCCAGCCCCTTTCAATTCAAACGGGCTATATATGTCCCAGTTAATTAATATTTTCTTCCCATAACATTCACTGGCTAAGCATTGATTATCAAGTACAGGACCAGCGCTAAATATCGTGCGGCCTCTGTAATTAATTTTAAAATGCTGACTGCATTAATCGGGATCAAATTGTTTATGAAACTGGCGATTTTAACGTTGTCTTAATTTGATTGATGAATAAGCTAAAATTAGCAAAAATAGATATCACGTGATTTCATCAACCTTAAAATATATTTATGTGAGACAGCTACTAAGTACCGGAACACCAATAAATTTAGAAGAAAAATAGTTTCCAAGTTAAACCGATCCAGGAATCGAAAGAGAAACGCGCGGGTTTTAAGTTAATAATGAAAACACTCACTAACGTTTGTGCATATTTTGATGTATTTACTTAAAAGAAATAAAAACGAAACATTCCTTCAAATATCCAAATTATTTTCAGTGTTATTTTATATTCACTTTCTTTATACAACATTACAGGCTTTATGCTACGTAGAAACCTTTTCCAGCCATCCAGAAATATGTTAAAGAGTCCTGAAGTGAAAACCAGACTATAATCCTTTAAAAAAATCTGGATTTGAAAACGTCCGTCGAACTAAACCGGAGAGATTTTTTGAGTGTTCTATATATACCTGAATTTCATAAATTTACTATCAAGTCCTATTTAATAATCTCTTCAAAGCGTTCTGTGCTACTCGGGATTCGAATTCACTTTTACAAACAGATTTAAAATATCACAATAAAAATATAAATTGAATGTAAGGATATGAAAATAGTGGCTTCGGCCATAAAATTAGGTACTTCGCTGTTTCTTCATTTCCCTGCACTTTGAGTTTTAATCTGAATCTTCTCTTAAGACTCAAGTGAAATTTATACACTGCAAGAAGAAAATTATCATCAAAATATACCAACACAATTATTATAAGACTAAAAACTACAATACAGTGTAGTAATATTTAAAAAATCTACGAAAATACGTTTTAGGCGCTTTTGACCATTAAAAATGGAATCGACAATACAAGAATGTTCATAAAATTTGAAAAGCGAAGCCAATACCTAATCAAATTAAAGATAAAAATGTTTTCATTTTCTTTTTTTTAAACTGACGATGATGGGCACCAGCTAACATTCAAATTAGCCGTCCATTTTAAACTGACGATGATGGGCACCAGCTAACATTCAAATTAGCCGTCCATTTTTACAGCATATTTTACATACAATGATATGCTGTCCCTGAAGGGGTGAGGTCATTTTACAATAAATAGAACGCAAAAGAAATGCAGAAATTAAATTTGACTCTTATGTTCAAGTCTGTTAATTATTGGCTTCGAAACCAAAGAATGGGGACAAATCACTTATAATTTAGGTGGATATTCTTCGCCTGGTACGTATGATTAACAAATGTTCTTACGAATACATGACACAAATAAAATATTCATGATTGACATAACAACATTAAAACAAACATTACCCCCAACATCTATCTGGAACGTTCTGAAGTTCATCCGTAGTAAAAAAATATATTATCTTATAACATATGTGTATGTTATACAGCCCAAAAAGCATATTATTGTCGATAATAATTAAGAAGGTTCTGGTTTGTAATAACAGATATCGCACAATGTAATAATTCAAATATTAATTTAAAATAAATTCTGTTTACCCACGCCCTGATGTAGTATTGTATAAATATTAGTTGCGAGTGAAGATTTTGTAGTTTTGACATTAAGCTGACAAGTGATGTGTTGGGATGATATTGTTGGGTTTAATGCGGTATTTTATTTGGGAAATCGATATAAATGTGTTTATAGAAGTTAATAGTTAACTCTATGAATATTTTGTATGCAAGTACCGTTTTATAGTATAATATTTCAAAACCGTTAAAAAAAACTTTTGGAACCGTGCATAGCACGGATTAATCGACTAGTTACGAGTATAATAGATTGTTTGATCATATTTCAACAGCTTGTCAGTTTATACCTTCTTTGTACAAAGATGTTGTTACAACTATTTTTTTGTAAGGCCTTTGCAATAAGACTACATAGATCGGGCAATCAGTATGCCAGTGTGCTGTGTTTATCACTACAAGGAACATGCATACTAACATATTAACCGCTGTCAAATACCAAACAATCGGCATGATTTGGTCACGAAAGTGCTTCTTGGATCAAGTATAAGCTCACATGAGTAAATATAGAAAATGAGACTGTTGGTGAAAAAAGGTTATATTTCGTCAAAAGTTGAGCGGCGTAATCAAGGGACTAAAGCTTTTAGTTATGTGGTTATCAAAAATGAGGTAGTTGGGTACTTTCTTAAAAGGAAGAAATATGAACACTTATGTCCGAAGCTACACAAAAATACAATAAAAACATAATAAAAAGAACGTAAACATATTTAATTAACTCATTTCAGAACGAACGCGTGTATGATATTTCTTCAAAAGAAAACATTAGGACGGCTCAAGTATTAAAATTGAGTCAAAAGCCGTATAAAACCTGAAAATTGATGTTTTTTGTAAGTATAAATTAGTCATATTTAATCGAACAAATTCAAAACATCCAAGAATCGATCAAAAGCAAACAATCAAGGTTTGAAGTGACATGAAAACGGCGTTTGGCTTGGTAGCGCTCACACAAATCTTATTGATATTCAACCCAATGAAGCAATGAAGATATTAAATGGTACTCTGAAATCAACTTCCTTGACATGGCTTCCGATCGTTAAACCACTGCCTACTGATATTGCTGGAAAGCTGCCTTAATGAGGGACTACCAAATGGTGTGTCTAAATAGCACGCTATCAATACACGTAGGTATTTCTGCCCTCCTCCGAATCACCTTTTATCCCGACAACCTTTCTGAATCGAGGGACCACAATTAGCTAAGAGGAATGTGAGCTTACCAAATAGCTTTGACCGACACTTGTAACCTATTTGGTAAGACGCCTGTTTTCTGGCCTGTGGATTACAAGTTTGATACCGAATGACAATACATCCGTCAGGTTACACTGTATGTATAGGTAATAAGAAAAGTATCATTTTTTTAAAATAGTGAGGGCTGCTGGGGAATCGGTTTTCGGTCGAAAATTTCATCCTTGTGAATGATACTAACGTCCTTCTTCAAGGATTTGAACTGCCCAAAAAAGATAAAAGTGTACCCTAAATAATCTTAGACGTGATCACTGGTTTAGTAAACCTGTGGAAATATCACCTACGGCAGCTTTCCATCCCCGTTGTGCTCATAAAGAAAAGTTCAGATAGTCGGTCACATCGTAAAAAAAGGGCTAATTTATTTATTAAGTTAAACATTTTCATTTTAACGCACCTGGCGGATTTGTTGCTTTAAATTTTTTTTTCAATCAACCAGCATCTGTTTCATGATATTATTGCTATCCATGGCCGTGTCTTTAACATAGTGCATGAGAACAAACTTTCACAAAAAATGTCACAAAATTTAAAATAATACATAAATCTCAATAAAACTAGGGATCACAATGATAATTTTATGGGAGTTAAGGAAGAGGGGTGTTTTGAGACAAATAATGTTTATTCTTAAATATCGATAAGGATTAAACAAATATGGTTGAGCTTGAAATATAGTTTCAAAGTCGAGCCAAGTGAACAGTACAAAAATGACGCGTAGAAATATGTATGATGCGTTGATATATAAAGGATTGCGCCACCAGATCGGACGGTCAGTCAACAAAATGTGGATATTTCTTCGCTGTCTAATTTTAAACCATTGGAGTCTGGCACAATATTTGGATGTACGATAATATTATTGTTGGTTAAAAAAAAAACAATATAAACATTTTGAAGCCTGTCCACTCTATCCGACAGATTATCGCTAGCATCGAGATAACAAACATCCCCATAGTCAATTAAAGCGAGATGAGACAATTAAGGGCAATATATTCATTCCCGAGAGAACTGACGAGATCCATCGGACTACTCCCAAGGCTGAGAAAACTTAACATGTAACGGTGAGAGAGAAACCATTCTTTAAGTATTGTATTCAATATTGTAATTCATTAAGGATTAATATAATGAAGGTGATGATTAAAAAATAATCATTTAGTACGTCTAATTAAATTTTATTAAGAAGAGAATATTCGAAAAATTATTTTCAGTCCCTAATGATTGTTAATTTAGGTTGTCTTTCCCTTGGGACACTAATCTTCTTCGTCTGACAGAATCTTAGGATAACAGCTAATGAGAAAAGCAAAATTTAAAGAAATGACGACAATAAAATTATATGGTTATCATTTGAGAGAGAATAGAAAATTAAATATCCCCAAAGTATATTTTTTTATCCTTTACTTATGTAGAGACATGTATACATTTCTTAAGCTTGTTCTACCATACGTTAATAAATAACAAATGTCTTAATGAAGCAGGCTACTTCCAAAATATTTTATACTTTTTTTTATTGATTATTTATTCTATATTTTAATATTCTCTTGGAATTTATTACTTTTTTAGCTTGCTTGGTGGATTTGTTTCCAAATTGCAATATATCCCTACAACAAAGATGCTAAAGACGTATTAAATGAAATCAAAGCTGAAACGCTTTTTATTATAATAAAATTGGGCACCAATGGGATCCCAAAACTTCTGGAACGTAAGATAAGGCCACGGAGATCGCTTTAGAATCAAGTTGAGAAGTTTTGTTGTCTATAAAACATATTTTTGAGAGACGGTAACATAAAGAAAGATATTGAAAGGCGTATGGCAGTGGCAAACAAGGTCAACGGTGCACTAAGTAAGTTTGCTCCATTGTCTGTCAAGGTTCCTACCATTTTACGTATATCGACTTGGCGTGCTTAAAATCGCTTTCAAGACTGGATGAGTATTTATGACAAAAGGTTAACGAAACAAATGTATGCCTCAAATGAATGGAGAGCGAGGACAAGATAGACCGAGTAAAGTGTGAAAGGTTATAGTTGGAGAAATTTTAACTGAGGGAAAGGTAAGAAGTATGAGAAAAAGCAGAGCATGTATTACGAGATATATGCATATGGATAAGGCGAGAGCTACTATATATGCATGGGTAGAAAGGCGTGGAGAAATGTCCTCTGCCTAGCCCCAAAAGGGTATGGCTTGACGATTTGGTTGCATGATATGTAAATGTACGTGTAAGTGTATGTGTATGTTTGTGAATATGATATGTATTTTACTTATTTTCGAGAATCGAACCCTCGATTATCGAAGAACACTATTAATATTGTTACGTATAAGGATAAGAAGATGATGACTGAGACCATTAAATTGTTTACTTCCCCGTATCTACATATGTTTGCCTTAAACTTTAATTTCTGCTTTTATCTAAATTTTAAGCTCTTTATAACGTATCTCCTGAACTCCCTGTTATACTTGTAGACAAGATTTAGCGCCACCTTAAATCTTAGGTGTTCTAATCTACATTTTGGATTTACGTCTCCGTGTCTACTAAAACTCCCGCCCGAATCAAGATTTCCCCATTTTGTACGTATGCTTTGAATTTGTAGGTGTGCTTCATCGATTTTGTATTATCTGTTTATCAATTTCATCTTAACTGGGATTGCATAAGTCACCGGTTACAGGCTCCTCAGTCAAATCATCATAGCATGGCTTTGTTCTTCCACTTATTTCATATATCCCCGATACACGGGTTTCAACCTCCTATGTCGAGGCTCTCTTCAAGCGAAATGACCCCAAGAAAACATCGAAATAGGAGGTAGAAGCACGTGTATCGGGTATTAATGTAATTAGTAGAATAACAAAGAAACTTTTCGTTAAATATACTTACGTGAAGTTCCACAAATTTTAAGCCAAAACTTTTCATACATCGTAGCATTGTTCAAATATTTTTTTGTATATAACAACACCATATTAACATTTTTCTATACTAAAGAATGTTTTTGTTAACTACTCATGATAAATATTTACCGACACATCCTTCATTCACTATATGTCTGTTTTAACAAGGAGTATTTAGTAGCCGACCTTTTATGAAGGTATAATTTTGACGAATATCCCAATTGGCCAGCAGAACGTAATTAACTCATCCTTAATCATTTGCTGGTAACACCCCAATTTAGGTGAGGACCTTTTTTAAAAAGGAGTACTTATTCATCTCAATTAAAGCATTAGATTATGGAAATATCATTAGGAACAAGTGTCATATTTGAAATAATTGAATTTCTAGCATTTGAACCTTTTCTTCCTTGGTTTCGTTTTTTGTGGCGTTTATCTACGTGTACAAGGGTTTGAGCTGAAAAATATCTGAAGTCCTCGTGGCTAGACTCGCCCTATATTGGTGAGGTGTCTCGATCGGGGGAATGTTATGAGTTGAACCCAGACCAAAACTGGCGGGCTTATTGTCATATCTTCCAACCAACCAGAAAGATGTTAAAGAGGCCTTAAGTGAAAACCAGACTGAAATCCTTAAAAAAACTGGATTCCAGCTGGATTTAAACAGAGACATGTGTCTTACCAACTAGATAACGAAGGTCAATAAAACGTTTATAAAAACTCTCAGTTCAATTTTTTTTTGTTTTCTCGAAATCGTGATCAAAACACTTTTATCAGTTAAACTGTCAGATGATCGTTTATTTTTTGAAATTTTAATATCCTATACGAATGTGTCTCAGCCTTTAAGATTAGCACAGAACGTAGTCTTATCGAAAAAATATTCTTTCGAAAATAAATCAGAAAAACTGTTATTTCCGATGGAATTCCAATATCGTTCAGAAATGCCAGTCATCCAACATATAAACAGCACAAATTTTTACATATTAAAGCCATTTTGGGAATTATACTCGTATTTCTGCGCATTACAATCTATTACACAGTACTCCTAAAATAATATGTAAAACGATCCTTGACATGCACTTTGCTATTTATAAAATACTGACCTAATAAAAAAATACCATTCTAACCCTTCGTTGCTAGTTCAGTATATTTTTATTTAAGCAATCCATCGACACTAGGATAAGTTGTAACATCAATGTTTCAGAGAAACATATGTTATAATTATAAAAGAGAGCTTTAGACGTATAGTATATCCATTATAAATATTATACCTACGTTTGACAGCTGAAAAATGCCAGCAAATTTAAAATTGCAGTTCTTGTTGCGCAATCCTATATTTGATATTTTTTACTTTCCGTGTTGTGCTTATTGGTATTGTCAAACTTGAAATTAGAATTAAACAAAAGTTTCAAAATATGCAAAACATATCATGAAAACAAAGAATGACAAAGTAGAGTTTAAATATACAAACGTCACAAAAGTTTTAGAAAATTACAAATTTAGAAACATTCGAGATACATAAAGCCACAAGCTAAAAGAAAACTGTAAAATATAACCAAAGTATGCCAAAAATCACGCCTTCTTTTAAAAAAAAACTTTATTGAGTCAATAGATTACACATATTTCAGATGAAACATGATACCAGATGGACCTATGTATTAATGTCGTAACAAACCGGGATTATCCCGACTGAAAAAAAACCTCGATATGCGAGTTAAAAACACGTTTCGCGGAAATTAGTATAACTAGTGAAAAAAAGTAAAACATTATTATGTACTATTTTGTCTGCGTCAATAGGAATACATACATCAATAGGAATACATATCATGCAGAAAAATATAATTTTGTCAATGCTATCTATCGTTCAGGACAAAAAGGTGCAAATAAGAAAAGGATGTCGAAGCTTCAAAAGTTGAGTCAGTGTTATGAGGAACCAGTCACATTCCTGTTCAGAGCAGCTACTAGCGAGTTTAACTAATATTCATCACCATTACGCTGTTTCCTATTTGGAGTAGGTGAAAATAACTTCTCTTGAGATACGAGTACGTTACATCTCCTGATCAATTGAAACTGTTTATTGTCTATTCTGTACACGTCAAATATTCGAAGTATATAGATGCTTATAGTGCCATCTATGGAGATTGAGATTACTAAACTCTCAAACTTCAATGGTGTTTCTTACAAAGCTAATTGTCAGTTACCATCTGTATAAATTAAAGAGAGCATCCTACAATTGTGAACTTTATTTAAAAAAAAGAAATACAACACGCTTAACGGGGTCTGACTGGGTATTGCAACCAACACAGGGTTAAATTACTGTGGCATTGATATTTGATACATGATTCGATTTTTCAAGTAAAAAAATAACCGAGATTTCTATCGGTCACGCAAGTTTAAGCCATACACTTATATGTAATAAAAATTAATTACTGATTATGTCATTTTACTTTGTACATTATAAATATTGAAAAATTTATTTCATTTTTCTTATTTATTCCGTTAAAATAGTACTCAGAGACTTTTTGTAACACCTTAAATTGGTGTTATATTTTCTCTGCAAATTTACTACCAAATTGTTAGGTAAAGTACACATTGTTTCTGGACAGTAAAATTTGGAACAAAAAAAATGTTAAAAGTTAGCAAGAAAATTACAACTGAAATGTTTTATGACATTTCGTGTAGAGGTTCTTAAATTCATAATTATTCAAGCTTCACAAGGATTATTAAGTTCGTATAAAATATGCGTGACTAGAATATTTGAACCATTTTTTCTGATAAGTAATTTTTTGACAAATGTATAAAAATATGATTTATGAGAACGATTACAAAAAGGTATTTTTGTAAAGTCTTTATTTTATTGTATAAAAATAAGAAAGCTTTTTAACAGCAATATTTAATGTATTATCTTTTCTTAATCTAAATTATACCTGGGTTTGATTCTCTATATATTAATTACGATACAATATTTTTTTAATTATTGAACTTCTAGGTTTTTTTTACTTGAATGAATGAACCAATGAATGAATCAATCAGAAAATTATTCAAACATTTTTATAAATAAATTATTTACTTTGGCGTAAAAATCAAGCACTGCAAATAACTTATAGCATAATCATATCTGACCTAGTAGATCAAGATTGAAAAAAATGTATTTTAAAAAATCTGCTCACGATATGATTGATTTAAATAAATTACAATTCCGTGACACGAAAACAAAAGTGTAATAATGTTTTGAGCCGAACAAATTTTAGTATCGAAAAGATTATTTTTAGACCGCCCATTTTATTCTTTGTGTTAGAAATCAAAGCACGGCAATCCGTATTTGTCATATCAAATAATAGATCTTTATCACATGATTCTAAAGTATCTTGGACTGAGCACGATTTCGTATATATTTAGTATTACATATCTTAAAAGGGCATGGTTATCTTATTTATTTTCGTATCAACATTTGACATTTCAATAAAAACATTTTTGTGTGAATTTAAAAAGAATAAAACAAGAAATGTTAAAATGATATCATAAATGAATTGGCATAGGAACCAATTCGACCACACACGTTTCGTTCTTTAATAAATTAATGATAACACTATTTTAGTACAAAAATATTTTTTTGAGTGTGAATGGAAAAAAAACAATAGAAATGTTCAAATGATTTCCTTAATGAATTGGCAGGAGAACCAATTCGACCACACACACATGTTTCATACTTGAATAAATTAATGATAACACTATTATTTCTGCAATTATGTTTTTTTGTGTAAATGGGAAAAAACAACAATTTTTTTTAAATGATTCCCGTAATAAATTGGCAGGAAAACCAATGTTTCATAATTTAATAAATTAATGATATAATAATGTTTTTACGTATGTAAATGAAAAAAAAACAACAGAGATGTAATGTTTTCATTGATGAATAGGCTGAAAGAACAAATCCAACAACACACATATTTCGTACTTTAATAAATAAATTATTAAACTATTATGTTCGTTGATGAATAGGCTAGAAGTATAAATCCGCTTACACACATGTGTCATACTTGAATAAAATAATGATAAAACTGTATTAATTACTTTTTTTTGTGTGTGAATGAAAAAAAAAACAACAGAAATGTTGAAATATTTTCCTTGATGCCTCGGCTAGAAGAACTTATCCGACTACACACGATTTTCGTACTTAAATAAATAAACGATAAAACTATTATTTGAAGAATGTTTTTTTGTGTGTGAATGGAAATAAACAACAGAAATGTTTAAATGATCCCCTTGATAAATAGGCAGGAAGAACAAATCCAACTACACACATGCTTCGTACTTTAGTTAATTAATGTTAACACTATAATAATCATGGTGGAATAAGATATGATAATAATTACGATAATTTTTTTGGATGAGAATGGAAAAAAAGAACAGAAATATTGAAATGTTTTCCTAGATGCATAGGCTGGAAGAACTTATCTGACTACACACGATTTTCATACTTAAATAAATTAGTGTTAAAACTATTATTATCATAAAAATTGTGTTTTTTTATGTAAAAGCCAAATGAAAAAAACAAGAAACGTTGGTGAGATATCCTCGATGAATAGTCAAGAAAAAGCAATCCGACCACACACGTATTTCGTGCTTTATTATACTAAGGATAAAACTATTATTTGTACCGAAATGTTTTTTTATTGATTTATTTAACGTTACACTGTAAAAAATCCATTGGATTTATTGACAGGTGGTAAGCCTTTCTATCCAACCAGGCAAAAAATCTATTGGATTAATATATAGGTGGTAATCCTTTCCATCCAACCAGACAATAAGTATTTAAAATAAGTTTCATGGTCAAAAAAAATATTCAAATTATTGTAGATTTGTACAAAAAAAAATTATGACATTAACAACAATCAAAATGATATATCATCAACCGATAGAAGACAAGAGATATTTGGGAAAGTTATGTCAAAGCGGGAATGAAACATATAACATACTACTGACTTGGAATTAAGAGTTTTCTCAATTAACAAAACAATTAATAGGGAAACAATCTGACAGGCTTTTTGACAGGCGGCAATCTATTCCAACAGACGTATTGACAGGCGGCAATCTATTCCAACAGGCCATACAAAAATGTAGGAAATTACATAGTTGCAAAAAATATTCAAATGTACGAGTATAATCACCTTGACAAAATTTATGAATAATATATAAAGTAAAAATAAAAGTGAGATTTGATCAATCTAAGAAAGGGGTGGGGGAGAGGAGAGGAAATAAAGGAAGGGATGGTGGAGAGGAGAGGAAATAAAGGAAGGGATGGTGGAGAGGAGAGGAAATAAAAATCAGGAATGTAATACGTTACATTACTAATTTAAAATTAAAAGTTTCTCCAGTCGCTTTTAATAACATGTCAATGACGGAGAGAGTAGTCTAACATTGATTTATAAGTGGTTGCAGAATCTCACCATATGGACTTAAAAGACGATGTAAAAAAAGAACAGCGAACTGAGAAAACCAATAAACAATCTCTGTTTGAGCGTTGTACAAGTACATGATCGGAAAACGCTAAATATTTTTGGTGAAATAAGAAGTGATGGCGGGACAGTTAAGTATATTCATACAATAATGACAGTATGTGGGATTTTTACATCTATTTTGCACATTCAACCAATCCAGCTCCTTCTGGTATAAAGTGATGTGATCGTACTTTCTCAGATTAAAAATAAATCGTTGACAAACATTTTGAAGATTAACTGTAAATTTCCACAAATTTTCGGCCAAAAAAATTTAAGTTACGCTTTTTCATATAAAAATAGCACCCCACTTATACTTGGTTTTCGAATTTATAAAATGAAGCTTTTAAACGTCACTCAATAAATTCAAATACAATCACACCTAAATATCAGACTCGAACATGACGCCAATAATGGATACACTTCCACTATCTACTAGGAGTAGATTATACGCCTCGGCAAAGTCGTCTTTAATGTTAGGACAGAAATATTGATTAAACTAGATAAATAATACCGGAGAAATGTGACAGGATGTTAAATTCTAAGGCGTTTTTATAACAAACTTTCAAAAGCATGGTTTTATCACATTCTGCTTTCGAAATCGATTTTTCGTTTTAAATTTTATTTTACTAAATATGTTTTAATCGAAACGAAGTACACTGAAATTATTTATGAATCAACTAGACGATTTATCCGTACCATGTACGGTTTCAGTTTGTTTGTAACGTTTCTGAACGATTATAAAACTATTTTATTATAAAATGGTGCTTAAGGGCCAACCACCTTAAAATTGTATTCTCAAAAACAAAAAAATATGCGAGAGACCGTAATAAACAAAATAATACTTTCCTGGCATATCAACTGGCTGGCAGCTGAATGTCAAAACTATTTAATCTTTACTCGCAACTGTTATTTATTGAACACTGCATCAGAACGTAGATAAATTGAAATGATTAATTTTTTTAGCTGAATTATTACAGCTCACAGCCAAAAAATTACTGTTATTGTCTATATATTGTATATTATTATCAAACTAAACGTGCTATTTGGGCAATATTTTTTTTTATATTTTACATTGTTTTCACTTCAGACGAATTTCAGTGCGATACGACACCTTATTTAAAAAGTCAAAAGGTAATAAAGTAAGTGCATGATGAATACAATTTAAAAACTCATTAACATAAACATGGGGGCATTGTCTTCGTCAATAGAAGGGAAGATGAGCATCAAAGATGTATCCAGAAAGAAGAAATTACCAAAAACGATAACCCATTTCGATGAATGAGGGTTAACCTTAAAAAAAATATTTCAAATGACAACTCTTTATTCATTTATGTACTAACATTTTTCATAAAATTTTTCATTTGGATACATAATTTTCAAACCGGATACATGGCACCGATGAGCATTGGATTGGAATGTGACATAGGTACATAAAGGATCTAGGTATAAATCAATATAACAAACTATCCCTTTGAAACCATGCTTTTATATAATAAGAATGAGCAAGATGGAAGTGTCTGTCATGTGTCGTTTGCGGACGGGCCACTGCGTGGTGGCTAGTCGCCTTTACAGAATGGGTATTGTGGAGAATCCCGGCTGTGAGTGTGGTCTGAATGATGAAACTATAGACCATGTATTTTTCAGTAGTCTTTTGCGAGACAGATTTGATTTACTAAAGGCCGTATCTTGGCCGCGTCCGATGACCGTTGCGTTTCTTCTTTCATCGTGGAACTTTTCCACTTATAGATCGATTGTCAATTTTTTAAGCCTAATCAGCTAAAACTTTAAATGGTCTAGAATTGTAATTAATAAAATGTTTTATTATATTGACTCACGTAGTAGCAGTATGACTTGAATTTGATAGCACAATTTGATGTCTCATCCTAGTTTCGGTGGATTGACTATTAAAAAAACTAACATATTCCAATAGCACCAACCATAATAAGTTTATATTTAAGTTTCATACTTCTTTTTTTTCGTATGGATACATCCGAATTGGTAAATCGGACATATTGAAGATCACAGCAAAGAGACAATATTGTCTTCGGCCCCAGTAATCAAACCACTGGAAAAGTCACGGAACTCACGTTTCGTCATTACACGTATTGATCCCATTACCGCACGTGATAAGACAACACTAACACAAATACTAGACGTGTGCAAGTATTGTTACCTGGCGAACTCGTTCACCAAACTGCGACCCTTTTTAAAAAAAAATTGGGCGCTATCAGGAATCAAATCCGAAAACCTTGAGTGGAAGTCAAGCATTTTACCAACTAGTTCGTCAACATATTCTATTTATTAAATCTCACTCCTCGTGACAAACGTATTGGTGTTATTACCAACTTAAAAAGTCATGTGTAGTTACGAGCATTAAATCTAATATCAGTATTTATGATTCATTGTTAGCTAGTTATGTTACTATTGAGTTTAAAAACTAATAATCGTTATCACTGTTCATGAATTTAAATATCATGCCTTTGGCATCACTTATTATTTAAAAATCACAAAATTCAGTATTTATAAATAATATCAGCTAAAACATCAACAAATTGCTGCTTTTTCAGCCTTTAATCATCACACAGGTTTTTCAAGTCTCATACACTCTCACGGTTGTCTTTCATCGAGACAATTCAATCAATCCAGGCAGACGCTTGGGGCACTGTGGCTTTTAGCAGCAGGAAATTAACTTATTGAAGGTTTTGTTCAGTTATTTATAGAAGTTATTTAACAAGAAAGTAGAACACAAAGATCCATCATTTTTGATATCTTCATTATTCCTTTGTTCTCTTGGTTAAATGAAATTATCAAAAAAAAATTGTGCGTGACAATATTCTTTTATTCAAATTTATGTTTTTGGTGGCATACAAAGTCTGAGTGCAGGATTAATGAAATGTAAAAATAAATTCTGAATGATCGTAGGATAGTTGATGTTTTTCTACAAACTTATAATAAAATTTGGTCATTTATAATTCAAAAATGTTTAATTAAGTCTATTGCAGTTTGTAGATTGTCTCTGTGGAGTTCATTAATTGTTTGTCAATCCACATGGATGTTTGTCAATCTACATGGATATTTGTCAATCTACATGGATGTTTGTCAATCTACATGGATGTTTTAATGAATCGATGCTGGGACTATGATTTATTCATCAAATTCAACTTTTTTCCAATTTCATTTTTTTCTTGTTTTATTTCAATACATAATTATTATCATGCCCTATTAAGGTAAGTGGAGAAACAATCATCACTGCATTATTTCCCGGCACATATATTTTGCTTCTGCCACGTCTACATACCTCGTCATACAAACTTTCCCATCATAAATTATTTAAATGCTTTTCTGAATCGGTTTAAGCTTTTAATACCTTGTTATAGCCTTGTAGATTATTTTTGTATTTTTTGATGCTACATTTTTAATCTTAAGTACTGCATCGTCTTTCAATCAACGTTGTTTCATTACGTCCTAATTTATTATTTTGTCATTTATTTTATTTTACTTTTGATACAGATTTTACCTTATTACGTCAAATAAATTGCACGGCACAGAAAAACGAAATTAAATAGATACAAGTCTAAAAATAGTAACACCAAGAACAATGATTACAAATTGTTGCTCCCCACATTTTACACAACGCTCTCATTTTTAATGCATTTATCTCGTTTATCCTAATATCAGGACTAAGATTACATGTGATACGGTACAGTGGAAACTCAAACCAAACAAAAAAATATTTTCACATAATATCATCGGATTGAAAACCTTTGTCAGCTTTTAATCTTCTAAATCAACTCAAGTCACTTTATTTTATCAACTTTCCGAATATTTCCCCAAGTTTCCGTTTTACCTTTGCAAAAAACAAAAAATATATTTGCGAACCGAATCAATAGTCAAATTACCCTTTCCCTTTAGAATTTATTGTTCAATCGAACGCAAAAGTTTTATTGTTTTTTTTTCTAATCGAACTTTCCAATAAATGCCACTTTTTTTCCTTTGCAAAATTTCCTTATCTCGTCTGATTATTTTGCAGAACCAAAATAATATAATGTTTTCGAAATGGTCTATAGACACGAATAAAATTGTCTGTTTGTATAAGAGATTTGTCAACAAAACAGAGACGAATTGAAAAAGCTTTTTTTCGAAATTGATGTAATAATGTTAGTGTAGAGTGAGTTTATTAATATAAATATAAGGAATGCTGACTGGTTGATCAGTGAGATCAATTTTAAAACATCAAAGTAGGTGTAGGTGGCAAGCAGCTGCATCTTTAAAATGCGAAATATCCTCTACAACTTATACAAATTTTACTTTGTTTCAACTTATCTGTCTAAGACAAAACCACTTTATGTTTCAACTTGTCTGTCTAAAAAGTTATTGACTATTATCTTGGCAGATTATGAATTATCACCCTATAACAGGCCAACAGGCCTAAAATAAGATGAAGAAGAAGAAGAGGATGTCAATGTTATAAAATTATATAAACCCACAAATATATTTAACTTATTTTATCTTATACCTTCCATCAGTAACATAAAGCAGCCACAAAACACATATAAGTAGATCGATGAACAACCCGATACTCCACATCCTCCCATATCAGGATTCCTTCGATTCTGCGAATCTTCCTATCGCAACCCGTCAAGTAGCATGCGAGTGACAAAACAGCGCAATTTTCAATACATGACCCAATCACCTATACTGATATGGTTATAGGCTGCAGCTGCGTCTAAAGACGAACCATATCATTCCTCACGTGGTCGTATCGCCTAAACACACGCAATTCTACTAAGGCATTTTTTTTTCATAAGTAAGGGGTCCTTTACGTTGATGACATGCCAAGAAGATCAGTATAGTTAAATAGACAAGATGGAAGCACCAGATATTCCAAAAAAAATAAAAATTGTTAAATAATTAATTGACCCTTCACAATATTGGAACTGCGATGTAGGCATATGGAACGTGGCCTGGAAACCACATTGTCTTCGGCCTCATTAATCGAGTCTTCAGTGTTTTTTTAAATCAGTGGAGTATTAACAGAACTAGATGTTCATTGTCACAATCGAACATACAATACTCGCACGAGTGGCAAGTCCAGCACGCAAGGAACAAATCTAGCACGTGCGGAACAAGTCTAGTAACTTTGTTACCAGACTTTGTTACCGAACTAGGACCCTTTTTACATATATTGGATACCATCGGAAATAGTACCCGAAACCCCCAGAGGGAAGTCAAAGGTCTTGCCAAGTACACAAAGGAGGTCGTTGAGTACTTAAATTATATTCACATAAAAACGCCTTAAAACTCATAAAAAATACTATAAAACACTGCTGATAAAAAATGTACTTTTTGTTTCAGAATGTGATTAAAAAAATATAAAAGATAATACTGAAGAGCTTTTATTTGAAATTTTCAAGACTCATTTTGAGTTGTGCTACTCATGGTTTCGAGTCAAAAAAAATCCTTGATGATCTGGAACGGCGCGAGTACTTTGCTTTCACTCCTCTCAATCATTAGGAATGCTAAGTGGAACATTCAATGAGGAACTAGTCACATCCTTGATGATCTGGAACGGCGCGAGTACTTTGCTTTCACTCCTCTCAATCATTAGCAATGCTAAGTGGAACATTCAATGAGGAACTAGTCACATCCTTGATGATCTGGAACGGCGCGAGTACTTTGCTTTCACTCCTCTCAATCATTAGCAATGCTAAGTGGAACATTCAATGAGGAACTAGTCACATCCTTGATTTGATCTATTTATTTAACACTTTTATTGCAAATACTATCTGGCGGGCATGTTGACAGCTGGCAATCTCTTCCAACCAACCAAATAAAACTAAATGAAGCAAGTTACATGGTCGCATAAATAATTCAAATGACTATTCATCCCCACAAAATCCACCAACACACACATGAGCATATGCCCACAAACCCTACACGGACAATCACCCAAGATGGACAATCACCCAAACATTCCTTTTCATATAAAGTGACATATCATCAATCAAAGGAAAAGGAAGGGATGGGGGAGAGTAAAGGCAAATAAAAAAAATCAAGAATGAGACTCGTTTTTACTGACTAGAAATTAAGAGTTTTTTCAGTCGCTTCTTAAAGCATACCAAGGACGGAGCGATCCACCTAGATGAAGACTGTTATTTTACTCGCCTACCTGCACGTCTAATTTACCAACTTCTCTTAACTGTCTTCATGTCTTTCAGCTTTGAATATTTTTAATAGAAATCAATTTAGCTTTACGTAACGTAACGTGGGCATATTAAAATTTATATTCCGTGCATATAAAAATAATCAAACATAGGGAATATAAAAAACAACTTTATAGAGTTTCTTAATTTATTTTTTTGTCAGAAATGCTACTGAGTTTACCTACGTTGATTGCACTAGTGGTAAAATATTATGTTTACCTGCGTACATAAATTTCCGATTTCCGAAGATTTATCGCCTACTCTTTCCCCCACTTCCTACCAATTTCCAATGAAATCTAATTCTTCCAACATGGAATAACGTTTAGAACATTTGAAAACAAAATAGTGTCGATTATTTGAAAAAATCTCTTATATTATATGTACAAATATATCTCGCAACTGAAACATGATAAATAATATTTATTAAACATGATTTTGCTTGAAAAATAATTTTTTTTTTCATTTTATTAACCAATATACTTCATTGAAAATACAGAGTGGCGCAAAAGTAACTTTCCTATTTGTTTTTCTAATAATTTCTATGAAAAAAATTACATTTACTAGATCTGGAATAATCCGAAAAAAGTTCCGGTAAAAGTAACGTTGTGGCCCAGGCTGTACGAGCGGTAGATTTATCCTGTTTATACCAAATATACTGGTCCGGTTACTGTAATTGTGGCACCAGAACAAATTGGATTATTTCCATATATCGATCGCCCTTGACAGTCACAGCAGAATCTTGATCAGTTTCGTAGAAACATAGACCAATTATATATCGGCTTTAATGGTACATCAAAACGTCTACCTTTGATGAAGTTATCTTAAATTTTCAACATCCCGGAATCGACAATGTTTCTTCTTGAAAAAACCGTTTAATTGGAAATGTGACTCGTTATTTTTGCGATGTTTAACTAGGCGCGCGAGTTTAGATGCAATGGTTTGTCTTCGGGATAAAGTTGTTACACCAACTGTGATAGAGGTGTAAATTGGTATATAAAATTCGCTGTAGCGTGCGTTGAGAGAGCTGTAATTGAGTAGCACGTATTCTAGTCGATGTATCTAGTTGTTCTTCAACACTCGCCGCTACAAGCGCAATATTGATTAGGTCGATTGATCCGTGGTCTTCCTGTATATTTTATATTTCCCGCAGATCCTCGTTGCTCAAAATTTTGAAAGAAACTTCGATTTTAAGGTGTAGTAGGAACTGTTGCTACGTTGAAAAATTCGCCGTTATTCTGTTTGAGTTCGAATAACTTATTTATTGTTTTGAGGATAAATTCTGTGAATTTTCCCACATTGAGCTCATTGTGTATCGCTTCATATTAAATATTTTACTTCAGTAATAAATACAAAAAAATAAAAAATAAGAATTTCCTAACGCTACTATAGCAGTCAGGCGTGATTTGTTCTCTCTTTATTTTTTTAAAGTAAATTATTAATATTATTTTAGATTTTGGGCAATTTGGTTATTCTTGAAGCTGAACACAATACTTCATTATATGTATAGTCCCTTTCTTGATTGGTCTTAATCGTTAACAGTGTTATTTTATCATTTTGGCGTGTTTATTTCGTTCTTGCAACAATCACACTATAATTATCTAATGTTTTATGATTCGATAATCTTTATTTTCTAGAGTAATAGTTCAATTAGTTCGATCTGTGTGTGCTTCAAATTGTCAAAGATATGGGTGGAGTGTGCAGCTTTAGGATGCACTTGAAGACAATTTTATTAAGAAGTCTTATCAAAATGTGAGATTATAAATGAACGTTATACATACATACATCACACTTTACCTAAAGTCTTATATGTTACTGTCACATATCGGAAGACCTATAAAAGTTTCATTGTAGTTCGTCTTACCTTGGTAAGTTTTCTGCGATTTTCTTACCAAATATGTTTTTTTTAAACATATGCAGATGCAAGAAAGTTCCTCAATAAATGACTGCAGCCACCACTTTCCTATCCTAACACTTAACTTGTTCTTTCTTTTTATAATATATTTAACCTATCAATGTAATATATTTACTCTATCAACAATAAGTTCGAATCAGCAGTTAAAACGCTCTTGTTGAGAGGCTGTTTTCTAAATGGTGCTTTATGAATTCTACATATATTATCATTATTTTATTATGATGATTTTTAATTGTCGTCAGCTTAAGTGTGATTAATATTCCTGTAAATTTTCTTATATACTACCTTGATCAAAAAGTTTTAGGACCGGCCACCGTTTGGTGCCGTCAGTCACCCGATTGCAATTCTTTTGAAAATGGCATCAACTGTGCATCAACGAGTTTGCATTAAATTTTGTGTGAAAAACGGATTTAACGGTCCGCAGACCTTGGAAATGCTGGAGAAGTGTTTTTCGGTGGCACAAACGCTTCATAAGTGGTCGTGAGTCGGTCGAGGATGACGAACGCAGTGGCAGTCGAAAATCGATGCAACCATCAATAAAATCAAAAAATTATAAACTAAAAAAAGATTAACCACTTTAAAAACTTAAATAAATATTTAGTTTTAAAACATAGTTTAAAGATAGGTAAGTCTTGTGATAGCTTTAAATTATTATTTACCTCGACATGTTTTTAATTCCTATAGGGGGTGCCATTTCATGATTACATACAAACTATGATAGTTATTTGTTTTGACTTCGAACATTAAGTCAAAATATCTGGATAAAATTTCGTAAAACCTATATTGTGTAGATGTCCAGTTCATAGATCAGTTTTCAGCACGCACACATATCCTGTATCTTGAATGAAAACGATGTTTTTTATTGTTTATTATAATGATTATCATAAAAGCTGTAGATAAATTGGTTATTATAAAAAGATTATGCTCTAGCTTGGTATGGTTTTGTAATATTACAATTATTGATTGTAAAAGGCTAAAAAAATTATGCGTTAAACGAGTAGCTCGTTGTAGGAGCTAAAAAAATTATACCATTAAAAAAATAATAAAGAAAAATCATTTGTGGAGAGACAACATACACATATAGTAGGAAAATAATCATAATATTTTGGGTATTTACATGACCGCTGAGCAATGACAAACTCGACACCATTACATACTGAACAACTGTTCCCACATAACTATAAATCCCCAAAGCAGTATCAAAAGGTTAAATTTACAAACTTTCTATTAACAACAACTCGACGAAATAAAACTAATGGAATTTCTCTGTTAATCCTGATGCAGAAAAATAGTTTTTAAAATTTTGTTAAATCTTGCATAATTAAAAAATAAATACGTTTCAGTATTTTTAGGAGTAAAATATAACTACTGGCGATAAGAACAGAATACATACAATAAAATGTGTGCCTTATGTTCAATATTTTATGTTTTAATGTATGATAGAGTAAACAATTGTTAACTAAAACGATAAGCGTTTTTAACCGGTGGATATCATAACTATAATTGAAAAAATAATCTTGAGAATTAATGGTCAAATTTAAAAAATGAGATGCGAAAGACTTATCAAACAAGTATGTACGAGTATGTCTAGAATGAATGGAGAACGACTGAGAAGGGGACCAAGACAAGTTGAAGGAAATATTATAGCGGAAGAAATTTTAACTGAAGGAAAGTTAAGAAGTACTGATTTAGATGAGGCGAGAGATAAATGCATGGTTAGCAAAGCGTGGAGATCTGTCATCTCTGCTTAACCTAACAGAAACATGGCGTGATGTAATGTGTGTGTTATTTATTAGTTGAATATTTTAATAATGTTAACAAAATATATGCCTTCATTGTTACGAACATTGTATGTTGAGTAAAAACTGACTTAAAATTTTGGGGTGATTTTTGGGTTTGGCAAACATCTATGCTATCAGTTCTCTATGTTATCAGTTTCTCAAAATCAAATACTCCAAAACTATGAAATTTTTAAATAAATCATCGCAATTGTTTAAAAAAGGTTTAAAATTGATATCAATTTTTGACCTAAAACCGAAGTTTAATACATCATCACGTCCCTATTTGATGTAGGCAGAGTGAACAGATCTATACTTCATGATACAAAATTTTTAATAACGTTTAATTTTAATAAATATGGTACACTTAAAGTAAAAACTTAATTAACACGGCATAACATTTTGTTCAAAATGGCGATTTCCTTTATTTTTTATTTTGTTTTTCATCACCTTGACGACAGAATTAGTAAAAATTAAATGGTAAAAGGATAATTTATACGAGTATATCATAGCACTATTTCAAGAATATACGCTCTTCAAGGGCGCTCCAATTCGAGACTCGAACCCAATATTATTTACAAATTAGAACTATTACAAAATAAATAAATAAAAGTTGAGTGTAAGGAGAGGAAGGTAGTGACTGTAGCCATTAGATTAGGTTCATCCTCATTAGATTTAGATAATGGAATTGATGTTTACCTAAGAAAAATAAAGTTTGTATAAGGAATTAAATCAAGAAAATTGAAGTTGAGTGTGAGGATAGAAAAGTGGTGATTGCGGTCATTAGATTATGTTCTTCCCTGTACCTTAAAAAAATACTTATTTGGTCAGAAACCGCGAAAATCTTACTAAGGGAAGACGAACTACCAACAAACCTTCGAAAAGCTTCCGAAATGTGATGGTAACACATTCTGCTTTAGGTGTAGTATTGTATGTAGTGTTCCCAAAAATAGTTGTTTTCAAATGCTTCCTAATGCTGCACATGTCACCTATATATTATACTGAGAAGCAGACCATTCCACATCACAGGACCAACAACGGCAAAATCTTTATCGTAATACCTAATACTATTAAATCGATTTATTAAATTAAGAAAAGTTTTACTCCTCCCCGAAGGAAAATTTTAAAACAAGTAAAAATATAAAAATGATATCTTCGAATGCCTAGATCCGACACTGAAGTTGAGCAGGAAATATTTCATAAACAAGCGAAGAGTCTCTGGCAAGATTGCGTGCATGAGAATAGGGACACGGGGCCATTTACGAACACTATGAATCGCTGAATGGACAAATAAAGCCGTGCTATATGACAAATGTTGTCGGCTATGGCAGTATTTCTGTATGGCTGTTGGTTGCGCCACGCAAATAAATAGTATGAGAAATCGTTTGTCTGATAGCGATCGGGGCGTGCCGCGGTAAAAATATCGCGGGAACGACGCTGCGGACCCGCGAATTCGATATTCAAAATGAAATTTGAACTGAACACATTTCAAATTCCGAACATGAATTTTTTTTCGCGTGTAATAGAATGTATGTAATCACACTAGGAGTAATGAAATTTTAGAGAAAGTGTCTGAAATTTATTACACAAAATATTTTGAATCTGATACGATATCCATGGTCTAGTTAGTTAGGTACCTCACTTTCAGCTCGGGGATAGCGGATTCGATTCTTAGACTTTTTATGAACGATTCAAGTCGGGTGTTTAGTTAAAGTCTCTTTAAAATCGTTTTGGTAGGTTAGAAAAAATTGCCGAATGGCAATAATCCCCATCATGATGTATACAACAAAATTGTAAAAAAAATAACTTAGCCGTCTTTAAAAAAAACTCAAATTATAGGTAAGGTTCTTTGATGAGTACTGAATATGTATTTTTCTGAAATATTTGCAACTGATTATCCTAGATTTTTCAATCGTATAGTACTCTTCAACATATTTGAATTGGTGATGATATATATTGAAAAATATGGCCGGCGGATATATTTATCCACTTGATTAGGCACGGAGCTCGCGGTTCGTCATCGCACGTGTTTGCAATACTAACCCATACGTGTAAAAGCACAAATATACGCTCACGTGCAGCGCGTATGAGTATTGTTACCAACAGCACTCTTTTTCTAGACTGAAACCCTTTTTCCGGGTATCATCATGTATTGAAACAGAAACTCAAAAGCATGGTGTGTGTCAAGCGTCTTATCAACTACAACAAGGAGGTTGTTCAAAGTTTTATGATTCATCTAACGCAAATATTATAATTATTCTAAATTGTTATTCTGTGTCATGCACGGTTTCTGAGCTATTATAAAATAGTTTAAATTATAATTTGATGTCAAAACTACAAAATCTTCACTGACAACTGTTATTTATTGTAGTTAATTTTCACAAACGATCTATTTAACATATTTTTGCTAGTTAGAAGAGACGGCCAAACCGCAGTATACCCGCCAAGTTATACTATATACAATAAAAGCGTAACACAATACAAAAAAAACTTTCGTATCACAGTTCTTACATCTGGTTTCATTTTACACAAAATTATAATATTAAGCCTTGAGTGCCTCACCAATGCTTTTTAATCATTACTTTAGGATATTATATAAAATTGATATTCGAGGAGTTAAGTTGTTTACCAACGTTTCTTTTGTCTATGACAAAAATTATGGTTTTTTCGATAAGGTGCCTACCGCAAACCGTATTGGAGGAAACACGAAGCACACTCTGTGTGAGGTGATCGATTACCGAGGCCTTTATCAATCAAAAAACCTCAGCATTTATTTGTAACGAAAGATGGATTGCTATTGTCAATGTGCGATGGAAACATTTTCAATACATGAGATATACATTTTACCAGGCAAAATATCAGAATATGCTATTTTGTCATCCTGCATAAATATTTATTCTTCATAAATATTTAACGTGAAATATTTTCAAATCTTGATAAAAAAATCACATTAGAAATATTTAAATGATCGCTAACCGAAGGCAATGACCGCTAATAACTGTTTTATTCAGCAGTCGCACATGACATTAACATTGCGTTTCACTTCTAAGTCTTTAAATGACCTCCGTAGCCTAGTTGGTAAGAAATTCGACTTCCACCCGAGGGTTTTGGATTCGATTTTCGTTAATATCCGAAAAAAAAGGAAAAAAATTGACGTGCTGGAGTATTGTTAGCAATACACATGCGATATAATTTTCAACATGTGTCATAAAGAACTGCGGGTTCCGCACCTAATCCATTGGTTTCAAACCCAAAGGCGAGATTAATGCGATCGAAGACAATTTAGCCTCCTGAAAAAACAGGAACAATATTTCGTCGTTTGACAATATATGACGCCTTGTGTCGGTGTCGATGCCGAGTAGTTAGACTTCCAGCGGTTACGAAATAGTCTTACTTAAAGGTCTTTTTTTCATCTATATTTGTTTTCCTAGCGTTTATTACCTTCCCTCACATACATTCTTGGAAATATCTTTAAGTAACTTGTGTTAGGAAATACGTCCTTAGTGAGATACAGGCAAAATCCTAGTTTACTGGGGATACGAAAAATGAAAGATTATAAACCCAGATCCATTAAAATTGTGTGTCCAAATTAAATTACCTGTTGTCTTTTCTCAAATTATGTATTTATAGATTTCCTGCCATGTTCGATTCTCGTTGGTACACATTTTTTTCAAACAAGTCTGGTTTTCATATATTTTCTGTTAGTTGGAAAACATTTCTGCTTGGTCATTAACCTAGTAATAAGTCCGTTAGATTTTTCTGTTTTCGAAAGAGCAATTTGTTATGATACAAAAAAATTAAAGCAATATGACGAAAGAGTTAAAGCAATATGTTACGATAAATTCCTTTCAAGCAGATATCTGTAATTTTCTAACATAAAACATACAATCTCCCTCAAGGAAAACAAACACAAATCCGTTAAACCCTTGTTCCTTCAATCCTGTTTCACATAATAGATATCTGCAGGAGACATTTTAATATTTTCTCCAAATAATATTTTTATCCTTAATTCAATCAATTTCGTTCGGTTGAAGGAATATAATATATCAGAAAAAGTAATATACGTGTAAATACAAATCCAACATGATTTGTTTGCGTACAATTCGACTGTTAATAAGAAAAAAAACTGAAAATCTATCTAGCTTTGTAAAATCTCTTGTTAATTTTAAGATATCTTACTTAAGCTTAAATATGTGGTCTGGGATAAGAAATTTACAAAGCATTTGTGACGCCAATCATATCATACATACAAACATATACACGCGTGTCTCTTGTAGGGTAGATATAAAGAACAGGTCTCCAAACTTTTCTATCCATGCACACAAATTTCACTTATTCCACATTCATACATTTCTTCATGCACAATATTCTATTATTCATACTTCTCACTTTACCTTCTTTTAAAATCTGTTCCGTTTAATCCATTAAGTTTTTCTCAGTCTACCTCGTACTTCGTCTGCCAAATCCAAGTTTCACTTTCAGAACCAGAATACTTATACGTATTGTTATTTTTACTACTAGACTAATCATGACTTATGGAATAGAGTCCATAACAAAACTAAATAGAAAGCTCACAGTTAACAATACTTAGATATAGAATTAAAAGCTCTCTCATCCGAGAAATATTATAAAGTAGAGAAATATGTGAGATGATATCGATATCTTAGAAGATATTCTCGAGTTCATTTGGAACGGATAAATAACACGAGAGTTCACTATATGGCAATGCAAGAAATACCCACTGGCAGTACTCAGCAAGACCTCCGAAATGATAGAAAGGATATCTGTAAGTCAACATTCGAAAGAGATAGCCCTGGTGGTAAGAGACTACAGGTCAACCTGAAGAGAAGAAGACATATTCTTATGTTTAATGTATTCTTTAACAATCTGATTTACCGAATCGATAATTTTCGCAATTGATTTTATTTTATGTTAATTTATTAAATATTTATCATGTTTAAAAGTTAGAAATAAGTCATTAGATCCGTCAAAGTATAAAAGCTCGCAATACATTATGCGAGCTCTTTCGATTCTCTATAACACGTGATTCTGGTGAGAGTTCGTCTAATAACAAATCTCACACTCGCTAGACGTGTACTATACAATTGATGACGAACAATGAGTTACATGCCCAGTGCAGTGGTTCTAAACTCTAAGGCTCAATAAATGAGGCCGAAGACCATATTATCTCCATGTCACGATCATTAATATGATTGATTCATCAATTATACCCGTAAAAATAAATAAAAAATATAAAAATTAAAACATGATTATTTTTTCTCTTCGTGGTCTAATCTTAAGTTCCACTTGATTGCGGGAATATAATTTTCTCTGGTGACAAAGCAACAAAATTATCAAAAATGCGTTTAAATATGTGAAATATTATAATGAAGAATTTCGCTACTTGGGGAACATGTTTTCGAAAGGTGGCAAGACAAATCAAGATATCGGAAGTCATCTACCTGCAAGCAACAAGGTCAACGGTGCACATAGTATTGTTTCTGCCAAAAAGTCTAACGCAAAACCTTGTACCGCAATTATTATACACAGTGGTTTATTAGTACGTATACCTTAATATATGGAAGCGAAGCGTGGGCATTGAAAAGAAGTTATATGTTATAAGTGGAAACCTGTGAATTGCTAAGAATATCTTGACCGAATAAAATGTACGGAGTAAGGAATACTCGGATAAAATATAACATATTCTCATTCTTTATACGAAAATAATCAAAGCGCCCTTGGAGTG
This sequence comes from Odontocerum albicorne, assembly GCA_949825065.1. Classification (NCBI taxonomy): domain Eukaryota; kingdom Metazoa; phylum Arthropoda; class Insecta; order Trichoptera; family Odontoceridae; genus Odontocerum; species Odontocerum albicorne. The sequence goes on along the minus strand of OX463852.1, from coordinate 20,734,449 downwards.
GCTCATTACAAACTAACGGCTCCGAAAAATAATGCATAATCTTAATAAAAGCACCTTGGCTCACTAAAAATAATTCATAATCTTAATGAAAGCACCTTGGTTCACTAAAAATAATTCATAATCGTAATGAAAGCAACTTGACTCACTAAAAACCATAATATATAAACTATTTGTTTTGATTATTCTTATCATCCCAAAATAATGCGTTCGTTATTATTTGATGCAATATTAAACTACGAGTATTATATTTAAATTGTCAAAAAATATATAATTAATGACAAAATTATTATGTTTGTTAAGTGTACAGAATAACTCTTTCATTGTACACAATACGATATGTTGGGTATATTACCGTGTGGCAATTTTCTTACGACCAACCAGAAAGACGATGTCCGTGGCCTGGAGGTAAGACGCTTCTCTACAGATCCAGAGGTTGCGGGTTCGATCCCCGCTGGAACCCAGATTAAAAAATATGTATATTCCAGTCTGGTTTTCACTTAGAGCCCATTAAAACATATTTTTGGTTAGTTGAGAGAGATTGCCACATGGCAATAAACTCGCCAGGTTAAAAAAAGAAATGTAAAGTGGCCTGATGTGAAACCGAAACTGTTACTGTTCAAAATATTATTTCATCGGACAGATTTCATCAAACACTATTTAGTCTTGTTTGTACTCCCCTAATGATGAGGTGAAAACTTTCAAACTGGTAGGGTTATACTATTTCATAAAGTGGAATAAACAGTGTTTGATAAAACAAATTACAAAGTAATAGCGCTGTGCTACTCTCCTCGTACGACACAGGCACTTTTTCCGCCTAGTGTTCGAGGGTATAAGGATACCTATGACTTCGGTCATATCTATTATTTTAAAGAAAAAAAAACTTAATTTGTAATTTATCAGAGGTCCATAGCAATTTATCCAAATATTAAGGGGTTCGCCAGAGAAAACGTTTGGGAACCGCTAGCTTAGACCATTTACTTTGTATGAGAGTAGAATATGTAAGCTTTTGATGAATAACTCTCAAGAGAGAAGTAACCTTTTTTGCTTGAAAAATGATATATAGGTATATATATATAAACAAAGATGTCCTGAAATATACCAAAATAATTTTATTCGTATAAGTTACATACTCGTATATAATGTGATATTTAGAGAAACTTTAAATTGAATAAGTTCTCCGTTAAAGGCGTAATTGATTAGAATTCCAGCATATTTATTTATGTTTTATAAAGCTTAAGTAAGCTGATTTTAATTTAAACACACGCTCGTATTAAACGCTCGAGTTTTCTATCGCGACACATATATTTCGCCTCTTTCTCTATCCATACACCTCACACAACTCTTACGATTTCTTTGACTTTTACATTTTCTTCATTAAAAATATCATTCACTCGATCCAACCATACTTTTTCACTTACATTTTCATCACATATTTTTATTGTTTGTCTTTCTTCGTCAATTTATGATACGCAATCAAACCATCTCAAAGTGCACTGCTTCATCTTACTTTATAAATCAATCTAAAGATCACATTCATTCTTAATAACTTCATTCCGTATTCTGTTAGACATTATCATCATATTGGGTTCTCACTACACGCATTTTTAATAGCATAAATACTTTGACTACTTATCAATCGTTTTCAAAGTCCATGTTTTACTTTTCCCTTCCATGCATCAAAGTTGGAATCTTAATATTGCGGTTTATTCTAAATAAAATAAATAATAATTTCCGTTTTATTCACCACTGTTTCATTTATTGAGTTCCCTACCGATTTCGAAGACCATTGACTTCGTCAATAAGAGACACCTTATAAAGTATTATCATTGCCTACGAAGAAGAATAAAAGTAAGACTAACACTGTAAAGATGCGTGAACTGCAAAGAAAAATATATGGCGTTCCTGCATAAAAAAAATACGTAATGAAATTATATAAAAGTAACACATGGATAAAATTAATGTTGCAAATAAGATGAGGAAAAAAGCATTAAGATGTTTTGGATGTGTGGTTAGAATAAATAGCAAAAGAATGGCGTAGAAAACATACAAGTCAGGAGTGCTAGATGTGCGTGGAAAATGTGACTTTTTTTTATGTCGAATAGATTTTGAAAGAAGGTAACGTGAGAAGTATAAATGTTAAAAGATTATGCATTATGACACGTATAAATATGGAGGAGGTGAACGTTATGTGGCTTGATAGAAAATGCTATCTCTGCTTACCCCGCGGAGGACATGGCATGTATGTAATGTATTTTATTATTATTCATAAAATTATTTTACATAATTTTGTGCAACCGTTACAAACATTTTTAGTTTAAGTGATCCACGTTTTGAAAGAAGGTAAATTGAGAATGATTTATAATAGAAGATTGTTCGTCATGAGATGTATAATGTTGGAGAGGGAAATAGTTTATTTAGACCAAAACGATATATTCTGTGTATTTACTGATAGAAACATGGCGATGTATTTATTATTATTTATTTGCAATAAAAAAGTTCCACGTTGTTAAAACTGTAAATAGTATTTAATGGACTACAAGTATTATTAATAATAATAAAAGTATAACTTAGATAGCACCGTTTAGAGAGTAAACCTTCCTCAAAGATGATTTTAGTCAGAAAACCATAGAAAGAAGAATTCATAAAAATAAGATACTTAACACGTTCACTGCGTCGAACACGGCTCCCGTCTCCATACAAATATTTTGTATAGACACGGGAATCCTTGAATGTTTAGTGCACTCATAAACGTCTTCCGATAAGGATTCGTCGCCGGTTTCATGTGTTTTGAAGACGATACGAAGGAATACACTTGTATATGATGTTTCAATAGAAAGTAGAATTTGATTTATAACAAAGTTATGGGTTTTCAAAAATTCGCCAATTTTCAGCATCTCTGTATGACATTAAGTATTTTATACGCAGTGAACGTGTTAAGTAAAGACACATAAACAAAATATGATTTTGTTAAACGACTTGAAGTTTATCCCTATATTGCTGAATCAAATTTCTAACAATAGTTTGAGTAATTCCCAATAAGGTCAACTGTATTCCATAACCATAACCAATCCGTTCAGTCATTTTTTAATTGCCAGAACGATCCCGCATTGTGTGACGATCTGATCTGCATTGTTGTCCTGTCATTGCCAATCTCAATACTCATTGTTATTGCATTATCCTCGGTAAATGTGGTAAATATATGTACACCCCTCGGGCCGGGCCGGGCCGGGCCGGAGTGGAGTGTAAAGGTACGCGTTCACTTCATCGAATACATTCATCGAGTTAATTTTATATATTCGCATACTTGTGTTTATAAAGAGTCGTTATAAAATATGTAAACCAACCGAGTATTTCAAGCATAACAAAACTGATCACTCATAGTTAATTTTTAACAACCGCAACCTTTTAAAAAATCATTTTTTTAAACAAAAAAACATAAAGAATCATAATTCTATGAAAACATCAAATCAATCATACCTAAAAACACATCACATAGCAAAAAATAACACAACTATGTTAAATGAAAAACATCAAAACTTAAACACACACTTAAAACAGGTAAATATTTGTGTATATATAACATACAAAATAAGGAAAAAAAAATACGCGAGTATATAATTTTTTTAAATTTATTTGTGCTTTTTAAGTAGAAACTGCTTTAAATTCAAAACAATTAATTTAAATCAAAATAAACATAGTATTACATAGTAACTGAATTGAGGAAAGTTTGCAAAGAATAAAGATATGGTAGGTGTAAATAAACACATAATCTAGGAGGCTCAAATACTTTAATAGTTGTGCGATCACGGGAGATAGGAAGGTTAGTATTAACATGTTTGACTCGAATGCTTGTTATGCATAACAAACCCCCACTTGTAAAAATAAAACAAAATAACAAAAACATTAGTTTTCATAGCCATGACACAAAATTAAAAAAGTTAGACTAAATACTCTTCTTTTTGTGATTCTCAATAACAAATAATTTACAATGAAAAGGTCGCTTATGTTGCGCAATGTTTATTACTCCCCGATGACTAAGATGAGTACGAGTCGGTCCAGTGAGCGCTCGCCCTTAGCGGCACGCAGCTATTTATAGGGCTGACACAGTCGACCGTGCGTGTCAATGAGGCCATTCACTCAATCCTATTAAGATAAACAACCCGATGAAACATGCCAAGCGGCTGACTGATCATTGTTTTATGACTGTCCCCAGGACTGGAATGTAACGCTTAGAACAATTTTGATATCAAATTATCTTTCGTAAACATATACTCGTACGAGGATAAGGTAACGCTTAGTTTCTGTATTCTCCTCGATGTCTGACAATTGTTTTATGACTATATATCACCTCTTCATCCAGCCAATATCGTCAAGATCACCAAAGAGAGGTGATGCATCAATTAAGTCAAATATAACTATGGGTTCTACATCCCATGATCATAAAACTATTTAAGTATTTGAGCATCCTGGAATATGTTTTTCCATTTTTGTTGATCCATAAACTCTTTATTTCTTCAATTCAGCCAAAATTAATTCTCGTGACAAAACTAGTAAGTAGAAATCTTTTCATACTGTTATATTTTCAGTACCCTACATAAATGTTAGAACTTCACCTTATTCTATCCTGGTACACATATTTTGCCCTTCTGCCATGCACATGCACATCATAATAATAATAAAAAAGCAATTTATAAAGTGCTATTTAGAGAGTAGACTCTCCTCAAGGGTGTTCTAACCCAGTATTATTAAGTTGAATGTAAGGAAAAGAAGGCGACGTGAGGCGCGGCCATTACATTATGTACTTAACTGCATCTGTCTTTATTTAGAAAAACAAAAGGTAAGAAAACTGCAGAAAACTTACCAAGGGAAGACGAACTACAAAGACACCTTTATGGATGTTGTGATAGTAATACATTTGGCTTTGGGCGAAGTTTAGTGTATGTGTGTACGTATTGTTCATATATAATCATAAATTTTTATAAAACCTCACAGAAAGGGTTTTCTTCTAGTGCTTCCTAAAGCTGCACACGCCGCCCATATCTCGAACACTTAGAAGCAGACCATTTTATACCACAGGATCAATAAAATTAAAGCCTTACCATGCATACTCGCTTAATATACAGTATTTTCACTCTTCCCCCTTTTTGAATTTAATTTATTCAGTTGTGTCTCGTTTCTCTAGGTATTCCCAAACTCTCCACGTCTTCTACACTACTAGTATAGATTCTTTTTGACAACCTTTTATCATTCATTCTTTTTACGTTTTCAGTCCATCTTAAAACTCCATTCTTCATCTTAACCATTTCCTTTCAGTCCCCATTTTTTTCCTAATGTCGTCATTTCGTACTCGGCCATCCATTTTGCTTCCACGCATTATATGCTACGCTCTCAATTTTACTATATGATAAATATTATTAAAAGTGCTTTACATAATAATTTTCAAAGCACAGAAACTATGAAGTATGTTACATAGAGGGCTTAAGGAGATAACGGAACTCATTAAAAACCAATTTATTTTTAGTAAATTATGCATAATAAGAATCCATCAACACTGTATCGTTATGATCTGTCGTCTCAAATACACAAGAATATTTATTCATCTCCTAAATATAAGATATTTGTATAGATTAGATTGTCTTGTTCAAGAAATGTATTGACTAACGCGAAAAATATTTTTTTTATCTTATGACTATTTGTTAAATTAAATATTTTTTTTATCTTAAGACTGTTTCAGTGATTATTTCCCCTTTCTTTCTGGTTTTATTTGTTAATTTTATTTATTTTTTTAATATATTATTAATATTCTCTAAACAAAATCCTCTGAAGAAATATTTCCAATAAATTCTTTCCTTCCGAGGTAATTCTTCTCTTGGATAAGTAATATTGAAACAAGAAAAAACAATCATTTTCAGTGATTATTTCCCTTTTCCTTCTGGTTTTATTTGTTAATTTTATTTATTTTTTTACTAAATTATTAATATTCTATAAACGAAATCCTCTGAAGAAATATTTCCAATAAATTCTTCCCTTTCGAGGTAATTCTTCAAAGTTTCGTTCGCAACTGATTTAAATAAACAAGGAAACATTTACGTAAATTCTGATTTCTAAAGGCAAAATAAAAATATTTTTATCGGAATATTTTTCGTTATTTACTTGAGATATGTTTGCGATTTTTTAAATTAACGTGAGGACACTTGCAAAAACTTGAAAATTGTTAAATTATATTGTATTACTCTTTCGTTATTTGCGAGTTAATTGGCATGCAACGATATCTTCTAACCAATTAGAAAGATGATAGAGAGGGCAAACTTGATGATAGAGGAGCTTAAATAAAAAGCTTGAAAAACGATAGAGAAACTTAAATAAAAACCAAAGTAATACATTTAAAAAGAACTAATATCAACGTAAATCGAACCCGCAACCCCCGAGCTGAAAGACAATCTTTTCACTATCGAGGCCATGGAAGTCGCGTAAATTTTAACTAGGGTTTTTGCTAATAAATTATTTGGATTCAACATGGAAAAAATGTTTAAGCACAGTTTAAAAAGAAACAAATACAAATTTGATATTTTTAAGGAAAATAAATATGACGAGAGGTATACGTTGATATCATTATATCCTCGAAAATTTCAAGAAAATAATGCAGGTGATATTTGAAGAGACAAGTACAGAACTAGATTTAAACCAGTGACCTGCTACACAAATATCCAGCGTGTTAACCGCGCATACACGCAATTCGATAAATTTAATTCAAACGAATTAGCCTTATGTGACGAACATTTAACTTATTCTTTTTCTCCCTGGCTCCATCCCAACTCACTGTCTACCCCAACAGTCTTCGCAGATAAAGATGAACTTAAAAATAAGAAATATTTTACTCAGCTAATTAATTTCTTCAGACGGGATGATCCCACCGAGAGCAGTGTTTAGATCACATCGAAAGTGTTTGTGGTCTATTGACGCAAATATACATAATTTATAAAAATAATTATAATAATGTTTAAAGTTTTAATGAGTTCGAAAATATTAATGCAAAAGGAAAAATTGTTTAAGAGATGTAAAATCTTTTGCTTTCTTTGGTTATTTATTACATGTTATTTATGACTGTATCTCCAATTCTTCTAAATTCATTGTTATGTATATTTTTTTGGACGCATGTAACTTTTACTAACTATCCTTAAAATTATACTTGGACCCTAGTATATAGTTCATAAATCCCAAGAAAATGTTATTAGATAGATAACGCTTATGTTCTTGTATTATAATGCCTATGTTTCTTTGTGTCATTCCAATAAATATGTAACATATTATCAGGAGCACATTATATTTAATATACACTGCTCTAATGTAGTTTGACTCGCTTTTTTGGGTAAAAAATATGTTTAGCTATACATAGTTATAGTTTGTGTACTATGCAGATTTTATTTCCTTTGAAAATAAGTTTGAGACATCGAGATCATTCTATCAATTTGTAGAACATTTTTCCAATTTTCTCTGACATTCTATTTTATATTGAGGTAAATACTCGTATGTGGTTTATTTGATCGCGCCTTTAACTTATTTTTATGTTTGCTTTAATACATTATGAAGTACACTTTCGTTGTATACAGTACAACCTGGTGGGCATATATCCATGTGGCAGTATCTTACAACCAAGCAGAAAGAGGTTTAAGATGCCTTAAGGAAAGAAAACAAGACTTGAATAATTTTTTTTAATTCTGAGTTTTAACGAGAATTGAACCTGCAGCCTCCGGGCTGGGATACAAGCGTCTTACCAACTAAGCCACGGGGGTTGTCTGTGATGATAACACAAATGACATTTTAGTAAGATATAAAAAAAATATGTTTGTGTGGTGTTGATTAATTTGAAAAAAATAAAACAAATCTTGTAAAACGTCACCCAGTGCTATATAGTATTACTTTCTTTTTAATTGATGTTCTAACTTGTACCTCATTTTTTAAATTTATTCTTATGATATCGTTTAATGCACAAGATTTGGAGATTCGGAGATATCAAAGAGCATGGTTGGAATACAACCTAATCTTTGGACTCATTCATCAAACCGTCAGACTTAGAACAACTTGAGTAGGCACGAAACATGCAGTTCGTCATCGTACGTACTGGCAATACAACTCCGGACGTGAAGTGACAACATAAACATTTAGTAGTAAAAAAATACTACACGGCCGTTGATTAATGATAAACTCAACACCATTACGTACTGCAAAATTACACAAACTTAACGAAAAATCCCCAAAGCAATATCAAAAGCTTAAACCAACAAACTTTATGGTAACAACTTGACCAAATAAAACTAATACAATTTTTCTGTTAATCCTGATGTAGAAAATTATGAATTAATAAACTTGTATTAATTCTTGTGTTTTTTTAAATATATTTATATATAATTTTATTTTTTTTGAGAAAAATACAATTACTCGTAATAAGAGCAGAATAAATGCGTAAAAAATATCTGGTATTAGTGTTTGATAGAGTAAGAAATTATCCGATAATAAATAACTGTTCGTTGGAACCAGATGGTAAACTCATAATTAGAATTAAAAAAGGAATGGTGAGATGATGTGGTCACATTGAGAGAGTGAGTTGCGAAAGACTTACGAAACAACATATGTTTGAAATTGATGAAAAGCGAGAAAGAGGTAGTCGAAAACGAGATCATTGAAGAAATTTTAAGTGAGAGAAAGGTAAGAAGTCTGAAAAACATGAAAGCATGTATGACGAGGTCTATGAATAAGAACGAGGTGAGAACCGTATGCCTACCCCCAAAAAAGGCATAGCATGATAGTATGGTATATATATATCATATATGTATTTTAAAACCCAAAATCAAAATGTATTTATTCATCAGTCCTTTCGCATTTCAAATACGACCCTGACTTTCAGAAACTATTTATTTTTCGTATTTTTAATTTCTAAAAATCCTTTTTCAGTTCAACTGCAGATCCAGTGACTTCACAAGATCCATTAAGATAATAACAAATATCGGAAAATATTTTCGATGGACGGCAATATTTTAAAAGGCATAAAAAACTCATTGTTTCTTGAAATTGTTTGTTGATGTTTCAAGCTCATTTGTTTTCTTTTTAATTAATAATAATGTCTCCTTTATTCGCTTTCTTTCAAAAACTCTCTCTTTTTCTTATTACTCTTTACTTAAAGTCTGCTCTCCTCGTATACAAACGTCAGTGTATAGGGGCTGTTTCTTGGTCTATTTGGGAATTCTTCTGTCCATACTCAGTATTTGATCACCAGATTGCTTGTTGGCTTACTTTATCTCTCCAGACAATAGGAATTGGCAATTTTATATAGGAAAAAGTGTCATTCAACCCACTTTAGATAGGAGCTTGAAAAATCCTTGAAAATTATTATACACTCGTTTATCCTGAGTCGCATTAACCGGGTTTCGCAGACGTGTTCGCAGATAAATATTTGAGAGAGCGCATAGATTCAGCCTTTTCTTTTATTTTTTCAAGTGACAAATATAAGTGTAAAAAGTGATTCTTACCATAGAACGAAAACTTGAAATAATCACAAAAAATTAAAAAAGGTTTTCGGTGAAGTCAGAAAAGTATACAAAACAATGCTACTTTAACTAACGTTGAAAGATAACTCGATTATTTGGAGGGACAGGCAGATAATACCTTGCCGATAAGTTAATGTTGCTAAATCTGCGTACGTCTAAAGTGTAAGCTGAGGTAAACAAAGCTTCTTTTTCAACCTTTTCTTGTTAATAAAGTATGATAATTTAAAGTTTTTTGGTTTAATTTTTTACGATAAAATTTTGTCTGAGAATGGCCGCGGTTTTTATTCGGGTCGTTGTTTTCCCTATCGTCCTGGATAATTGAAAGTCTACTGTAATTGATAAGAAAAAATCTGGACAAAAAATCAGGTGACTGTTCAAATAATAAAATAAACTTTTCCAATAATAAAATAATCTTTATTTGTTAAAAATATTCCGAAAACGTGTGAAGACGACCTGCAAGTTCCATGCATACTCTAGTAACTCAAGTCCGAAAGCTCAATCAACGAGAACGAAGACAATGTTGTCTTCCGGCCACACCCTTTAATATGTCTGAATCACCAATTTGAATATATTGAAGCGTTGCATGAAGGATGTTTTTTCATTCAATATTTAAATAAGCTCAAAATGGGTGATAAGTGCTTTGGAAATTTAGTTAATATTACCATATATATTTTTATGTATCAGAAGAATCTTTGTAAGGCAAGATTCACTTTATTTATTATTAGATTGTCTTCCACCTCTGGATGCCCATTTAAAAAAAAAACAAAGTTTTAGTCTTGTATTCCCTAAAGTCTTGTTTAACACATATCTGATTGATTAAAAAAGATTGCTAACTGGCAATAAACCCGCCAGATTGTTTGGTATAAATCAGAAATGTAATACAACACAGTCATAAAAGCCATAGTGGTTTTGCATTGACTGTCGAACTTCCTTTATTAAAATACAAAACTTAAAAAAACAATATGATTACGAATTTTTCTAGTTATTGATGTGTATACTATTTTTTAATGAACTTTATAGATTTATAAAAAAAAATTTACGAAGTTCATAGGTTTATCAAATAACAATATTTTCACCTTAAGAAATATGTTCAGCACCAAACAAATTTCATTCTTCATTAGAAAAAAAATTTAGATAGAAATATTTCATTTAATGATTTATCGTCTTTTTTTCCTACAAATTTCAGAAACCTTTCATGTAGCAAAACGCGTATTCCTTTGTAAAATGGAGCTTCTTTATGTCCCCGAGAAAGAACGTTTAAATACAATTATCATTGTATTTTTTTAGGAAAATCATTGTTCGATTTCTGACATGAAGGAATACAAGCGCTATCCGGTTTAGTTCGTAAACGATATACAAAGAAAATAATGAAAATATTTTTCTTGGAAAAAGTCAGAAAAATTGAAGAAATATCTTTGATCGGCGTAGTTCATTGTATTTTCAATGTCGATGATAACGCTTTTTCATAAATTGTTTCGTTATTTTTCTTCTTACTTTTGTGTTTTTTTTAATATTTTTAACGTTATTTTTACTGTTTATTTTTCTTATCTACCCATCAACACCATTTGTATACATGTACCCATTTATTTAGAGTCTGCGTGATGAGTAGGCTCTTTCCATCGCAATATGTTCAAAATCATCTCCGGAGTCCGGTTCAGATCACTCTTATATTTGTTGATGATATTCTAGCCTAACCTTTTTTTCTCTACAGTTTCATATATTTCCGTTACTATCAAGCATATTTAAAAAATATTGCAGTCTGGTTTTCTCTTGATGTATCTTGATTGTCACGTGGCAATAAGCCCACCAGGTTGAATAGTATACAATAAAACTGAAATATGAAACTTTTTTCAGGATATTGTTACAAACTTTGTCAAAAAAATACTAAAACTGTATCTCACTAGGTCTCGATGCAAATTTTTGAACATGAAAAAATAATTGTTTCAATCATAAAAGAGAGAAAATAGAATGAAACCAAATATTCAATGGTAATACAATATAATTTTTTTCGAAGTTTGCAGTTTTTTCTTTCAAATTAATATTTTTTTGTACCTATACATATTTTATCAAATTTATTATACTAGTGTTATATTTCGTATTTGATTTGTAATATTAACTTTGTAATATTTTGATATCTTCTTTGTAAAATTATGGCATGTGTTACATTACACTGTTCTGCCCTCTGGTAGGAATAAAATTACCATTATTATTAATATAGTGGAGATAATATGTCAATTGATCGATGTCGAAATCTGAGATCGGTAGAATTATTACAGCCGAAATAGAAAGGATAAAATAAATATAGAACCCAAGACACATATCATGGTCACCAGCCAATAATATCGATATTGAAATCCAGAAAATCTCTAGAAGATTGCTTAAGAACTGACGGTTTATCTGCATAAAGTGCGTTTTCATAATCGAACATCAGGAAGACATATTTTGGGCAGGGCCTCATTGATGGAAATGGTAAGATGATCTCTTTTGCTACTAGAAACATGGGGCATCATTGATGTTTTGGGCAGGGCCTCATTGATGGGAATGGTAAGATGATCTCTTTTGCTACTAGAAACATGGGGTATCATTGATGTTTTGGGCAGGGCCTCATTGATGGGAATGGTAAGATGATCTCTTTTGCTACTAGAAACTTGGGGCATCATTGATGTTTTGGGCAGGGCCTCATTGATGGGAATGGTAAGACGATCTCTTTTGCTACTAGAAACATGGGGCATCATTGAAGTTTTGGGCAGGGCCTCATTGATGGAAATGGTAAGATGATCTCTTTTGCTACTAGAAACATGGGGCATCATTGATGTTTTGGGCAGGGCCTCATTGATGGGAATTGGTAAGACGATCTATTTTGCTACTAGAAACATGGGGCATCATTGATGTTTTGGGCAGGGCCTCATTGATGGGAATGGTAAGACGATGTCTTTTGCTACTAGAAACATGGGGCATCATTGATGTTTTGGGCAGGGCCTCATTGATGGGAATGGTAAGATGATCTCTTTTGCTACTAGAAACATGGGGTATCATTGATGTTTTGGGCAGGGCCTCATTGATGGGAATGGTAAGATGATCTCTTTTGCTACTAGAAACATGGGGCATCATTGATGTTTTGGGCAGGGCCTCATTGATGGGAATGGTAAGACGATCTCTTTTGCTACTAGAAACATGGGGCATCATTGAAGTTTTGGGCAGGGCCTCATTGATGGAAATGGTAAGATGATCTCTTTTGCTACTAGAAACATGGGGCATCATTGATGTTTTGGGCAGGGCCTCATTGATGGGAATGGTAAGACGATCTATTTTGCTACTAGAAACATGGGGCATCATTGATGTTTTGGGCAGGGCCTCATTGATGGGAATGGTAAGACGATGTCTTTTGCTACTAGAAACATGGGGCATCATTGATGTTTTGGGCAGGGCCTCATTGATGGGAATGGTAAGACGATCTCTTTTGCTACTAGAAACATGGGGCATCATTGATGTTTTGGGCAGGGCCTCATTGATGGAAATGGTAAGACGATCTCTTTTGCTACTAGAAACATGGGGCATCATTGATGTTTTAGACATAAAAAGAAATAATATTATAATGACAAACTTAAATAAGATAAGTTAAACTCCGCCAATCTTTCCAATAATAAAATGGTTAAAATATTAAAGAAGGCCGCCACATCGCACACCATCCCTTTCCTTCTGCGATTTGAGTGTAAGTCAAGTTAAAAGTCAACAAAACTAAGATTCCTGTGATGATGGCAAGCCTTTGATAGAAAAAGTTCCTGCACATTTTTAAAATTCTATGACGACCATACATTTTATCAAACATACACTGTCGACACTCTCAATTTTCAGATTTGGGTTTATTTTATCGTGTCACGTTTTTCTAGGTCGTTCGAACTTCTATATTTTACAGAGTGTACTATATATATTTTTATAGCTCTAAATCTATTCCAGGTGTTTTATGAGAAATTGTGTTATGTTTCGGTATATATTGTATGTTAAATACAACCGGACGATAAACCGACTTAAAGCATTTATTTATAAAAATAGTTTCAACAAAAATCAAACCCGCAACCTCAGGGCATGTAGCCAGGTGTCTTGTTAGCCTAACTACGAAGTTCGTCAAATTCAAACCAAGTCCGTTATAAGGTTTGATCAAATGGTAAAGATTTAAGTTTTTTAAGACGGATTATTATGTTAAGCGAATTTCAAGACGATTTTAACTATCAATCTTGGAGAAATCAGAAGCACTTATCTAAGATCTATAAACATAATGTCAATCGTTTAGAGAACCTTTTCTGATTTCTTAAAGATTTATATTTAAAAATCAGCCTTAAAATAGGTAACATAAAAAACTTTTTTAATCTAAACGATATCGATATTTTTATATATTTCACATAAATATGTTACCATTTATCTCCCAAATTTTCCGTTTTGAAATATTTTTTTCGCCTTAGCTTCAAATAAAAAGTTTTCCCATTAAAAGAGAGATACGTTAACGTTATGCAATATACCAAAAAAACTTTATACTTTTTTCACTAATACGTAGTACCCAGTTTCTCATGAGTGAAGTTTAGCTTTCATTTATTCATTCATATGGTACTCTTCAACAAATTTGAATCGTTGATTCGTGCATATTAAATATTGTCTTCTAATTCATTACTACGCCTCCTTTAAACTAAATGTTATGTGCATCAAATTGTTCATAATAATCCTTGTTATTTATATCAGAAAGTTATTAGAGCTACAAAAAATTACTTCTTTCAAATGAATATCCGATGATGTATTCCTCGAACGATGAAGAAGACAATTAATATACATACACATAATCGCATAGTTGTCATCTTCGTTGCTTGGCCTCGTAGTCGAGGATCCCCTCACCATTCCAACGTCAATTAAGTTGGAAATACAAGCTGCGCCGTGAAATTTGTGTTTTAAGTAAGTAAGTCATTGCACATCAGCAAACTCACTGGCCGCACTGTATTGTATCCGATGGCACACCTGAAGTGAGACGATCGGAGAACACCGGCATATTTTTTTTCCATTTTTTTTAAAGAATATATATGACCAAATTCAATACTGAGTGGAAAAAACCGGTTTCATTCGAGGGGTGTAGCACAGCGCTGAGTTCGATCCGGCAACCTTCCGCACGGATAACCAGTGCATTACCACGTGTCCATGCCCGTCAAATCGCATGGTATATATTTAAGTATAAGCAGAAAAAGCTGATCTCCGTGTCATATTTTCTATTCAAAATAAATCGAATTATTTAGATAGCGGTATAAGACCTATCTCAAGCCGATCATAGGTTATACTGTTGATACCAGAACCGACAAAACTAGAACAAAGAGTCTTCTTTGAATATCTGTGATAAGAATATTACGAACCAGCGTTGGAAAATCTCTCAGAGATAGGGTCAGAATCTCTCACATTCGACAGACCTGCAACACAGAGGATATCATCAGATGAAACAGGCAGAGAAAGAGATTCTAGCGGGACCGTGTGAATAGGATAGGCAGGGACTACAGAATCTCATACATTGCGGCACACGAGATCCCAGCAGGAGAAACAGCTGTCAATAATTTAATAAAATAGATTTAAAAAAAGTATCTAAATTATTTAATGTGATTATCCTGAAAAAGTTTCTTAAATTAAATATTACCAAATATACTCAATCCACTTATTTAAGATTTATATCTTAATTTATGAACAAACTTACATTTCCGTTTTTTTCTTTCTGGTATTGGTACAGCTTTGTTTTAATCAGTTCACGATCACATGTTACACACTTCAAGTATTTATTATTACGTTTATCTATTACATCATTTATCTATTCCACAAGATAAAATTCGTTCATCATTCACCTTTTCCACAAGATCAAATTTTCTCAAAAAGTTTAATATAATTCAAAACCCATAAATCGAACCACTTTTTTTATGAAACTTTTGCTCTTCGACAGCAATACTTAGAGTTTTTATGCAAAAATATATATTTCGACTAAAAATAACTAAGAAATTATCTGTATTTATTTTATCTTAAAAATAAACCATTCTGTGAAAAACAAATGTAATTCAACAACAACGCACATTTTTTTCGTTTTCGGGAACAAAACGTGACAAATTCGACAACGAAAAAAGTCATAAACATACATTTTCATAGAAATATTCGCTATTCGACGGTTTCAAGAGATACCATGGTAATTCATCATGGCTGTCACTGAGAAGAAACAGAAAAGAGAATAAAGGACCGCTGTAGGTTTATTTTCCAAAGTCATAGAATAAGAAAAAATTGTCAACAAACATGTTATTCTTATCATTTTATTGTTAGCACAAATAAAAATTAACAATCAAAAGTTCACTGAGCTGTTTTTTTTTTGTTAATAAAATCAGCTTTGGTTTGAAGATAAAAAATTGTCTATCTGAATTGTAAGGAAAAATAGAAAAAAATTTATTTGAATATAGCGAGAGAGCTAGTAAAAAACATTAACAAAAGTTAGTTTGTCAGTAGAATTGCTACAAGGAAAATTGCTAGAATTACTATTAATTAGCATGAAAGTGTTTGACAAAAATGAATTATTTTACATTTTCGTTTTGGCATGTCTATTGCCATGCAATCATATAGAAAATATTTAAATAGAACATTAATGAAAACTAGACTGAAACATTTTTAAAATAAATATGGTTTCATCGTGAATTGTAACCCCCGGGTTGAATGAAAGAAAAAAGTGTAATTAACTAGGTCATAGAGATCACAGTATATTTGAATAATTACAAAATATACTCTATGAATAGACTATCAGTTAAAAATATCGACGCCATTCACTGTCATTTTTGTTCCCAACGTGTTTCTTGAAATTAATTGAACCGGAAGCTCTCAAGTGGAAGTCAAAAGTCTTACCAACTAGTCCACGGAGTTCATTAGTTTAGTGGAAAAAACAAGCCACCGTGAAACTGAAATAAAAAGGTAAAATTAGTAAAACTATCATATACTCGTATGTTTAATTTGATTTTCCTTTAAAAAATGAGTGAAGTTGTGGTGGTATGCCGCACGCCGAACGAGTGGAAGATTGGGAAGCCCTGAAGGCCGGTGCATACGCACTGCAACTCGCTTCCGCTCGGTGCAGCGGACGCCCCCCGCCAGTCGAGTTTAATGTGTGACCGCGAATGCACGCGCATTCTTCGATCTAATTCCCGCGTTTCTTTGCCGTAAACTATTACGTTACGAATTAAACAGACAATTGACTTTAATCTATAATATACGTTATCTTATTGTAAATCGACTTTGTGACTGTTGTGTAATAAAACGGGCATCCTCGAATAAAACTTTAATGGTGATTTAATTGTGTTTTGTTATCTACCTACCGACTGACCCAGCTGTGCACGGTAATCATAACCTACATTGGTGACACCGACCAAGAATACGACAAATACGAAATGCAATCGGAAAACGTGGAAGTTTTTCGCGTCGGCGTACGTATTCCACCCTTTTGGCCCGAAGAACCGGCACTTTGGTTCGCTCAGGTCGAAGGTCAGTTTGTTCTGTCAAATATCACAAATGACGCTACAAAGTTTTACTACGTGACTGCGCAACTGGATCACCGATATGCAGCCGAGGTGAAGGATATTATCACTGCACCACCGGATTCCGACAAGTATGACAAGCTTAAAAGTCAACTCATCAAACGACTGTCGGCTTCGCAGGAAAAAAAGGTAAAGCAGTTATTAATGCATGAGCAGCTCGGAGATCGCAAACCGTCTCAATTCTTGCGTCATTTGCAAGATTTGGCTGGCCCGTCTGTACCTAAAGACTTTCTTAAGACCATATGGTCTAGTAGATTACCGCAAAATATACAAACTGTAATCGCGTCACAGCCCGATTTAAATTTAGATAAGCTAGCAGACTTAGCCGATAAAATTAATGAGATCGCGCCAACGACTCCTCAAGTGTGTGTCGCAGAAGCAAGCTCATCTAATAATGTTATCAGCGACATGGCAAAACAAATAAGTGAGTTGACAAAACAGGTGCAAGCACTTTCCTCTCAAGTTAAAAATACCTCTCGTTATGGATCACACTCGCGCCATCGCCAACGTAGCCGTTCACATTCTAGGCAAACACGACCAAACTCTTCACATTGTTGGTATCATACCAAGTTTGGTACACAAGCAAAGAGATGCACAAAGCCTTGTTCGTACGAGTCGGAAAACTCTCAGGGCAGCCGGAAGTAGCGGCCAGCGACTGCCCATCACAAACAGGCCGCCTTTTCATCACTGATCGTGCATCAAAAATGGCATTTCTCGTTGACACTGGGTCAGATTTATGTGTTTTTCCTCGCACTGCTATGAAGGCGTCCTGCACGAAAACGGATTTTCAGTTGATCGCAGCTAACAACTCTATCATCCAGACATATGGCCCCGTACGACTAAGCCTAGATCTAGGCCTTAGGCGAAATTTCACTTGGAGCTTCACTATAGCTGATGTTGCTAAGCCCATAATCGGCGTAGACTTTTTAAGTTTTTACAACTTGCTTGTAGATACGCGACATCAGCGCCTTATTGATGGAACTACGACGCTATTTGTTACTGCACTTCAACAGAAGAAGAACGAGGATGTGGCTTCCATTAAGGCTATTGCAGGCAAGACTGAATTCCACGAGATCCTGAGAGAATTTCCAGAGATCACCAAACCTGCAGGTACGTCAGCTCCTTCTAAGCATAATACCATGCATTTTATTAGGACTACGCCTGGTCCACCTGTTAAATGCAGACCACGTCGCTTGGATCCTGAACGCTTACGACTAGCGAAAAAAGAGTTCGAGGACTTAGTAGCCAGTGGCATAGCTAGACCTTCTGAGAGTTCTTGGTCATCAGCACTACACATGGTTAAGAAAAAAACTGACGGCTGGCGACCCTGCGGAGACTACAGAGCTCTCAACGCTCGCACCATTCCCGACAGATACCCTGTCCGTCACATCCAGGATTTTTCTCTCCAGATTCATGGATCCAAGGTATTCTCAACCGTAGACCTGGTCAAGGCCTATAATCAGATAAGGGTTAATCCTGATGATATTCCGAAAACCGCACTTACTACGCCTTTCGGCCTCTTTGAATACCCATTCATGAACTATGGTTTAAGAAACGCTAGTCAAACTTTCCAACGCTTCATCGACGAAGTGCTCAGAGGCTTGGATTTTTGCTATTCCTTCGTCGACGATATCCTCGTGTTTTCTCCATCAATAGAGCTCCATAAACACCATCTACGCCAGCTATTTAATCGCCTCAAGGAGTATGGTGTATTAATAAACACAAACAAATGCGTTTTTGGTGAATCAGAGGTAACATTCCTCGGATATCACGTCTCAACCGCTGGTACTAAGCCATTGGACAACAAAGTTCAGGTTATTGAAGACTTTCCTACTCCAAAAACCGTCAAAGAACTCCGTCGATTCTTGGGAATGCTGAATTTTTATCGTCGCTTTATTCCCAATGCTGCGCAGATTCAAGCGCCACTCAATTCTTTGTTAGCTGGACAAAAAGTCAAGGGTTCACAGCCAGTTCACATGTCACCCGAACTATTAGCTTCCTTTGAGGAGAGTAAAAAGGCACTGGCATCCGCAACGCTACTGGCACACCCGCAAGTAACAGCAGAGCTGTCTATCACCACTGATGCATCAGATGTTGCGATTGGCGGTGTTCTTCAACAAAAAAAAAATAACAGTTGGGAACCACTTGGATTTTTCTCACGAAAGTTGAGTTCCGCTCAAAAAAAATACAGTCCGTATGACCGGGAGTTGCTAGCCGTTTACGAAACCATCAAACATTTTCGTTACATGGTAGAAGCAAGAAATTTTATAATTTTCACGGATCACAAGCCACTCACTTTCGCTTTCTCCACACCACGTGAGAAATCCTCTCCAAGGCAATTCAGATATCTGGACTACATATCGCAATTTTCGACTGACATTCGTTACATCCCTGGAAAAGATAATATGGTAGCAGACACACTATCCAGAATCGAGGAAATAGCCTTAGGAATAGATTACAAGGCACTTGCTCGTTCTCAAGATACAGACCTGGAACTTCAACAGTTTTTGACAAATGACTCATCGTCATTAAAATTGCAAAAAGTCGCAACTTCAATGTCGAAAATACCAGTTTATTGCGACGTTTCTACGAATTTTCCAAGACCATTTGTCACAACTAGTTACAGACGTCAAGTTTTCGACATGCTGCACAATTTAAGCCACCCAGGGCGTACAGCTACAGTGCGGCTGGTCACCGAGCGTTTCATTTGGCCAGGGATTCGCCGAAACTGTAGAGAGTGGGCAAAGGAATGCATGCACTGTCAACGGTGCAAAGTAACGCGTCACACATCCGCTCCACTTTCCACATTTCCTAGTCCTTCCTCGAGGTTCGAACACATCCACCTCGACCTCATAGGGCCGCTAACCGTTTCGGCTGATTACAGGTACTGCCTCACCGTCATCGACAGATTTACACGATGGCCTGAAGCATACCCACTCACTGACATCACTGCCGAGACCTGCGCGAAGGCATTGGTTTCTGGGTGGATAGCTAGGTTTGGATGCCCAGCTAGAATCACTACGGATCGAGGGCGGCAATTTGAATCTCACCTCTTCAAATCTATCACGAAGTTAGTTGGCGCACACCACTATGCCACTACATCGTTCCATCCGTCTGCTAATGGCTTGATAGAGCGCCTCCATCGACAGCTGAAGGCAGCCATCATGTGCCATGCTGATTCACAGTGGACCGAGTCTCTTCCCTTAGTCCTACTTGGCATACGCAGCGCCTGGAAGGAGGATCTACAAGTTTCACCAGCAGAGCTAGTATACGGCGAACCTTTACGTTTACCAGGTCAATTTATTTCACCTACGGATGACCACCTAGCCGCCGATATACTAAACTTTTCCACAAGACTCAGCAGCTACATGGCCAAACTATCGCCTAAACCAACGTCATGGCACCGAAATGGACCATTTTATATTCCACGGGACCTTAATGAGACGTCACACGTGCTGGTGCGACAAGATCACGTTCGAAGATCGCTGGAACCACCCTATGTCGGACCATACAGAATTTTAAAACGCAGTCCAAAATTTTTCAAGCTTAATATTAAAGGCAAACCAATAAATGTTTCCATAGATCGTTTGAAAGCTGCATATACGGTAAAAGAGACTGATTTACAAGTTGAACCGACACCAATTCAAGTTCCATCATCCACCACAAATGAAAAACGTACACGTAGCGGAAGGAAAGTACATTTCCCAGAGTACTATCGATCGTAGTAACGATCTCAGCGAGGGAGTACTGTGGTGGTATGCCGCACGCCGAACGAGTGGAAGATTGGGAAGCCCTGAAGGCCGGTGCATACGCACTGCAACTCGCTTCCGCTCGGTGCAGCGGACGCCCCCCGCCAGTCGAGTTTAATGTGTGACCGCGAATGCACGCGCATTCTTCGATCTAATTCCCGCGTTTCTTTGCCGTAAACTATTACGTTACGAATTAAACAGACAATTGACTTTAATCTATAATATACGTTATCTTATTGTAAATCGACTTTGTGACTGTTGTGTAATAAAACGGGCATCCTCGAATAAAACTTTAATGGTGATTTAATTGTGTTTTGTTATCTACCTACCGACTGACCCAGCTGTGCACGGTAATCATAACCTACATTGGTGACACCGACCAAGAATACGACAAATACGAAATGCAATCGGAAAACGTGGAAGTTTTTCGCGTCGGCGTACGTATTCCACCCTTTTGGCCCGAAGAACCGGCACTTTGGTTCGCTCAGGTCGAAGGTCAGTTTGTTCTGTCAAATATCACAAATGACGCTACAAAGTTTTACTACGTGACTGCGCAACTGGATCACCGATATGCAGCCGAGGTGAAGGATATTATCACTGCACCACCGGATTCCGACAAGTATGACAAGCTTAAAAGTCAACTCATCAAACGACTGTCGGCTTCGCAGGAAAAAAAGGTAAAGCAGTTATTAATGCATGAGCAGCTCGGAGATCGCAAACCGTCTCAATTCTTGCGTCATTTGCAAGATTTGGCTGGCCCGTCTGTACCTAAAGACTTTCTTAAGACCATATGGTCTAGTAGATTACCGCAAAATATACAAACTGTAATCGCGTCACAGCCCGATTTAAATTTAGATAAGCTAGCAGACTTAGCCGATAAAATTAATGAGATCGCGCCAACGACTCCTCAAGTGTGTGTCGCAGAAGCAAGCTCATCTAATAATGTTATCAGCGACATGGCAAAACAAATAAGTGAGTTGACAAAACAGGTGCAAGCACTTTCCTCTCAAGTTAAAAATACCTCTCGTTATGGATCACACTCGCGCCATCGCCAACGTAGCCGTTCACATTCTAGGCAAACACGACCAAACTCTTCACATTGTTGGTATCATACCAAGTTTGGTACACAAGCAAAGAGATGCACAAAGCCTTGTTCGTACGAGTCGGAAAACTCTCAGGGCAGCCGGAAGTAGCGGCCAGCGACTGCCCATCACAAACAGGCCGCCTTTTCATCACTGATCGTGCATCAAAAATGGCATTTCTCGTTGACACTGGGTCAGATTTATGTGTTTTTCCTCGCACTGCTATGAAGGCGTCCTGCACGAAAACGGATTTTCAGTTGATCGCAGCTAACAACTCTATCATCCAGACATATGGCCCCGTACGACTAAGCCTAGATCTAGGCCTTAGGCGAAATTTCACTTGGAGCTTCACTATAGCTGATGTTGCTAAGCCCATAATCGGCGTAGACTTTTTAAGTTTTTACAACTTGCTTGTAGATACGCGACATCAGCGCCTTATTGATGGAACTACGACGCTATTTGTTACTGCACTTCAACAGAAGAAGAACGAGGATGTGGCTTCCATTAAGGCTATTGCAGGCAAGACTGAATTCCACGAGATCCTGAGAGAATTTCCAGAGATCACCAAACCTGCAGGTACGTCAGCTCCTTCTAAGCATAATACCATGCATTTTATTAGGACTACGCCTGGTCCACCTGTTAAATGCAGACCACGTCGCTTGGATCCTGAACGCTTACGACTAGCGAAAAAAGAGTTCGAGGACTTAGTAGCCAGTGGCATAGCTAGACCTTCTGAGAGTTCTTGGTCATCAGCACTACACATGGTTAAGAAAAAAACTGACGGCTGGCGACCCTGCGGAGACTACAGAGCTCTCAACGCTCGCACCATTCCCGACAGATACCCTGTCCGTCACATCCAGGATTTTTCTCTCCAGATTCATGGATCCAAGGTATTCTCAACCGTAGACCTGGTCAAGGCCTATAATCAGATAAGGGTTAATCCTGATGATATTCCGAAAACCGCACTTACTACGCCTTTCGGCCTCTTTGAATACCCATTCATGAACTATGGTTTAAGAAACGCTAGTCAAACTTTCCAACGCTTCATCGACGAAGTGCTCAGAGGCTTGGATTTTTGCTATTCCTTCGTCGACGATATCCTCGTGTTTTCTCCATCAATAGAGCTCCATAAACACCATCTACGCCAGCTATTTAATCGCCTCAAGGAGTATGGTGTATTAATAAACACAAACAAATGCGTTTTTGGTGAATCAGAGGTAACATTCCTCGGATATCACGTCTCAACCGCTGGTACTAAGCCATTGGACAACAAAGTTCAGGTTATTGAAGACTTTCCTACTCCAAAAACCGTCAAAGAACTCCGTCGATTCTTGGGAATGCTGAATTTTTATCGTCGCTTTATTCCCAATGCTGCGCAGATTCAAGCGCCACTCAATTCTTTGTTAGCTGGACAAAAAGTCAAGGGTTCACAGCCAGTTCACATGTCACCCGAACTATTAGCTTCCTTTGAGGAGAGTAAAAAGGCACTGGCATCCGCAACGCTACTGGCACACCCGCAAGTAACAGCAGAGCTGTCTATCACCACTGATGCATCAGATGTTGCGATTGGCGGTGTTCTTCAACAAAAAAAAAATAACAGTTGGGAACCACTTGGATTTTTCTCACGAAAGTTGAGTTCCGCTCAAAAAAAATACAGTCCGTATGACCGGGAGTTGCTAGCCGTTTACGAAACCATCAAACATTTTCGTTACATGGTAGAAGCAAGAAATTTTATAATTTTCACGGATCACAAGCCACTCACTTTCGCTTTCTCCACACCACGTGAGAAATCCTCTCCAAGGCAATTCAGATATCTGGACTACATATCGCAATTTTCGACTGACATTCGTTACATCCCTGGAAAAGATAATATGGTAGCAGACACACTATCCAGAATCGAGGAAATAGCCTTAGGAATAGATTACAAGGCACTTGCTCGTTCTCAAGATACAGACCTGGAACTTCAACAGTTTTTGACAAATGACTCATCGTCATTAAAATTGCAAAAAGTCGCAACTTCAATGTCGAAAATACCAGTTTATTGCGACGTTTCTACGAATTTTCCAAGACCATTTGTCACAACTAGTTACAGACGTCAAGTTTTCGACATGCTGCACAATTTAAGCCACCCAGGGCGTACAGCTACAGTGCGGCTGGTCACCGAGCGTTTCATTTGGCCAGGGATTCGCCGAAACTGTAGAGAGTGGGCAAAGGAATGCATGCACTGTCAACGGTGCAAAGTAACGCGTCACACATCCGCTCCACTTTCCACATTTCCTAGTCCTTCCTCGAGGTTCGAACACATCCACCTCGACCTCATAGGGCCGCTAACCGTTTCGGCTGATTACAGGTACTGCCTCACCGTCATCGACAGATTTACACGATGGCCTGAAGCATACCCACTCACTGACATCACTGCCGAGACCTGCGCGAAGGCATTGGTTTCTGGGTGGATAGCTAGGTTTGGATGCCCAGCTAGAATCACTACGGATCGAGGGCGGCAATTTGAATCTCACCTCTTCAAATCTATCACGAAGTTAGTTGGCGCACACCACTATGCCACTACATCGTTCCATCCGTCTGCTAATGGCTTGATAGAGCGCCTCCATCGACAGCTGAAGGCAGCCATCATGTGCCATGCTGATTCACAGTGGACCGAGTCTCTTCCCTTAGTCCTACTTGGCATACGCAGCGCCTGGAAGGAGGATCTACAAGTTTCACCAGCAGAGCTAGTATACGGCGAACCTTTACGTTTACCAGGTCAATTTATTTCACCTACGGATGACCACCTAGCCGCCGATATACTAAACTTTTCCACAAGACTCAGCAGCTACATGGCCAAACTATCGCCTAAACCAACGTCATGGCACCGAAATGGACCATTTTATATTCCACGGGACCTTAATGAGACGTCACACGTGCTGGTGCGACAAGATCACGTTCGAAGATCGCTGGAACCACCCTATGTCGGACCATACAGAATTTTAAAACGCAGTCCAAAATTTTTCAAGCTTAATATTAAAGGCAAACCAATAAATGTTTCCATAGATCGTTTGAAAGCTGCATATACGGTAAAAGAGACTGATTTACAAGTTGAACCGACACCAATTCAAGTTCCATCATCCACCACAAATGAAAAACGTACACGTAGCGGAAGGAAAGTACATTTCCCAGAGTACTATCGATCGTAGTAACGATCTCAGCGAGGGAGTACTGTGGTGGTATGCCGCACGCCGAACGAGTGGAAGATTGGGAAGCCCTGAAGGCCGGTGCATACGCACTGCAACTCGCTTCCGCTCGGTGCAGCGGACGCCCCCCGCCAGTCGAGTTTAATGTGTGACCGCGAATGCACGCGCATTCTTCGATCTAATTCCCGCGTTTCTTTGCCGTAAACTATTACGTTACGAATTAAACAGACAATTGACTTTAATCTATAATATACGTTATCTTATTGTAAATCGACTTTGTGACTGTTGTGTAATAAAACGGGCATCCTCGAATAAAACTTTAATGGTGATTTAATTGTGTTTTGTTATCTACCTACCGACTGACCCAGCTGTGCACGGTAATCATAACCTACAAAGTATTTTTTTCTGGCATCGTTTAGTAATAAAATAAAAGATCGCTCAAAGCGTATCAAATTAAATGTCCCTTAAAGTTTCAATGCCTTTGAGAGGGAAAATGATGTCATTGTTAAATTTAATATCAAAATGCTAGTGACTCGAAATGATCGCGGAAGATAACTGGATCGTCTATTCGATCTACTAAGATCGATATGATCTGCCTCATCACGGCATTTTACACATTAAAACCCAATCTCAGATCACCCGGTCTAATAGAAATACAGCATTTTTAAAAAGACCAAACCAATACTAAAATCTGTGGTCTAATTAGTAAAACGCCCGTATTCCAGCTCGAAGATTGTGGTTCTGTGGCACCCAATTTTATGAAAAAATAGTTCCAGTCTGAATTTCATTCAAGTTCTCTTACATCTTTCTGGTTGGTTGTAAAAGATTGCCACATGATTATAAATCCATTAAGATGTAGAGTATATGACGATAGAGTTACAACTAGGTTATACATATATGTATTAAACTATACAGCCCGGCTACAAAAATTATCCCATGCAATCCTATACATCAAAAATTTGCTAACCTCTAGTTACTGGTTTATAAATTGTTGATTCAATTAGTAACTAATAAATTTGTTTTCAAGCTTTCGAGATAAAATGATTGAGTGGATCCCAAATCCATGCCATTTTTTAAGTTAATATGTTATCAAAATATTATTTAATTTTTTTAAACGATTTTCTGATTTTTTCCACTTTTGACCTATTTAGTATATCCACGATAATTGGTGAATTGCGCCAATGTTTTAATTGAACCGACCTTTGTCTGCTTCCAAGTATTGGATACGAGTATATGGGTGGCGTATGCAGCTTGGAATGCCCCTATCGGGAAATTTTATCTGAATTTGTGATTGTATACCCTACACACTCGCCTAAAGCCGATTGTATTACTATCACACATCGAAAGGTTTATAACGATTTCTTTGTAGTTTGTCCTTCCTTGGTAGTTTTTAACGGTTTTCTCACCATTATAATACTCGTATGCTTTTTAAAATCATACACTAATGCGGAAAAGTTCCTGATCTAATTACCGCAGCTACCACCTTCATATCCTTCCACTCAACTTTTTTATGTAACATCTTTAATCTGTCAATAACAACAGTGGGTTCAAACCCCAAAAAAACGTCTTTGAGGAGGAAAGTCTGTCATCTAAATGGCGTTCAATATATTATTATTTTATATTGTTTATAGTTAAGGCATTAACGTTGTGGAGGTTTAAAGACATTGTAATTTATTTTCAACAAACACTGTTTATTCCACTTTTTTATGACGGTATAACTCTACCGGTTTCAAGGCTTTCACCTCTTGTCTTGTTTGCGCTCCCCTGAAGATGAGGTGAAAGCCTTGAAACCGGTAGGGTTATACCGTCACAAAAAAGTGAAATAAACAGTGCTTGTTGAAAATAAATTACAAAAAATTATTATTGAAACAATAATAAAATCCAGTTACATTAAGAATAAAAAGTTTACTCTTAAAGGATGGAACTGAAATAATTAAAAAATCAACTTGTAGTAAGTTATCCAGGAAGAAGAAAATAAAGGATGTTCAAGTGTAAAAATCGATGAAAGCATACTACATTAAATTTGTAAAAGCGGATAGTTAACTGTCAAAATAGGCTAGATAAAAGGTTGAGGCCAAATTTTTATATGCATACATGATTCTTTCCATTCTATGTACACTGGACTATAATACGTACAATCAGATGATATGGTTGAACAAAAAGAAATGACAATTGAGAGTCTGTTAGGACTGAACCCTATTTACTTAAATTTAGAGACAGCGTTACCTCCATTCAACAAAGACAACACTACTTTTACAATTTTATTAATGGTTTTCTCACAATAATTACACTTACTCCGGTCTCAGCGGCTCATGAAGAAAATTAAGAACAAGGACTCTTTGGTCTCAGATCGCGTTGGGCTATAATAAATGAGATATGCTAGGCCTCCAAGGCATCAAGCCGTGGACGAGGTGAATAACAGAAAGACACATACATTGGTGATAACACTTCGTTTAATTTAATTCAATATTGTAAAAAAAAAAACTCCGCATTAAAGCCGAGGAAAAAAAAACATATTACAAAAACCAGAGTAGGCAGACTAACACTTGGGCTTGCATGAGAGATTGATTCCTGTTCGATATTCATTACACACAAGGAAGGATATGAGGCGATGAGAGCCAGCAATGGCAGGATACAATATAAAGAATTCACTCACCCCCAATTAACCTGAATATCCAAAAAGAATAAAGCTGTAATGTCTATACTCCCGGAAGTGGTGGACGCAAGCCAGATGATAGCAAAACCAGCCCAAGCCGGTACGACTCCTTGGATCAGGATGATGCAATGATTCCCCTGGGGAAATTTCCCGCCCTCCGATACGAACTTCTTTCTGGCTGCCAGCGCGGTAAGCGGAGTAACAGCGGCGCAGTTATTTGAGCAATCACGTATCGTAGTCGCTCGAGGTCCTCAGCAGACTCTCAATTATCACAGCGATAATAATCCAAGATTATTGTTCCTCGTGCGGTATTTCCAAGCCGGTAATCCGCGCCACAGCTCGAAACCGTTGTGGTTTGGAGAAACCTTCACGAAAGCACTGATTTTTAATTCGGATGTTCCCAGAAAGGGATGGTAATTCGGAACTGAAGGTAATTAACCGATGAACGTGAACGAAAAAATTAATTATTAATTCGTAATCTCCCACACAAACGGAGCCGGTTGCAACCGCACGTCTATCACTCAAGCTAGTCGGGTGGGGAATGAGGTCGACGGACCGTGCACCGGGAATTACAAAAACAATGGACACTATACGCGTTACTAGGCAGCCCTGTGATTGGGTCAACCCTTGCTTGGCCAGGATTTCGACCAATCAGACCATTGCATCCACTCTTTTTTCAAAAATGATGCAATCTCTACATGGCTGGCGTCTCAAGATTTTAGATTGGCGCGTTCTTGAATCTAGAACATTCTAAGCCGAAGGAATAATTGCGTCATGCTTTGTTTTGAACTCAATTGCATCACCCTTACTACGCGACAACACGGAATACGCGCTTTAATTCTATTAGTGAAGATACTTATTTCGCGCCCTACGTTTCTTATCCGTTTGGAAATTCTTTACACCTTATTTCTCGTTTTTCATGAGAGAATTAATATACTCCTAACAAGTCACAGGTTCGATTCCCGTTAAATCTAAATAAACCCACCGGATTTTAACATACATATATGTAACGAAAGTGTTTTATAATACATTACAGGAAGAATAAAAAGCTTTAATGGAAAGACTTTCTGACAATAAGTGAGTGCTCAACATATAAATTCTGAAATAACTTTACCAAAGAGGTTACCATAGAAGATATACCATAAATTACATTTATAATTTAATTATATTACACAAGTTAATAACGAAGATAAAAGACATGCAATACATAATATTAAATCATTTTTAAACTAAATAAAAATTATTATTACTTAATTGATTGATTTTAAAAAAATGCTATTTCGTTGGTACAATACATAACGCGACGTATTGAAATAGTAAAGAGTTGGACGAGAATAATACAATATCACATATATAAATACTAGTATACTGAATTTTTTTCCTAACAAACGTATTGGCTAAGTGAAGATCTGTTTTTAAAAATCAATAAACACTAAAAGAAAAATCCTCAAGAATGAATCATTCTTGCCAAGGAGATAATACGCAAAGCTATCCAAACTTCATGATTTTAGATAGTGTATAATTTTTTTTATATGTTCGAAAATTTTCAAAGTTGTTTGGCACAAATAAAAAATTTTTTCGTTGTCACCATGTTCAGTCGGCCTTAATGATAGCCAACATTTTAATGGTGTTACAGCGTTCATCCTCAGACTAATATTAAAGAAAATCACTATCGAAAACTGAGGATGAAGGTTGTAACGCTTCTCACAACGTCGGCCATCTTAAAAGTCATCTCGAATAAGTCGAAGTCATTTCAATAACTCCGAAAGATATTATTAAATATTTTTTCTGTTTAAAAAACTATTTGTTCTAAACACAAAATACGGACTTTTAAAAAGGGGAATCATATGTTAAGAAAATATTATTTTTTATTTTTTCACTGAGATACAAATATACGAGACCAAATAAATATGTATTTTTTCATTTCTTTTTACTTTTTAGATATTTCACAATCCTAGCATTATGTTTTCTCTTAAATCTCCCACTGGTGCCGTTTATCTTGATGAGGCCAGTAAAAGCACTTTTTTAGACGCTAACATAGTTTTTTTTTCCGTTGGCATTTCTAGACCTGCTACTAGCGGTGAGAATGAAAATAATGCTTTACATGTTTTCACTTGAATAACTGAATAAGAAATGCATAATACGTAGTTGAAATTAACACATTTTAAAAAACGTATTACAATATATTATAACATACGAGTATATAGCGCCGTTTACAGAGCCAACTCTTCTCAAGGGCGCTCCAGCTCGAGACTTGAACCTACTGTTATTGAAAGATTAAAAATGTGTTCAAATTAATAAATATACGAGGCGTGATAAAAAACCCAACGATTATCATTTTTTTTAATATTTAATCATTGATATTTATATCGTCCCTTTCAAAGTAGTCCCCATAGAATACAACACACTTTTGCCAACATTTTTTTCAATCCACAAAACATTTTTGGAATGCGCTTTTTGGAATAGCCTTTTGCTCACGTTATCGTTTTAATGTCCTCTTCATTTTCGGGAATAGAAAAAGTCACAGGGAGGGCATATCTGGTGAATACGGTGGCTGTGGTATTACGACTATTTTGGTTTTGGCCAAAAATTCACGAATGTGAAGTGACGTGTGAGCCGGTGCATTATCTTGGTCCAAAATCCAGGAGTTGCTTGCCCACAATTCTTATCGTTTTCTTCGGATCGCGTAAAACCTCAAAAAAATAGTCCTTATTGACCTGACCGGCCTTGCGGTAAGAATTCATAGTGGACTCTGCCGTTGTAATCGAAGAAAACGATAAAAAGAACCTTGACATTTGATCTAACTTGGCGTGCTTTTTTCGATCTTGACTCTTTAGGAAGCTTACATTAAGACGCTTGGACCATTGTTTTGATGCAATAGTCATACACCCACATTTTATCATTTATTATGACGCGTGGGAGTAATTCTGATTAAATGACATCTTCTCAGCGATATTTTTGCAATACTGCTTGTCTTGAAAAATCAACAATTTGAACAAATTTGACTACCACTGGTGTACCCAAAACGTTGGTAAAAATTATTTCGCACGAACCATATTGTATATCAACTTTCTCAGCAGCCTCCCTTCATAATTCCTTAATTTTTTGTCATGGTTTTTTTTTAAATAGGTATCACCGAAGTCATAGGTATCCTTTTACCCTCGAATACTAGGTGGAAAAAATGACTGTCATTTGAGGGAAGTAGCACAGCATGGGGTTCGAATCAGCGACCTTCCGCACGGAAGTCCAGGGCGTTACCGTGCGGCCATGCACCTCGACTAATATGATTGTATTTGAACACTACACAATATGTATGTGTAGTGTTCATATATAATCATAAATATTGAGTTAACCTGCCAAAAAGTTCATTAGTGTGTTATTTTGATTGATTTAATTTACATTAAAAAATCCTTGGCTGAACGTTTAATTACGAGTATATTTGAACTTCTATGTGGAAGTAAAGCAGTTTAAAGCTTGCGCTGAACGTTTTCTTTCTGGGATAACTCTCTCATTATATTTTTATCAATGTTTTCGAACAGCAAACCTTAAAATTTTGTCATATCTATTTCTTAGAGAAATTTTTGCATTGAATTACACTTGAGGTGTACGTATAAACTGGTTAGTTTATTCGTCTTATGGCCATAGCCTTTTTTGCGAGTTTTATCGCGAATCAAACTCAAGTCAATGGTAGTAGCAATAGGCTATAGAAGTCTGATTCATCATTTGCGTGTTTTTTATATTATGTTAAATTACACTTCAGATGTATGCAGTACAACCTGACGGACTTCTAGTAACTATGCTGGATTTCGTTTCTTAGAAAAAAACTGTATTTCAGTGAGAATCAAACACATAGTTACCGGATCAGAAAAGAGACGTCTTACCATCTAACCACAGAGGCGTTTTTTTATCCCAAATTTGACGTCCTCAGTGAGATACAAGCAAAAGCCTAGTTTACTGGGGACACTACAAATGAAATGCAACAAACTCAGATGCATGAAAATTGTGTGTCTGAATTAAATTACCTGTTGTTTTTTTCGCAAATTGTGTATATTTCTTGTCATGTGTAAAATAAATAAATAAAAAATTTAAGAAATTAAATCAATTTCAAAGGAAACTTTTTGAATAATAAACACAATTTTTAATTCTCTTTAAAATATGTGCCCTCTTTTCTGTTTAAACCAAATAAAAATTTCCCGTCTATCACTTTAAACACATATTGCTTTTCAGCAATTTCTTAATTTAAAAACTTAAAAAACGAGTCCTTTAATATTTAAAATCAAGATTTAATATTCAAATTCTTCTTGTTAAATTCATTAAAATCTTATAAAATACTTTAATTCTCTGATTTATTCATGGAAACAATGTCAAGATCGCGTGTCTTAAAAAAATAGCGGAAATTTCGTATTTTCAACCTGAAAATTCTTATATTTTTAGTAAACATTTTGAAATTTTACGGAATGCGCATTAAACCTAACGAAAATTCTAGTACCGACTTTCCAACTTAAAATTTCTTTTTATACCAACTCTCTACCATTCAGACTCATTCAAACATCGGTGTCCCTCCTTTATCCGAGTTTCAAAATACAATTTTAGCTAAAATTCTTTTGTAATCGAACGACTTCCACTTTATTTCTGCTGTCATTTTTTCACGTCCTTGTTCTTTTATAATCCAAGGATGCGATTTTAAGACAATGGACCATTCCCCTCGCGTCAAAGCATTTGAAATTATTGGAGTCCTCGTTGTTTTGAAGATGTCTTCGAGACAGGGTCGTCATGACCAAAATAAGTTTTCGTGAAACCCAGAAATCTAAGGTAGTCCATGACTCACATGAAACCAAATGCTATAATTTTGAGAAAAAGATGCTTCATTCTGGCAAAATAAGCTTTGCGCTTATTATTCCTCTTGATATTATTTTCAAAAGATGATTATGTGCATCTGAAGGCATGCAAAAGACAAGGAATCGAAGCCTTTGCAATTACTTTTGCGAATTCCACGGACTGCCAGAAGAATCAATTGCTCAATTATTGGAGAGCTCGTGATTGAAACACGTCATTATGTGATGTATATTAAAAGACTTGTATGATACTTTGGACGCAGGGGAGAAGATAACACCTTTGAACGATCAATCAAGGCGAAAAGTATGAATAGCAAAAGAATAGATGACAGCAGCGGGGTGTTCCTTGTAGGAGATGCTACGTAGGGCAAACGGTCGCTTGTAGTTATTATGATCATGTTGATCACAATCCTCAGAACTGAAGAAACGACCAGGAAACGATTATGTCTGAGAATACCAGATAAGAATGCTGCCAATTTATAATACAATTAATCCCCTTTGTTACTTACGTGCTCCACAGTGATTAAATCATAATCAAGTAATTTAACTTTTTTCATAGTTCTGACCACTTTCCGAATAGTCACAGCAGGTCATTTATCTATAATGTATTCTTCACAATATGTTACACGTCTTATGGAATACTTCTAGAAAGAAATTATAACTTCATTTGTAATGTTGAGGTTGTCTGTTACGCAATCGATTGATATAGAAGTTGTGGTGTTGTAGTTTAAAGATAACTTAGTTTCTCCACAGCTTATTAAATTCCTTGTTGTGAAGAAATATCGCTCGCTAGACTTTCCATTAGTTCATACTTTTTTTCTTTTTTTGACATAACTTCATAACATCCGAATCATTTTCCAGGACATTTTTTGTGAGATCTTGGTCCGACAATCGGTTGTAGTTCTAAATTTAAGGCAGAGTTTGCGCTATTGATTGTTCCACTCTACAATTTGTCTTTATTTTTATAATCAATTTGACTTATTCAAGGAACTTATTAATAATTGCTTTAATACACATACGTACATACCATCACGCTGTATCCTTGCCCTAAAGGAGCAAGCACTATTTTTTTCTATCACGGCACACATATTTTGTATTTCTACAATATATCCATACATCCATAGACTTTATTAGAGCTTCTCCGCATATGAGACTCTAAACCATAGGTTCTCAAACTGGGCAATATCGCCCACTTGTGGGCGATGAAGGAATCTTGGTGGGCAATACTGTCTTTGAGAGAATTCGGTGGGCGATGTGAGGAGTCAAATGGGCAATAACAGATTGTTGAAAAAATAATGTCGTGTAGTTGTAATGAAATAAAATAAAATAATGCTCTTCGATTCAGTGGTCGAGTTTTTCAAAATAAAGATAATTCTTTACGAAAAAATGGAATGCAGTTTAAATGTGACATAGCCTATCCAACTGATTTACATAGAAAATTTGATTAAATTAATTTACAGCTGCAGGGAGGTGAGCTAAATTTAATTAAAACGAAGGCTGTAATATCTGCGTTTGTATCGAAACTAGTCTTGTAGAAACGTAATTTAAGACGCAAAGAATTTAGTCAATTCCAGAATCTTTCCTCGGTAGAAAAACTGGATGACGACATTCTTATTTATTGTCAACATTTGGAAACACTCCATATCGATTTTAAAAATCGATTTAAAGATATCCTCGAAATGAAGATTCCCGATTGGGTTTTAGACCCATTCTCATATACTGAAGAAGCAGAATTGAAATTAGAAGAAGAATTTATTGAAATATCGACAAACGAAGAAATACAATTAAAATTTTAAAACGGGTATCAAGAGTTTTGGTTACAAAACCAAACTTTATCCAGGATTATGGGTTGTAGCACGAAGATTTTTAATTCCATTTCCTGCATCCTATTTAGTTGAACGTGGATTAAGTGCAGTCATAAGTGTTTTAACTTAAAAGAGGAATCGGCTACAAATAGATGTCCGGGGAGATTTAAGGATCCTTTTGACAGAAATAGAGCCTAATATTGACAAATTCATTGCACAACACTAGGTCAACACTCATCGTTCTCACTAAATGTTAATATTCATTTTACTTTTTTGTTTCAAATTAGTTAGAGTTAAATTTTTTTTTTGTTTATAAGCGTATATTTTTTGTGTTTGATTTTATTTAATAACTTTATAAATTCAATTCAAAATTATTTTATTTCCAAACTTCTTATGTGAAATTACAAAAATGCACATGTTACATGAATATATTTGTGAATATAAAAAAATACGCATAGATATGCTTACTATTTACTATTATCTTAAATAGAGATACAGTTTTCCAAAGGGGAGCGATGAAAAATATTGACGTTGAAAAATGAGTTTGGGAATCTATGCTCTAAACCTTTAGAGACCTAGCCTGAGAATTCAAATTGTTAGAATGTACGTCTTCCGCTTTATCCGTTGAACGTTTAATATTTTAATATATTCATAATGTTTAATTGTTATAAATGCAACTTTGCTTCCCGGTTAATGTATCTTGGCAGCTTAATCAAGGACACTCTCAGGGCAGATACAGAAATTAAGTCCATTATCGGCTGGATCAGCGTTTAAACGTGCGAGACTAGACGTGCTACTGCAATCTTAATTTAAAATTAAGACAGAAAATGGTCCAGCGATTCTTAACCCGAAGGGTTGGTTATTGGGGCAATTTTCACTCTGCCATGCAATCTTGTCTCTTTCACATGGCCGCATCACCAGTTCCGATATACTGAAGAGTACCAAATGAATAAATAAATAGATAGATACTAAAAATACTTTTGACAAACTTGGTAAGTCCAATGCCCTCGTTAGAGCTTGAACCCAAAGAGAATTACTTTCTAATATCAATCTTCGTAAGGCATCATATTTGGGCCATATCTCCTACATCTCATAATCAAGGTAGAGATTGAATAAAGGAGAAATGTCGGAAAAATGACATCTTTTCTTCGCAATATCAGGAACTGGACTGGAGTGCGGGGTATCGGGGAGCTGATTAATCTGACTCAAGATAGAGAGGCTTTTACCCTGGAGACCTGATTTGGAACTGCGAGAAGACCTTTATTTGATTCGATGTTCCGATTCCCGATTTAATCTCTCTCAACAGAGTATCTCACAATCAATATTCTGATATCTAAATGTAATTTAAATTATTTATTTCATGTTATTTCGCATATTGTGACTAAATTAGTTTCATTAGACTTATGCTTCCCCACGAATCCAATTATTTTTGTAAAAATACTCATACTAGAAAAACAATTAATGTTGATCACAACTATTACAACATTTTTATGCGTTTAAGTTTTGTTCTTTGAAGAATGTTTCAAATGTTTGATAACGTTTTCTTTAATTATTTATAAAGCATATTTTTCTTCATAGTTTTAATTTTCTTGTTTCTTTTATTTATTGACAGATTAATTTAACAAAAAAGGGTTCAATGCTTAAAGTTGGTTTCCAAATAAAAACAATAACGGACATTGAATGTCAACTTTAACTGTTTATTGTGGGTCCAAATCCCATTTCAAACATTCCGTTCAGACGATAAAGTCAAATATTTTTTATGGACATATCTTGACACATGAATATGAATTTCAGTGACCCTTTCAAAGTTTGATCCGAAATCTTGAATCTTGTTTTTTGTTGACTGAAGACACCCCTGTATTAAACTCAAAGTTGCTTTGAAGATGTCTAAGGACCTCCTTTTTTCTTTTCCTTTTCACATGAATTTTAAATTCGCTGTTTGCTTAGCGACCTCAAGAGTTTATTTTCTTAGAAAGATAAAAACCTTTGGGTGGTTTTATTGGTGTAAATAAAAGTTTTTATGTGAGATACCTTGATTGTATCTCGCAAACTTGTCGTTACTTTATTTTTTTTTTCGTTTTTCGTACCGTTTCCTTCGCGGTCCCTTTCACAGTATCCCGGATAATGGAGAGGTTTTTCTTCTTCTTAGATTTAACATACTCAATCAGAATTTGCATAACTGTTTAGTTTACTTTTCTTCTAACTTTATCGTCACATTAAATGTAATACTTTTTTACCTTTTCAATTCTTGAATCAATGCAACAGAATAATGCTACATTTTTAAATTCGCTCTTGGATTAATGGACTTAATTTTTCAATGTAATTTATGAATTCTCTTTTTTCTCTTTAATTATATTTCGACATTTTTAACATTTTGGAGTTTTCTAATTTTCTCGATCTTCAAATTTATCTTTATATAGAAAAATATAATTTCGATTGGTTAACCTCCGATTTGAATTTATTTATTTTTACGATTTATTCCTAAACGTATTTCGTTTCATTCAATATGAAAGATAAATCACAGCAAATTTTTTTTAAACTGGAACACCATTATCGACATCTGTTTGTTTTCTAGATTTCTTTCCATTTCCAAGGATAGTCATAAAAATGTTAATAATCCTTAAAAATGAAATCTCAAAAAGTCAGAAAAAAATGTAAATTAAAGAGATTTTTTTCCAAATTTATTTACAAATCCAAAATGAATTCTACCAATATTTTTTTCTGAAAATTTCAACGAATTAAAAATTTAGCATATACATTTTTGTGCGAAGATTTTTTTTCGAAATGATTTTTACAGAAAAATATTTTTTTTTTCAAAAAAACTTTTATTAAAGACAAACACGAAAATATAATTTATCTTTTTAATTTAGAAAGAATACACATCAACACGAGTATGATAACGAAATTATGGTGTTACGTTTCAGTTAATTTAAATATTTTTTTAATATGTTTTTGATCAACTATTCAATTAACTTAAATTAAAAGTATGCTCTTAAATTTAATTTAATCATATCTACTGATATATTTTCCTATAATGAGGCGATGAAGATATTTCTGGTAAAGCATATTAATTTGGAAATATTTTAAGTATAAAAAAGTTTATTAACAAAATAACATTAAACGAATTTTAAAAAATATAATGTTTCATGTCAGTCACTCAATGGAATAACATCAGAGAGGTTTTTGTTAATTTCTAACAAAAAAACTGTTTTCATTTTAAAACAAGGCCTAAGCTAATTAAAATATTATTGCGTTTGAAACTTCGAAGTATTTTTATGAAAGAAACGTTTAAAATTGTTAATTTCTCCATTTATTTTCTGAAAACAAAACTATCGAACTTTATTTCACATTGTCGCTCATTGTCTGTCTTCTTGTAATTTATGCTTAATTCTTGATGATTATCTATAACATATTGTACATATCTTTCGACTTCCGTGGCCTAGTTGGTAAGACGCTTGTCTCCCATCCTGGAGGTTGCGGGGTCAATTCCAGCTGGAAACCTGATTTTTTAAAAAGGATTCTTGTTTAGTTTTTACTTAAGGTCACTTTTACATATTTCTGGCTGGTTAGAAAATATTGCCGCATGACAATAAGTTTGCCAGATTGTATTGTATACCACAAAGTGTAATACAGTTAAAATTATTACCAGGTATCTAACTAAAAACTTTAAAAATTCTTTAATTGTAGTTTTCTGGCTGATTAAATTAATAAACCCCTCAGATTCTACAACGGAAATAAATTATAAAAGCACTAATATGTGCATCAACTCCACCACTGATAGGTTACCCATAGCGGGTGGCCTAGTCGGCATCGGTATCAGGCCTGGACAAAGGAGGAGGGTTGGCATCAGGTCGACGGCTGGCCGTAAAACGTATCCGAAACAATGAGTCCACCGAGAAAATGCCTCAAAAAGCCATCCCCACCTTGCGATGGAAATATGCAAAAGAAATATGATTTAACGTCTTTGTTTCCGTAACCAAAAAATTTAATGGATCAATAAACGTTTACTTTTTATAGAGTCCCAATTCCTTTCAAGTTTGTTTGGCTATTTTTTTCTTATGTTCGTTTTCGTGAATTTTACTCTATCTCAGTTTAATTCAAAGGATATTTTTATATAGCGCCGTTTAGAGAGCAAAATCAAGGGCGTTATACCATATAAAGGGATTTTTCTAGAACTAATCTTAGTATTCAAATTGTCTAATTGATTTTTTAACTTATTTTTGTCATCCGTGTTTTTATTTATTTGTCATCGTCATTGCTGGGCCTCGTAGTTGAGGATCTCTTCTCCACTACATCGTCAATTCAGTTGGAAAGCGAATCTGTAGTGCACACCAGCAAACTCACTAGTCACACCGCTGTACAATTGGAAAACACCGAAACGTTTTTACCCCCTCTTTTTTGAAAGAATAGATATGACCGAAATCATAGATATCCTTATACTCACAAATGCAATATGGAGAAAATGTCATTCTAGGGAAGTAAAAAAGCGCGGGGTAGGAACCGGCGACCCTCCGCACATAATTCTAGTGCGTTACAGCGAGGCCACCTCATTGTGTTTATTT
Organism: Odontocerum albicorne; assembly: GCA_949825065.1. Lineage (NCBI taxonomy): Eukaryota > Metazoa > Arthropoda > Insecta > Trichoptera > Odontoceridae > Odontocerum > Odontocerum albicorne. The sequence goes on along the minus strand of OX463852.1, from coordinate 20,695,444 downwards.
ACATATTACCTCTATATTATTTAAACCAAACAAAGAAAACTATTTATATATTATCTTCATTTTTCATATCCTCATTGTTTGTGTATTCTTTCTGTTGCGTTTAAAGATTATATTTATAATTATCATGGGAAACTTTATCATCGGTTAAATATTATATTTTATGTTATTTATACGGCATGTCTACACTGTATCTTTCCAATCTGTATCTGAGAAATGTTCCTCGATGACTAGTAGAACTTTACGGTCGCTTTCGTTTTCATATAATAAATTGATTATTCCGAATTTCTGATATTGTTGCATGGAACGGCCTGTCTCTTAATAATTAAGATTCGGGTAGCGTGTGAAACTTTAAGAAGCACTTGAATAAAATCCTTATTGGAAGGTCATATCAAAATGTATTTACAAATATGAACACTACACACATACACTATACTACACTACACCTACAGCCGAATATGTAAATATCATATATCAGATGTAACTATCATAACCATCACCAGCCTTTACTAACACTAATGGCCGCAACCATAACCAGCATTTACTAACACTAATGGCCGCAACCATCACCAGCCTTTACTAACACTAATGGCCGCAACCATAACCAGCCTTTACTAACACTAATGGCCGCAACCATAACCAGCCTTTACTAACACATTAATGGCCGCAACCATCACCAGCCTTTACTAACACTAATGGCCGCAACCATCACCAGCCTTTACTAACACTAATGGCCGCAACCATAACCAGCCTTTACTAACACTAATGGCCGCAACCATAACCAGCCTTTACTATTTATATATGTTTATTTTGTAACGTTTTTTAATATATGGTGGGTTCAAGTCCTGAATTAAAGCACCAACGATGTTATAATAATAATTTTTATTTTTTTATAATTATTTTCTCATGAAATGTACTGAGTGATCAACCATAAATAAAAAAAACTAATAAATACGTACTTCGATTTTCATACGATGCAATACAACCAATTCGCTATTTCACACAATTCTATTCAATAATAAAACAATCACCTAACAATAAAAATAATATTCAATACAACAGTACCACTCTTTGAATTGTATGTTGGATTAAAATACGACAAAATATTTATTTGATTGTACCATATATTATATATCTTCAAAATATACGTACACATATTTTTCCCTTTGGATCCTCCACGTATTTATACAAGACTCAGTCAATTTATCCCGGTTATGTTTACGGATTTGTATCACGTTTCAATATAATTCTTCAAATAAACATACTTCTACAAATATCCTTCCGCGGTGTTTGTATAGGCAGGTCTACCATACGCCAAGACTTTGCTTATTCTGCCAACACGTGCAGAAACAAGTTTAGATATGTCAGATTAAGATGCCGAATAGTTGTATTGTTTCTCTCTTTCTTTAATTAATATGCTTTGTTTTTGTTTTCCTCCTATTTCATTATTTTTATATTTACGGTTTGGGAAAATACTGACAATAATTTAGTAAATCAATATGAGCACTGTGCATACCCTTTTAAGCTCTCCGTTTACCTAAACAAATCAGCTGTAAGAAATGTTAATATTGTATTATTCTTTCGTCGCATAAAATTCAACATGGTAAACTTATTTCGTAGGTTGTCGGGACGAATTCCGTTGGAACCCAATTTTTTTTAAAGTATTCCAGCCTGGTTTTCCCTTAATTTATCTTTAACATATTTTTGGTTGGTTGGAAGATATTGCCACATGGCCCGCCATAAGCCCACCAGGTTGTACTACTGTATATACAACGAACGTGATGAAATGCAACTAGCTTGAACGAGTGAACATGTACGTGCTAAATAATAAGTGTTAAAATAATTAGTTGTAAGAATTGTTATCTATTTAGATGTTAGTATGCAAGTGTTAACTATTTCTTTTTAAATATTGATATTGTTAAAAATAAAAATTATGACTAGGAAATTAAAATTAAATTAGTTAATTTGCATTGTTTTTTTATTTTAAACCCACATAATTTTTATGTTTAAGGAATAGAAAAATACTGTCAACATTTTGGTAAATAAATAAGTGCACTGTGCAGACCCTTTTAAGCTCTCCATTTATTGTACCTTAACAAATTAGCCGTAAGAAGAGTACATATTGTATAATTTTTCGTCGGAAAAAATTCAGCCTGGTGGACTTATTTCCAAATGACAGTATCTTCCAAGCAACCAGAAAGGGTAAAAAAGACCTTAAGGGAAACCAGACAGAAAAAAATATATATTTGGCACCAATGGAAATACCCCCCTCAACTACCGAGTCTGAAGTCAGGCAGGTCAATTGAATTTATTCGAGGATGTCCGTGAAGTATTATAGTTGGCGAAACGCTGGACTTCCATCCTGCAGTCTCGAATTCGATTCGTGGTGGTCTAGTAAAATAGTTCGTCTTGCAACAATACTAGTTAGTGTGAGCTAAACGTATGGGTGTTTGTATCTTCATGTTCGGTAGTGTTCGCAACACGTGCGATGATGAACTGCAAGTGCTGCACCAAATTGGTTCTAAAACTCGATTAATGAGGTCGAAGTCAATATTGTCTCTTGGTCACAATCTTTATGTCTAACACCAATGCGGATGTGTTGATAATGCCAAACGAATTAATTTAATTCCTCAATCGAAAATTCTCATTAACTAGATAAGTTATAAAAAAGCCCTTATACTGCATCAATATTAAGAAATAATAAACCTCTCCTACAATTTCGTCCATAAATTACCATACGAATGAATAAATATATCTAGAAAATGGAACAGCTCGAAATTTTATATTTGTTGAATTTCATTATGACCTATTTATCAAAAGTTTCTGCTTTAACTTTATGAAACTTCGTACTAGAATATTTGAAAGAAATTGCTTTGTTATTCCATTAATTAAATTAATCTCCGTTACACGTGTTTCTACCTCCTAGTCCGATGCTGTCTTTAGGTGGAATATCCCGGTTTGTAACGAAAACAGTAGTCAGATAAGACTTGTGTCATGTTTCATCTACTGCAATGGCTATATATTCGAAGGTGTGATCTGCTGGGAATTTTTTTTAATAGTCTTCCTACCACACTCTTCTACATGTCCGAATCAATAATACGGATATATTGAGGAATATCCACGAATTGAAGAATTAATATTCATTATATTTATTTGATTAGTTATTCAGTATGTGCTTCTTAATGAATACATTTATTTATTACATAAACTTTTTTATGAAGTTAAAGCCTTTATAGATAATATGGTTGTCGTTGAATAAAATTCTGTTGAAACATTGTGATCAAGTAGTCAATTAAACATGTATCATAAATAATTCAAACTTCAAACATTCCTTTGAAAATTTTGGGGTCGTTTATAAGCAAAGTCGAAAAAAGTTCGTAAATTCTGCTCAGCTTTTCACTTCTTCAAGGACCCGCACTTATTAATTTAAGATCCTTCTTCAAAAGTAAAGCCTAGATTATAATCAACCATTATTCTCTTAGACCGACTTTTCGAAAAAATACTTCATACCTTTCATTATTTTCTACCAATTCTTTAACTTAACATTAATAATTAAGATATATTGTATTATTAAATTATTTGTACCATTAATCAAAATAACTATTAATTGTGATGAAAATTTCAGTTTTATTATTTAAACCGAACCCAAAATATATAGTAGTCATTAAGATTTAATAGAAAATCAAGTCTGGTTTTCCTTAAAGGTCTCGTCAGTGGCTTTCTAATTGGTTGGAAGATATTGCCACATAACAATAAACACTATATTATATTATATACAGCAAAAGTTTAATAAAATACATCAATTGGCAACCATGGTCTAGCGATCAACATTTATGCTAAGCATTCAGGCGCACGAGGTTCAATTCTTGCCGGATTCACTTTAGGGCTGGATTTATTCTTAGACTTTGCTATATCGGAAATTGTGTTTTTCTGTATATTATGTGTATCATAAATTATTTTAACGCTTTTAAAGCATCATAAAAAAACGCTGTATGGAAAACTGCGTATTAAAAGGTTGCAGTAGATTGACCCGCTGAGTTTCCTTTATCAAAACTGTGTGATTGCTGAAGTGTAACAGTTTTACTCAATAAATCAAAACACAAGGAAGCGTCTTCTATCAAACTGTATATTATTACCACTTCGTCAATTATCGATATAATTCACATAAACTATAACAAACGAAATTTCAATACTAATATCTGAAAGAAAACCCTCCGTGACCGGTATATTGGTATACCGCATCATTTCGATATATTTTTCCCTTGAGAGCTTTTCTCGGTAGAACGCAAAAAACAGGTCCCGGTCTGGTTGTCTTTGTCTCATTTTTATATGGTTGGTTAAAAGAGTAAGCAAGTAGTACTTCTGTTAACGAAAAAATAATACAAAGAATAACGAAATTAAAGGTACCAGATTTTAAACAATAAAGTGAAAGCAGGAATAACAAAAGTTTGTGAATAACGAATTGTATCAATGTTATCTCTGTCTACCCCGTAAATAATATGTGGTGATAATATGTAACTAATAAAGAAAAAATATAAAAAAACTCAATATGTAGCATACAGTTTTGTTTATGATGTGCTGTTAACAATATAAATCAAAAAATGAGTTTTAAAAAATACATTTTCAATGTATAAATGTTTTCTTCTATTTTTCTCGGTTCAAGTGAAATCAAAATAAAGCTGGCTGTACGTTAAATATAAACGACCCCCACATTAAGATAATCAAATCTCGCCAAGTTGAAAACTTCCAAATGAACATTGAAAATGATGATTTATGCTCGAAAAAGGTTTGTTTGTTTCCCTTTGTATTCTCACTTGGATATACGAGTAGATCAAGTGTGATGGTTTCGCCATATTTATGTGAAAACTTTTGTATCCTCAGCATAATCATATATCTTTTCATTTCCTCTGGACCCAAATGTCGTATAAAAATGTCTTCCATTTTTCAGGGTCTTGTAAAACACATATCACAACTTCCAACATGACCTCCATCCCTTGCAGAGACAGCTCATCTCCATGTTTTCCAAGAAAGAGAACCTTTCTAAGGTTCCCTTGGGATCCTTATCCTTGCCTACCTTGTAACCCTGTCATGTACATCCCTCAATCAACATTAAATTTATATTCGTCAACAAAGATCTTTCCTGCTCATGGATTTGCACCTGTTTCTCTTAAAACTGCATTTTTTTGTTTATATTATTTATATTCATGCATACCATCACGCCTTTTCCACGTTTGAGGTAGGCAGAAAGAACAAAGTGACAAAATTTCTTATCACGGCATTCTTCCTTCACCTTCTCCAGATTAATCCATCCTATCATAGAGTTTATGTTTCTCTTACTCCTTGCCTTTCTTTCGAAATTTCAATAACTTGGTCCAGTCATACATTTCCCGATTTTCTACCACGACTCCTACTTTTTTTTGCACGCAACTTTTTTTTTGCAATATTTTTTTGCAAAATCACTTCTAACTACTCTTTTTTGCCCTACTGAACGTTTTATACTAAACTTACATTTATCGTAAATAATTATGTTTCTTATTATATTCAACGTTGCAATTGAAGTACCACGTGATTTTCTCAGTACACGCATTTCCATTGTATTTACTCATATATACCAAACATACAAACCATCCGCCATTTTCTTCTTGGAGGGGGCAGAGCGCCAGACTTTTTTCTTCACCTAATTTACATCAATACATCTTCTCATAGGACTCCTACGATTTCATTGATTTTCGGCTTTTCCTTCTTTTAAAAGATCGTTTACTCGATCTTACCATAATATCCTTGATTTTTCTCTCTCAAGCCTTTTCCCTTACATTTGCACTATACACATAAATTTGTTAGTATAATTTTTTATTTAGTATTTTTTTATTCATTAGTTTGCATCATTAATTTCCTACTCTACGTTTCACTCCAATACATCAATTTTGGTACGAATACGCTGTTGTGATCCATTAGTTTACCACATCTTGATTTGTTCATATATTATCTTTTGAATTTTTGTAAGATTGATTGACAGAATGGCCAATTCAAACCAAGTTCATAATCTTAAATTCATTGCATAACATTCATCGAGTCGTGTTAAAAGATAACCATAATATTATGGTTGAAACAAGTTAATGAAATTTTGAAAGAATGAAATAAACAGACTGGATTAGAATATGTATGTATGTAAAGGAGGCGAAGTAAGCATGTTGTGATAGGAAAGTTTTACACTATAGTCTCTTTTCTTCTCCAAATGGAATGATTATATGAATGTATAAGACTATTTAAAAAAAATAAGGATATGGTAACAGTTACTAATAATGAAAGGAAAAGTTAGGGATGAGAAACCTTAGATGTTTAGAGATAAGAAAAAATGTAATTATTGAAATTATTGTAATATTAACTGTTAAATCATTGTATGTATATTGTTGAACATATTTCCGTTATCATTTTCTACCCGTTATGTTCCCGTTATCATTTTCTACCACCAATTCCTATAACTTCAAGAAGATTCTTTATATTCCTTCCTTTATTCTTATATTTTCTATCCTCATCATTTCATTGTATACGGTGCTATACAAAATCATCGTAACTTTTGGTACATTAATTTAATGGATAATCCATAGATGGCAATGCTGATCAATTACAATTATTACAGCTATTTGTAATTAAGGTCAAATTTTCGTCCCAAATATCCTATTTCTACTAGAACCTCTTCATATTTAGACGTTATTATGCAAAAATCAGCCAACCTATATTTTACCTATTCTAAGATAATTGAAAAAATATCCCACCCCTCTTATACCCGTTATAAGGGATACACAAAGGATGGATGAATATATATTATTTTTGAAATTTCAATGAAACCAAAACAACGTAGTTTGTGGGTTGGGTTATTTTTGTATAATTACGTCCATTTGTATATCAGACAAATATATCTTATATCAAAGTTATTTCAAGGGCCTTCATAATCTAAGTTACTGGGTCCATTTTGGTCCAAGCTAAATGTGTCCAGGCAATTTATCCACAAGTTAGTACAAACATTTGCCTCAGATAATATCCAGTATAAATTACTGTTGGTCTCGTAGATTCAAATATCTGGGAATAATGAGGCACTTGTGGTCAATAAATATTATATTACTCGTGCCGAGACCTTATAGCCATGTCCAAAGTAGTTCTTGAAAAAAGTATTCAGAGATTCCTAAGAATAATTTACTCATTTATTATTGTTTTACGGCTGTAGCCTTTACAACAAAAATTAAATAGAAACAACAAAATAAAGTTAAAATAAAAACACCAATCAAACACACTTTAAAACTTATATCTTAACGAATTCAACCGTGATTTCAATCGTCTTCAAAAATAACTCTAAATATCCATATCCATCGTGTTCCCCAATCAGTGCAATTACGCAAGAGGGGGAGAAAAATCCATAACTTGTGTAATGTTATGAGTCTCCTCCGTAAAGATCCTGTTCACTGGAACATTACACATTTTCATAAAATGTTCTTAATTTTTCTTCAAATGTAATGTAAGTCATACAACAATCATATTTTCTCCTGATCTTTTGGAAAAAGAAACTATGCAGAGAACATTAAACAATTAATCTTAATAATAATACGAATATGACTTGTTCTAAATAAAAAGCATCAGCAAGAGAGGTAAGTTATATGATGTATGAAAGACAAAGGATTGAATAATACTTCAGACAGAATAATAGGTTTTGGAAGTCAAGTCCATGATTCTTCTTCTTCTCAGTGTCATGTCAGGTCCCCCCAACGTTGAATATCACTTGAGAGTATATATCTTTGTCCCCGACAGCCCGAAAAAGATCTCCAACGCCCTTTATGCCAGTCCAATCACGTATATTACGGAGCCAGGAGATTTGCCTTCTACCATCACCTCTTCGGCTTTCTATTTTGCCTTGGATGATCAGGTGCAGTAATTTGTACTTTGCTCCTCTAAGTACATGACCCAAGTAGGACACCTTTTGGATTTTAATATTAGTCAGCAACTCTCTATCAACTTTGGCTCTTTAAAGAACCCTTGTGTTGCTGACCATATCCGTCCAGGGTATCCGTAGCATTCTCCGGTGCATCCACATTTCGAATGCTTCCAGTTGGTTCATACTACTTACTTTGAGGGTCCATGATTCCACTCCATGCAATAACACTGACCAAACGTAGCATTTGACTTATAGTCCATAATGAATCACGAATTTTACATATACCGTATTATTTACAGGCCGTACTCTTTGAGATATTCAGACATATATTACAATTTAATTCATCTAGAAAATTATAAGCCTCTTTTTTCCAAAAAAATATCACCCAAGAGCGCTTTGTTATTTATTTCAAAAATTAGTCGACTACACTTTCTTTTTGGGAAATATACCCTCTTATTTCTTCAAATTGGCTCGAGAAACACAGATGCTTTCTGCGTTCCAAGATGTAGGGATGAATACCTAAGAAAATTCCGTTACGTTAGGAATTTACAGAAATTATAATCAGAGATGTGACAACAGGATCCAAATATTTAATAATTCATTTACCTGTTTTAAATTTTTTAAACTGCGCTAAGGGCTAAACGATAAAATTAATATTTGTTCCTTTCGTCTAAAAGTTCCAATACAGTTTTCTTTATATCTTTTAAGAGCAGTCTTGTACATACATTTTCTTTCTGTTTTTTTTTATATAATCTAGTATTGATATTTGTGTCATCCTAATTTTATTTTTAATATGACGAAGATACAATTTAAAGAAATAAATGCATTGAAAAATGGGTACATTATGGGATATCATATGCTTTGTTAATCTATGTGTAGATACGTGTTTCTGTTAATGTTTGCCTGAATATTCCTTAGTAAAAAATTAACATACTATGGTATCTAAAAGTATGTTTAAAACCAGAATAACAAGTCTCTTTTACAAAACAAACGAAATTTATTACAATTACAATAATGATATAGTAATAATTTATGCAGCGCCGTTCATAAAAAAAACTCTCCTTAAAGGTGCTCTAAATCGAAAATCGAACTATTATTATTAATGCAAGATTAAAAATATTTCCAAAAATAAAATAAGTTGTGTGTTACGATAGATATGTGATAACTGTGGGCATTAGATTGGTTACTTCGCAGCATATGCAAAGAAAAACATGTTTCACAAAAAATCGAACTTTAATATGAGATGGACGCACTATCGACTTTAGAAAGAATGTAGTGTACATGTGTAGCATTTGTATATAATTATAAAAGCCCTCCCTCTATGATTGTTTCGAAAGATTTTTTTTTCGATGAAGATAGATCAAACCCAAGGATTCCAAATTCAAAAAATATAATGTAGACATCCCTCCGACAAGCGGCCAGATTCGTTTAGAAAACCCAAATATTAAATAGAAATAAATATTTAGCTTGAGATATATTTGAAAATAAATTAGATTGTTCATAACTCGCTTAATTTAGTAAAGAAAATAAATAAAATAATAAATATATGATTAAATAAACGTCCAGTGAATAAATACACCTGAGTGAAAATTACTGCGGTATTCTGGAGTAATATTTGTTGGAAACATTGTATTGAATTGGCGCTACAGAGTGGAAATATAATATATTTCCACTTCTCTAGGCAATTAATCAAACTTATTGTCTAACTGATACAGTACATTGTATTGTTATCTAGCAAGTGATTCGTTCCTGGAGCTTTCTCGACTTACTTGTTTAATAATCTGCATTGATTACAACTTTACTTTTGTAATCCTGTGTGCAAAAACAATTCTCATGTATTTAAAAAAAGGATTGCTGCGAACATTTGTTTTTTTGTTATTTATAATATTTAAAAACTTTATTATACAGTGTATAAGTACGTATTATATGCAGATTTATTTCTAAGTGACAATCTCTTCTAACCATCCATAAAATTGGTGTACAATTTTTTTAGTAAAAAAAGCTAGACAATATCGAAATAACAAAAAAAATACAAACTTAACAAGGCCATTAATTGCCAAGAAAAGAACAGGAAGATTAGAAAAAGGAAATTAAAATGTCCTGAAGGGAAATGTAATGTTTTTTAATTTATTTTTTGAAGCATGGCAACGATAGTGCGAGTCTTAACATTAGCTGAAAACTGGTAGCTGATTTGATAGACAAATAACGTGGATAGTTGTAATGGGTAGAAGTCAACACTAGACACATATTTTTTTAATGATGTTTGACGCATATTAATCAATATTTTTTAGATTCAGAGCATCAACAAACAAAATTGGCTTTTCTTTTGGTGTTATTTTCACTCGGGTTTGAATATATTGCCTGTGATTTGAATATATTGTTGTATGCCTAGATTGGATAATTGAACAAAGATGTGCTTGTAGTTTCAGTGCTCTGCATGCGGTATACATGCTCAAATAGACGCAGTAGAATATTTTTTATACATTTTGCTACGCTAGCTTCACCATACAGTACTCTAGAAGTCATCTAGCTTGTTAAACTTCTTCTATATTTTGCAAATACTATTTTAAAGTTACGGAAACCGACATTAATTACGAAACAAAAGCTGATCAATTTCTTTAAATTGTTTTAAGGCTAAAAATCTACCAAATATATTTGCGTGAAAATCTTCAATAAGTAAAAATTATTGTCACAACAAAATGTTGACTTCGCTTATACTTCTAAATTAAATATTTGTAAGCTAATTTCCATTCCATATTTTGATAAATTAATGATTTAATGTGTTTGCACACAGATACGAGATGTCTAATGAAAGCTCAGCAGATACACGTTGGCAGTTAATATGACTAAGTGAGGACTATGCAGACCGTGTACCCGCGGGGGAACATGGAACATGCACACGGTAAACCGGACCTGCAAGAATTCTCCATTAGCGCACTTCATCATTTCGCTAGATTTATGGGAGCTTGTAGGCAGGGATGCCTTTGCCGTGATATCGTGTTTTGCTGAATTTAGCGCTACATTACCTAGTGCTTTCCGTTCAGTGTTCAATAGGTTAATCCGTATGTTGGGTGTTATTTAGATTATTTTAATGTTTTTTAAAGTAATCATTCACCCGTTATTTTAAAAATCACCTTAATGTTCATTGACAGTAAAGTTAAGTATCTAGTATTCTGTATAGTACTGCATAAATTAAAAACATTGATGATGAGAAATAAACATCATAGATGCCTTCAAGATATGGTGTTTGAGGCTGGTGCTTCATATCTCATAGTGCAAGACCAGATCCCAAATCTTATTTGAAGATTATCAACATATTTCAAACACTTCTTTTTCTTCCATTGCCGTTCTCGATTCCCCTCACTTTGGTGATCACTCTTAAGAAAATATATATGTATTTGGCAACACGAAAAAGCTCAATCGTCTTGATAGCAGTCAACTTGCAAATGTCGTGTTTCCAATACGGGGAGGGGACAGAAAATTGTATGGCTATCTTGAATGAAGTGAGGTCCGGCTAGAAAAGAATCTCCCATTTAACCATGCATCCTCCCTGCAAAAATTTATTATTAGAAAAATAAAATGAGTAGTTAACGAAACATTCCATACCAGTTTCTCTTCTTCATGTGCTGTGTCCGATCCGTCTAACATTGACAACTACTTTAGAGAAATTTCCATTGAAAAATATCTCTGTCTTTGGCGACATGGAACACATTCTCAACTGTCAACAACTGGATACCTTTCCATTCGCGAATGTTGCATAACTAAGTCTGACGCTTTCTACCAATTCCTCGTCAACCCTCAATTTTACCCATCAATGTTTATTTAAGGGAGTGGTGGTTTTTTCTTTTCGATAAATGACACAGATAGGGCATTTTTTTAGTATTCGAGAGCTCTCGATCTAACACTTGCTCAGCGCAGCACCTCAGTGTTTAAGATGTGATAAAACCAAAAAATTCTTATCATTTTTCGATGACCACATTTCCACATTTCAAATGTTGATATCTTATTTAGCATTATGTTCTTTATGGTAAATGTTTAAACACCATTAAGTAAAATATATCATATGCGTAAGTCGTCGCATTTTTTGTTTTCAAGGCAACAGTGCTTTGGAAAGTTTTTTTTAGGAAAGATTGATGTCATTTTAATTTCATAATATTATTTTATTGAAAACGTCATCGATTTTTAAATCTGTAGAAATTTTGTGTTGATTGTTGACTAAATTATACGGTGTTTTTAGTACAAAAAACGAACATGCCTGATATATCCTTTTGTTTGAGTATAATCGAAGAGTTAAGGCATCGGAGGTCGCTAGAACCATTTATACCAAATATGTTACAAGGAGAACGTCATCGGGGAAAGTACGGCACGACAGTGGTTTTCTCGTTTTAGAGAGGACCATTTTAACATGAACTATTCTCCACGTTCAGGAAGAAATTTCGACTTAAACGTTTCAATTAACGATGGTCCACGTCAATCGACTCGGCAATTGGGCAATATGATTAATTGCGACCAATCAACCGTCGTACAACATTGGCATTCGATGGGTAAAGTTCACAAATCGGGTGCATGGGTACCATAACATATATTTTGAACGAAAACAACACAAATTATTGTCTTAACATTTCTGTTTCTTTGCTTGCACGTCATCGTTTAGTTCGACAACAACATCAACCGTTTTTGTCACAAATTGTTAGTGGTGACGAAAAATTATGTTTTTATATCATCATTAAGAACAGTAAGGAAGAAAACGGTTGTGCCCTAATGAACAAGCAACTCCCTATGCAAAAACTGGTGTCCATCCACGTAAAGTAATATTGTACACCTGGTGAGACAAAGATGGCGTCATCAAGTACAAATTTCTTCTGAGGAATGCAACCATCGAACCTTCCAAAAAAAACGTCTGGGAAGTGATTTTTAGTGAAGTAATCTAGTGATTTTTCAACTCGATAATACGCGTCCGTATACTACTAACTTGACAAAAGTCACTATTCGAGAGCTCGGTTGGGAGGGAACTCCACATTCATCAGATTTCCCCGATATTGTTCCATCAGATTTTCATATTTTCCACTCTATATAAAAATTTTCATTGATAACGACGCTGCCCTTCAAAATTGAATTGACGACTTCTTCACATTCAAATCACCGAATTTCTCCAGTTGTGGAATCGAAAATCTGTCAGAATGCTGAGAGTCAATCGTAAACAATGCTGAAGAATATGTTAATGATTAGTTTATGTGTTTTCTTTATTAAAAATATATTTTGAATATAATGAAGACTCTTTGATCTTATGGATCAACCTAATATTATTCATGCATTGCCTATGTTTAAGATTCAAGCTAACATTACATAAATCAAGATTCAATTTATCCATCCTTTACTTTGTATCAAATATTAAATTTTCAATCCATACGTACTCTGCGTTATTTAATATCATCATTAATTTGTTAATTGTGTTAAAAACAATTATTAAAACTGAAAATCAAAATATTTTTCATACGTATACTATATATTATAATCCACACACAGAAGATTTTACAAATATTCAACTTCAAAATAAACGAACAAATACCATAAACCTAGTCACATCTCAAATCAATATTATACGTAGGTACTTCAACAACCAAAGATATACAGATTTACATAAATTCTGCTGTGAGAACAAGTTGACATATTCGTGAATAAAAAAAGTCAAAATAAAATAACGATCCAGCAGCGAAGCAAAAAGTAATACGGCAAGACTAGCAAAATAAACGTCATTGTATTATATTTATGGTAGTTCGTGGCAATGATATCTTTACTTTGCTTTCATATTGTGTTGAATTTACAGACACACTTTACAACGTTTTCCGTTTGATTTTCACTATTTTCCCATATTTCAATATTTAGTTTTCATATTTGAAATAATCATGGTTTATTGCGAGTATAAACCTTTCAAAGTATATGTCTAACGTGAAAATATCGAGAACATTAATTTCCAAGTTATTTCGAGTTTTTAATTTATTATCTGAATTCAAATAAATTTTACTTTAGTAATATAAACATTCTTATTTGCTTTCGATCTTCGTATTGCTATCGAACATTTCAATACCAGATTTAATATATGTTATTACCATGGTTGATAAAGTAAGAAATGATCGGATCAAAGATGTTTGTTAGAGGGGGATATTAGGAATATTTGGATAGTTTGGCCACATTGAGAGAATATGTTGCGAAAGACTTAAGAAACAAATATATGTGTAAAATTATTAGATATATAGGGAGAAGTAAGTATGAGAAATAGAGTAGCATATAAGACGAAGTGTATGGATGTGGACGAGGCGAGAGCTGGGTGCATGTATATAAATGTGTAGATATAGTATATGTTCTCTCAGTGTATCTCACGAGGGCATGGTGTGATGATATGTATTTATGTTTGTATGTATTTATGGTATAATATTAAAGACACTTGATATATATGAAATATCAAATGTACATACCAAAATTGAATCAATTAAATAAATATTTAGTATTAAAAATTGAAAATATTTTCATTACCACAAGCCTGAAAATATTTTCCTTACTACAGCGATGTTTCTTCAACTAGCTCAAAGCAGGTAACATTTTAGTGGGATCCTTTCTTTTGCACACAAATTTTCTTTTTTTTTTAAACTAGAAAAAATAACCATGAATCATATTATCCATTTGTGTAATTGTTGATTTGACATTTTGAATATTGTTTGTGTTATATTACACTCCTATTGTATGTGTATATAGTACGTCCTGACGGACTTATTATAATCTGACAATTGTTTCTTACTAGTCAAAAAAATTTATTACATTTTAAGTTCTTATATAAAAACCAGATAAAATGTATAAAGAAATTCCAGGTTATAGTTCTAAGACATTATTACTTTGCTGCAAATAAGTCGATAACAAGCGATAAAAATAATGAAGGGATGTGATAAATATGGAGAAATCGAATAACCTTAAAACAAACAAAGACTATATCAATCCAAGCCCTTGTTTCCCTACATGGTGCGGAGGCACTTAAGGCACGCAGTATACTAAAAAAATATGACTTTGAGATGTGACGGCTTTTGCGCATTCTACCGACTGCCATAAGAATCTATTACAGAGCTCGGGCTAAGGTGCGTCTATCTGTGCTGTATGGAAAAAGAATTTTAGGATGCTTTGGACATATAGCGCAAGGAAAGGGTGATAGTCTTGAGAAGTCAATTCCTGCAAGAATTATGAATAGTAAAAGGAGCAGAGGCAGAGCCCCCCTTCGATAGAATGACTGAAAAAAGCAGCAGGGGGCTCATTTCAGCAGGTGATACCTAAAACAAGAGATAACATGCACTACACTCCACTTAAAACCGAATAGCATATTTAGGAAGATCTATTGTTTATTTACTTCTATTATTTTGCGTACATGATACATCTGGTGAACTTTTTGCTCCACAGCAATTTCTTCTAAAAAACCAGTTCATCCTTGTTATATAGATTTTTACAAAATAAAATATTCATTTAAATTCAAGGAAAAAACAAGGTTTTTTTATAGTTCCAAGGGTGATTTTTTTTCGATTTTCTTACCAAATATATTTTTTCTAAACTTGAGGCAGATGCAAGGAAGTTCCCAATCTTATGGCTGCAGATTCTTGTTCCTATCCTAAAACTCAACTTTGTTTTTGTATTGTTTTTAATCTGTCAATAATAGTGTATTCGAATCCCTAGTCAGAGCAGCCTCGAGGAAAGTCTAAACGGCTTTATATAAATTGTCATTTCATAATTAGTATTGTGAAGAAGAAGGGTGGTCGAAAACCAGGGTGATCACGGTCCTAAAGATTAAGAGAATGACCAAGAAAGGAAAAGTAATAAATATTCACCACATTACATACAATACGAGTATTAATAAAAAAATATAAGATTGATAAAATTTGTAAATATATTTATTTTATTAAATTAATAGATAGTGTAGAAGTATTACAAATGTAATGAGTAAAAAGTAATAAACATAACTTCTTAAGAATCATTAAAAAATAACTTTTTCTCTTGGGAAAGAAATAGGGAATAATGCATTGCTCAATTAAAACGTAGCTTAGAAACATGTTATTGGAATGTTTTTTATTCAAAAGTATAATATTTCGTGTTTCGGTGATGTTAAAATAACGCTTTTGACAAACGTAAGGCGTACAAGACGTTGCTCAAGTATAAACTTTAGTTGTTTCCATTATTTATTAAAGGGGCTTTATCTTTACATTCTATGGGTGGCTTTTCTAAGAGACAGGGTGGCAAACAGGGCCGTCGAATTTTGAGACCCATATATACGAGGCACGCAGACGATCGATTAACGAGTAACCAGTGGTAAAATCATATTTATTTGTAAATTTAACAATTCAGAAGTTCAAGTTTGGAAATTTATAATTAATATAAAAAAAGTAATCACTTCCCTTAGGTTGTATTATATTAGGTCATTCAGAGTAATAAAACATGTGTTTTGGCTTATAATGCTGACGTTTCGAAAAAGTTGCATTTTTTATCTTCAGGGCTTCTCAGGGACTTATGACGAAATTGATTACAAACTTTTTTTTTCTCTTAATTTTACTTCATTATGTTTCTTTGCATATCACTATGTCTTTTTCAACATACCCCACATCCTGCTCAAGTGAGTGTATTTAACTAAGTTATGTGTTACTCACAGTTCTTGATCTTAAATAAATAAATAATAGGTTTATTAATAGCAACATAGTATGTACAGATTATATTTAAATAACACTTCTAAAACACATAAATTGCAGATAATACATTAAATACAGAAGCTATCAAAAGGTCTGGGCTCATCTAATAGCATCCCCTCGGCCAAGATACACCTCACCAATATAGGGCGAACCCAGCCACGGGGACACCAGATGTTTTTCAGCCCACACATCTTATGAGAAAAGTTTAAGTAACATGTTATTGTTTAAGTAACATGTTATTGTTTAACTGACTCACCTGAGGAGGATACAATATATGGTATGTTGAAATGTGCATTGTTAAATGCTAAAATATATATTCGAAGAAAACAAAGCAGTTTTTTTTGTTATATACATGTATTTATTTTTATTTAATTTGAAGACATTTTTACAAACAAAAAATACGAATTGCAAATTAAAGTATGAATAGTGTTAACTGCTCGCTTAAAAAAAACTCTTAAAGAATATAAAAACAGGTTTGCAAAAACAAAATATATGAACAGAGCTTTGGGAATAAATTACGTTTGATAAACTTAAATATGTCAATTTATTTTCGTGCTATATACTCGTACGTGAGGATTAATCAATATATCGACTCTTTTGGCGTATCCCCATTAATATGAAAAATACAACTATGTGGGTAGTTAAAATCACTAAAAACGGGCCGCTACAGTGTGGATTTTTTAATATGAGAATTCTGAAGACCTGCTAGTAAATTATACAATCATGTACTATTTTCCAAAAATATTAATATTGTACAATATTTTTATTTCACACGTAAACTCGATTTAATATCTATTTCAATTTGGTTTTGCCTCTACAGTAAATATGAAAATATCTTAAGTATTTTTTTTATATACTCGTAGTATTAATTATAGTGAACTTTAACAATTATAAAAATAATATTTAAAAGAATTATAAAAGGTGTGAAAATTTTGAAAATACATAAAAAACGAAGCGAGACCAAATTAATATTATTCTGAAAAAAAGGAAGAGCCTTTATAATAAAAAAAACAGTATTTGAATGTGGCAGATGCGCTAAATGTACGAAAGAATAAAATGAAGCAAAATATATGTTCTCTCTGCCTACTCCAAAACAGACGTACCATAATGATGATGACCAATTAAAATGTTGATCAAAACTTCCGGCTGAAAGACAAAGCTTCTACAATTCGATGGAAGTCATCATATTATTAACAACCCGACTGTAATTTCAAACGATATCTTTAAAATTCGTATAGTTACATCAAAATAAGTCACGATTATTTTTTGTCATTTATTTTAATTTGGAAATATTATGTAAATTCTGTTGAGTTTTCCCCCCGAACGCCTTTTTGTACACGACAGACGTTACCCTAGACATGGACCTGGTCGAAAACGTTATTTCCCTTCATATTTAGCAATAAAAACCTTTTACTCGTACCTATGATAATAGTATTCAAGAAACTATAATAGTAATAAACAGTAACAGTTATTTTACAGTGCTTCGTCTTCAAGTGGTTTATTTTGGCAAAAAGTTATTTTATGAAGCTTTCATCAAAGTTATGACTTACTCGTATTTTGTGCATAGTGACACTTTTTTGACCCATTAAGATATTTCTACGTTGTCTTTGATAAAAATAATTAAGTGTATTGACATTTTCACAATCATAAATACAAGGTAGTCTCCCTCCGCTTATCAAAGGAATCATTTCGATATTATATCCGTATCCATATCTGTATCTTAACCAGTAAATCTCTTGACACCCAATTAAAGTGACCTTCCTATACGCATATCGCATTAAATCTCCAAGATACAACTATTGAAACTTACAGTTACAAAGTTAAGGCAAACCTTAAAACCTAATTCTCCATGTTAGGAGTTGAGATTCAGCACAACTCCCCCTCCAAAAAGTAAACCTCATTTTGAAACCTAATAAATGACTAGCCAGGCTGGTATGGCAGAGAACTTTACAGGTTTAGGGGGCTGATGATGTTCCAGAGAGTCAGGATTGAAACGATGACTCGATTTTTCTACATCTAACATACGTAAGTCTTCTCGGCTAAGTGTCTTCTCGCTGCCTCTTTAAGTCGTTCTAGCCTCTCTAAGACCTTCAAACCCATATTATTTAAACAATATTTCCAGCATCTTTTTGGCTTGTGATTATTTAGAATTTTGTTGACATTTCTTAATCAACAAAGTTTTTAATTTTTAAACGATAATTTTGATCGTTTCGTCTTCAGGAATAACAAAACGGAATTTTATTCCAAATATCTAGAAGTACTGAAAAGAGTGAATTAAAAAACATAACATCTTCTTACAGTCACTTAGCATGTTTTCCTGGTTTTCATCACACACATTTTCTAATCTCTTTTTCCCACCCTGGTCATCGATGACCCTATATATTTTTTATTTTTTTTGTTTTTATATCGATGCTTGTTGTTCTTTTGTTTTTTTTAATTGATGGTGCAAAGTGTTTTACTTTACATCAAATATAAATTTCACCACCTTTCCATCAAACCTTCATAAAACAATTGTATGTTTCGTTGGCAGATATTATTACTTGGCAATAAACTCACCATAAAGTACACTGATAGTCGATAAAAATCTAAAAACAAACTCCACATTGTATTTCTTATAAATTTTCATTGAAAGTCATGAAACAAAATTCATAAGAATATTATTCAATCAATCATATAAAAATCAAAGAAAGCAGACAAGACGATCACCTTTTTCAGTATAAAAAAGATCTTTCTAACTTCTATGCTCCATTTATATTTTTGCTGCGTCATTTTTCATCACATACCTCGTGACCTTACACTCTTCGTTCTCAACATAAGTTACAATATATTGTAGTATAAAAATCACAGTGAATAAATTATTGGATGTGTTGAGATAGATATTGACTTATTTCAAAAAAATTATCATGAAAGTAATTTTTACGTAATTTTTTTATGATTTATTAAAAAACAGTCCATTGAAAACATTATTCTAGACATATAGACGTCGCCATGAACGAAAATGGGGTACATAATAACGAATGCTTAAAACTAACACCACTGAAGAAAATACATCAAGTTATCAGTACCACCCCAACTTCTTAAAAGTGCTGCAGCTGACATAGAAAGAACAAAACAAGTTAAGGATCCAAGACACACCCCATATATATGGTCACCATCCAGCAATATCTAAATTGAAATTAAGGATCAGTTTTATGAAGAGAGTGCCGGAACTGACGATACGTCCGAATACTTGTAAAATGCATAATCTGAAGTAGAAAGGAAAAACACCTGATGACTGGATAGAGCTCTCTGAAAAGATGACACCTGTAAGCCAACTGCCTTAACCTTGAAAAACGTTGAATAAATTCCAAACAAGAGTGACTAGATGTAAGGTGAACATACAGAGATGAGATTTCATCAGTGAAAGTAGCATTGGATGTAATTGTGTGAGGCTTTACAGGACGCTCAGCAAATGCTAGTTTTTCCGAACATCAAGACTTGGTGCTGTGGACAAGATCTGATATACGCGAATGAGCGGGTGATCTCTGTTCCCTCCTACTGGATACTCGTAGCATTACTATTAATTCATATTCTGGATACGGAAATGAATAAGCACATTATACAGATATTACATAAATAAATCCAAACCAGTGAAGTTTTTATTAAAGATTAAGTATGTAAAAGATTAAGTATGTAAAAATATCACATTTAGAATTGAAGCAATGAAAAATCTTTCTTCAAACGAGCTATAAACAAAAAATTTAAAATTCTACAATAGTATGACAAGAGAGAAAACAAATAGAAATTAAAAAACAATGAAACATTTAAGATTAACTAAGGTTTCACTCGGCATCAGGTTTAGTAAAGTGTAGCAAAATACTCATTAAATACTTTTTATACGTAGCAATTGAAATCTCAAACTTGTTAAAAAAAGGTAGTTACAGAAAAAAGACTTTTATTGTAAGAAGGGAAAAATATAAAATCTTTTTATTTGGGGTAAGCAAGTAATATGTTAATGCTTCAATAAAATTTAAAAAAAAACAAAAAATATAGACCGTAGCCTAATTGGTAAGACGTCTACAAACCTAAGGGTTGCTGATACAATTCCCCTTGGAATCCATTTTTTTAATGGTCTTGATCTTTTTTTGTTTATTTAACACCTTTCTGGCAGGGCGTTAATTAACGATTACCATATAATAAGAAATCTGCCATCCTGTAACATATGGTATACAATGGAAGTGTAATACGATACAATTGTATTGTAAAGTATTAATTACACTGACAATTACGTATACATTTGTTCGTTCTGTCCATTCCGGATCCGATTCCCATTCGAACTCAATTTACAAGTATTTAAAAAAATACAGTTTTTTTTACATTTATGACTTCTTTAACGTATGTATTTCACTTTGGTTGGAAAAGATTGCTGAATAACTAAAAGTTATTTTTGTACTGTATACAACGAAACTCTAATATTATGTTATACACTTTCTCGTGACTTAATTGAACCAAGTCACGAAATTAACTGAAATACCTCAAATATAAGCAATTTAGGTATAATATGGTACAATCACACCATAAAAAAAATATTATGAAAACGTTTCCATATCCGTCTTCCCCTTCTCATTGTCTCACACCCTTTCCCTCCGTGCTACGCTGGGTACTCCCGACACCTGCAAAATGGTAAGCTTTTAATAAATTATAAACGTATGTATGCCTTCTAAAACACTGTGTTGATTTCCCGTCTTTATTAATCCGCTGTTAGAGACAATTTTATTACAGGGATCCTCGTAAACACAGGACCGCCTGAATAGGTAGTTCCACCAGAAAGAGAAACACAAATAAATTATGTATTTTATCAATACTTCTTACTTTAAATGTCAAAAGTCATCCAAATAGCGATGGAAACACTTATATTTATTCACTTGATATATCTTCTTATTTGTTATTGGCGAGCAAAGCGAAATCCATCTCTAATATATTTCCACTAAAATCTACTATAGCCCCAAATTTGTGATCTTTTTCCCCTTAAAATACGACACAAAGAAAGAAAAATATTAAACATGCAAAAACAACATTGCATGAAAAATCATGTTTTGCAAGCAACAAACATATTCAAAAGTTGTAAATTCGCATTTCAAACTTGAGTTCGATTACGAAAAATGTGTCAATGCAATGGAACAGTCGGTCATTAAAATGTGTCAATGCAATGGAACAGTCGGTCATTAAAATGTGTCAATGCAATGGAACAGTCGGTCATTAAAATGTGTCAATGCAATGGAACAGTCGGTCATTAAAATGTGTCAATGCAATGGAACAGTCGGTCATTAAAATAAACTCTTCTTTCTTGACTTCAATTTTAACACTTCTTTCAATAAAAGTTTCAACGATACACAGAACAAGAAAATAGTTAAAAAAATATTTTATTATTTATTATGTTTACAAAAAATTACCTTAAAATTATTTAAATATTATCAAGTGTTCTACTTTTCTGTAAAACATTTCAACCCTTAAATTTTCAGAGTTTTTTTAGAAATAAGGCGTGTTAGTACCAAAGTTAAGTTTAGTTTATTTTTGTGTCAAATTAAAAAAACTTTTAAAAGTTCCAATATAACGAATCAATTCAAAGCCTGGCTGTGTATATTTTGCTAAATTGCACTATTATACGTATTCCAAAATAATGAATACACATTTTATATGCCCATATCCTTTCACTGTTTCCTTTATCAGCTGAAAATGGTTTGTAATAGAAAAAATATAATTTTACCATCACTTGCGCTGTTATAAAGGACAAATTAAACTTTTATCTAACGTGACAAACATAAAATATATCAATTATCCTTATTTATTTTTTTGGGCACGAAGTTACTCAGTGACCAAAAGAGAAGTGCTCCAAAGGATCTTGAACAACGGAAATATGTGTTAAACAACGGAGATAATTTCCGTATTTAAATTAGTAAGACGCATGACTCCCAAACCGGGGATTAAGAGTTCGATTCTCGTTGGAACCTAGATTTTTAAAAAGGGTTCCAGTCTGGGTTTCACTCAAGGCCTCTTTAAAAAAATCTTGTTGAAAGGAAAAAATTCCCACGTGACAATTAGTTCACCAGGTTGTACTGCATACAACAATACATACTCGTAGTTTAAGAGTAAAAACATCATTTAATCACCAACGTGTCTCAGAATATTTTTTCCTGTAGAGCTTCAAGCTAATGTTGAATATCCACGAGTGCTGTAAGAGCGCTGTGGATAATACTACGAGTAACAATGAGACACTTTTCAGCTGACATCCTCGCAGCTGGGTTGGCCCTCCTATTAATGGGGGCGTTCTCAATTGAGAGGATGTTATGAAATGAGTTCAAACCGTTTAATAATTTATCTCTCAAATGTATTTTATTTTCCATTGTCTTAATATATGTATATCATATGTGGAATTTCAAGATATATATGTAAATACTATGTTGCTGTTTATAAATCTATTAAGTTATAGTGTGAAACAAAACAAAAATATTTTTAATGATGTTTAAACAATGGTGAATACAAACTAAAAAACAAGTGTATTTTTTATTTTATTAAAATTTTCTAAAATATGATACGGCAAAGTGAAACAAACGTATTTCCTACGATTCGAGAAACAATTAAGAAATATTTTTTTCAAATATGTTTCAAGTGTAAACATAAAATATTGACAAGCTTTATTTTTAATTGAGATTATTAACATGTGACTATAATTTTTGTGTAATGTATCTTTTTTTCCAACCTAAAACAATTCCTAATTTAAGAATGCTAACTTTATTATAAAATAAACATCATCTCATACACTAAAACGAAAAATTTTGTCGTTCAAACTATTGGCCAAATATGAATACTTATATTTTAGAATATACTTAAAAATAACCCTTCAGGTGATTTTTGTATAGAGGTGAATCATTGATATGATTTAGTTTTAGTAGATATATTTTTATTTTTTTAACATGTGTCAAATTTTAGATTAAATAAAAAAAAGAATAAACAAAAAAAATCTGATTGAACCAAAAATTATGCCTTTAGTCTAGTTTTATGTCAAAGACATTTTAACATTAATGGAAAATTACACTGAGACTCTTTCTGGTTGGTGTGTAGGAACTTTATATATAAAAATAAGTCTGCTAGGTTGTACAATAAATAACAAAGTATTATATAAAAATACAATAATAAATGCGCGTAGATCGACACATGAACGCCTCTCAATTAGGGTATATTGCAGATACTCGTATAAACGAGACGGCCCTGAGAATAGCCTTGTTGTGAATACCGCACGCGTTCGTGATTATAATATAGGTTTCTTAGTTGTATAGACAGTCTTAATTATGTTGTGTCTAAAGAATTGTTTGTGCAGAAACAAGGAATATATATTCATTTATTCATTCAGCGAACGTATTTTACGAAGATAAATTAAAGAGATTACAAATATGCCTGTAGAAAATTCATGAAATATCGGATCATTTGGTCACAATTTTTTACAGTCGTTGAATCCAACAGTGAAATGAAAGGTTTACAAAAAAAATCAACGCTATAAGTATATCAGGTACACGGTATTTGTGAAATTTTAGTAAAAGTTGGAACTATCAAATAAAATAAATTCTTTAAGAGGAAATCGTGAAAACTCTTCACTGTAATAAAATGTATATGACGAGGTATATAGACGTAGCTTAAACAAAAAAAATTGCTCGGCTTTAGCTATAAAATCAGACAAAACCTTCATTGTAACTATTAATGTGGAGTGATGCTTTCTCTAGGTCAATTAATTAATAATCCAGGAATAATCAATTGACAATTCAACGCTTCAAACTTTCTGACACTCCCACCATCGCCATCAAATATTGTTCAAATTACAGAAAAATACGTGTGCCGATTCATCAGCACAGTTCCTAAACAGCGAGGTATATTTAATATATGGACGTGACAGAAGGGAAATATTTAAACCGGGATTCGGATTTATTACTTTTTTGGATATTTAGATATTCCTGAAAACAGTCATATTATTGTTGCGTAATATTTAATAAATCAATAATCTATATTTTTATTGATATTTTTGGTTTTATAATATTATTTCGATCTCTGTCCGTCTATGTTAAAACATTTGGGTATAGTGTACAGCTTTAGGAAGCAGTAAAAGAAAACTTTTCTGGGATCAAAATTTATGATTTTTTATAAATACTACACACATACATTAATATCTAACCTAACCTAGCCTTACCTTGCCTAGCCTAGCCTAACCTTGCCTAACCTAACCTAAACTAGCCTAGCCTAACCTAACCTAACCTAGCCTAAACTTACCTAACCTAGCGTAACCTTATCTAACCTAAAGCCGAATGTGATATTATCATGTATCGGAAAATCTACATAGCTTTCTTTATAGTTTGTCTTACTTTGGTAAGTTTTCTTACCAAATATGTTTTTCTTTACATATACAGATGCGAGGAAATTCAACTTTCTTTACAATATTTTGAATCTATCAATAACAGAAAGCTCAAATCCAGAGATGAGCGTCCTTGAGAAACGATTGCTCTCTTAACGGCGCCATATAAATTGTCATAAAGAACTATACTTTCTACTTACCCTATTGCTTATCAAAACACAATGTCATTATAAAACTGGTGAGAAAGGAAAAATAATGTAGATTTGTAGATTAAAAAAAACAATAAGAAACGGAAAGAACACATAAAAGAGTGAATGAGGCATCAGTATTTAGCCACATTCACGAACCACAAAATTCATTAATCTAACGATAGCTTGGTATGTACCTACATATGTACATATGAGATAAAATATTCTACAAATTTAATTTTATCAAAGTATCCCATTAATTCACATTTTGATTTGGGATTTGACCACATTTCATTTATACTCGACCTGAACCCAGATCGAGGTATTCGAAAAACGATCAAGCTAAGGCGAATAGTTATACAGTTAAAACTGTGATGAAAGAAGCCTTCTAATTCCACATTTAAATAAAAATAAATTGAAAAGAAATAATAGAACTTTTTATATATTCTTAAGCTGGATGCGGACATGTTGAAGAGCGTAACCGGGAGATTATATTGTCTTAAGCTTTAGTATTCGAGCCTTCGTATTAAGAATGCCTGGAATTAGCTAAAGTAACTTACAGTTAGAAATAGTTACGCACGTGGGAAGGCAACAAAACTCCCACACGTCTAGTTCGTGAGAATATCGTAAGTTTTTTACATATAAAAAGTATTGTGAAAGGTCGATTCTTGCAAATTTTTAAAACCTTTTTATAAACTTTTTAGTTTTAATCAATGGCAGTTTCAATATTTAGAGCATATACAGATATAAAACACAGTCAGTTTCAATATTAAAAACAGATACCTGAAAAAAAATACTACTTGTGTACATTGTTAATAATTATCAAATGAAATTCTAAAGGGTCAAGAAAATGTGGCTTGTGATATCGTGTCTGGCTCTGTTGAAAATGTATCCTTACTTATTAACCGATATCTTTATGTAACTGAGTAAACCAGATAATAAATATACCATAAATGTGAAGTGCGAAGTGCTATAAAGACAACAGAAGTATAGTGTTATGCCAAGTTTTCTTTCTCATTTTTCTTTTTTAGTATAAGTGTGTATGCACATATGATATATAATAACATTCATCCCCGATTCAAGTATTTTAACCTTCTCTTTCAAAGTTCCCTTCAGGCGAAATGATCCATATTTGTTATGAGAGCACTGCTTAGTTCCAACTAGTGTCATGTTCCGTTGGAAGTCCTCGTGGTATACGAGATAGTCTCGTGACCGGAGGAACAAACACACATAGCGAAGAATAACGTTATTAGTAGAATAAACAAAGCTACTGTTTATTAAATATTGTATTATAATATGGAGTCTATAAAGTTAAATTTGAAATATTTGATATGTAAATTGAACAAAATGTATCCCACAAAAAAAAACACAATAACGCCTACTAGCATCATAGTATAATACTTTAAAAATACTAGAAGGTACAGAAATTTGGGTTTTTGGTTGAATTATAACTGCTTTTTTGATCACTAAAAATAAGTAACAGATTGTTGAAAATATTGATTGAAACATTTTCAATCTTATTTAAAATATTTTCTTGTCTTACCGACAGCGTGAACTTTGAAGATCAAGGTCTAATCAAAAGGGTCAAATACTTCATTGATTGACGTTAATATACCACGAAACTCAATTTACCAGTTCATATTAATATCAAATTTATACAAAATATTCTAGTCAAAAGATTTAAATTAAATGAGGGTGGGGGAGAGAAATGTATCTCAGTACACTTAAGAAAAAAATAAATTTTTATAACATCGTTAATAATCCCGAATAAAAACACCTAATCCTTGATTTCCATCCGGAGGTTTCGATTCCTGATGGTGCCCAAAAGAAAAGTGGATCCCAGACCGGTATAAGAGTTCTTCAGGTTAAAATTCTAATACACGCTAGACTTTTGAGAGTGTTGTTGGCTTTTCATGTGAGTGATAGTTTTTCTAACTCGTGGAACGGCGAACTGTAATTTGCATGCCTACTCCTTTCGTTCTAAACTCTAAGGGCCATCAATAAACTCCGTGGCCTAGTTGCTGAGACTTCCACATTTAAAAAAAAAAATTATCTGGTTTTAACCTAAAACCTCTTCTTAGTTGACAGAGATTACTACATGGTCATAAACCCACCAGGGTGTACTGTAAACAACGAAAGTGTAATATAAAAATAATAATGCCAAACAAAAAATTGTCTCCTGACCACGCTCTTCAACATGTCCAAATCACCAGTTAGAAAAGGCTGAAGAGTACCATATGAATTTTCAAAACTTCTAATCTGGTTCTTATACATATCTCTTGTTAGTTGAGAGAGATTGCTTTATGGTCATAATCCCGCTGGGTTGTACTGTAAATAACAAAAATGTATTACAAAAATTTTGACGCAAAAAAAACAATGTTGTCTCTCCTCCACGTTTTTCAATATGTCCAAATCACCAGTTAGAACAGGTTGAACAGTACCATACGAATGATTTAATTAACAGAATATATCAATGGCATACCAATCAAATTCCAGAATATGTATTAACATTTACATACACTCATAAAGATTTATAGACATTATGACACAGAATACAAAGACAAACAAATATACGGGAAAAATGTATATTTCTGTGTATAGTACTTGCCGGTATCACATTTTCTCGGCTGCCCCGAAACAGTTAAAAGTGATATTTTTTGCTTATAAATCATTATCAAAACCAAGTTGTGAAAATCATTCAATATTTGATCCTTTGTAAATATTCCTCCAGCACTCGAGCCTCGTACTAACGTTAAGCTTGATGGTTTCAAATTTATTTATTTTCCCGTACAATTATTATAGTATCCGATTCATTACAACGCATGATTGGAATCCAGCTGATTGACTGATGTCAACTTCAATAAAGATTTATCAGAATAGTTATTGGTTATTGATATTTTTCGTGCGTGTACTCAATCAAGTTGAAATATGAAATATAGCAGCCGTACTTAGAAACAAATACGCGGCCAAAAGTGTGTCAATTATTATTTTATTAATCACATGCCGAGATAAATACGTGATGAATTAAAGAAAAAATAGACCAAGTGATTAGAACTATACTAATTAATGAATAAAATAAGTGACAAAAAATAATAATATAAAGGATTTATAGATATTTAAAGCTCTGAAGAGCTTGAAAGCACTAGGGAACTGTTGGCGGTCGTGGTCTAACGACATGCATGCTAATCAAACAGACACCCCAGGTTTGGTTCTTGGCATTCACTTTCGACTTTACTCCTAGACGATTTTACAGCTGTATTTATATTTTTCCGTAGTTTATCATACATTTTTACAGCGTTACTTAGCAACACAAAAATTGCACTACGTAAAACTTTGCCGTACAGAAGGCGGCAGCAGATTTAGACTGTAGATTGCCTTTGAAATTTAGCTTGCCATCAAAATTTTGGATGTATTCGGTCAAGAATTTGTGCTTGCTAAAGTGCCACAGCATGCACACAATAAACCAATGCACAAGTGTCTTCCTTCCACAGGAGGGCTGACAATCATACTCGATAATGAGGGGGTAGCTTATCGCATTGTCCTGGAAAATCTTAACAACATGTTAAGTTAACAGAAAGGCTAATGACATCCACCATCTGGTCGGTCTGACGAGTTCGAGGGATCTCACTCTACCTCGTCTACTTTTCCCGCTACCAGCAACCACAAGTCTCTCAAAGATGTCATTTTTCCTGTCTTATCTACAATTGGATAATTTTATTTGGAAAAAAGCCTTTTACAATAAAATCGGCAGTCAGATAGATTGATTTAGCAAAAAGAGGATTCAGAATAAAATATCGACAGCAAAAAGTGACTTCCGTGGCCTAATTGTTTTCTTATAATTTTGTTGTATAAAGTAAAAACTGGTGAGTTTATTGACATGTATCAATCTCTTCTAACCAATCAAAAAGGACGATAAACAAACACTTAAGAAAAAAATGGACTAAAATCCTCTAAAAAAAATTAAATAGCAACAGGAATTGGACCCGCGACTTTCGGGTTAGATGACAGACGTCTTACCTACTTACTCCAGTGGTCATCCCGTGTTAATTCCTCAATGTTAACGAATCAAAAATGTTCCCATCTATAGGTTAGTGTCTCAAATAAAGCGTTTCGTTATATTTCTGTTTAATAAGAAGACAATATGTCTAGCCCTTATGTGATTATACTATATATATTCGTACATATCGTAGTTGTTTTCCTTTAAATATCAAACTTCTCCAAGACGGAAGCGTTGGTTTACATTACTGTCATATATCAATGTTAATGAGATTCTATAAAAAATATAGAGAATTTGAGAATTTTCATCAAATATAATTTAGTTGACTTTATCATGGCTTCGTTTTTCTAAATCTTGTCTATATCGATTCGCCTACTTATGTCTGTTTCACGCTCACCTCCGCTTGTAACACACAAGTCGACATACTCGAAAACAAAATCGTGTATAATTTTCATGAGTCCGTGCTGGACCTTGTTTGGAATAAATGTATTTACTCTATTAACAACCATATTTCTTGTACAATATGTATTAATCGCAACCCCTTAAAGGCAACGCTCGTGTTATATACTTAAAAGTGGCGTGTTCGTTTCCTCTTCGAATTTTACAATCCGTTGGTATCAGAAGTTTAAAAAATTTTCGCATTCAATCCCAGTTTGCTAGTTGATACTATAAATCTGTCATCCTCATTGCCCACAAGCCATGTCCTTATTAGGGTATGCAGAGCTAACAAATCACCACTTCGTTCGATCTTGGCACACATAATTTGATTCAAGCCGCTTCCATTCCTCCTATTATTGAGACTTTTTACTTTTCTCTCTATCAAAATTTTATTAATTTGTTTTCACCACGTTTTTTATATAATATAATGGCTTTTCAACCAATTTTATTAATTTGTTTGTAACACGTTTTTTATACAATGGCTTTTCAACCAATTCTGGGTGTTCCCAGCCATTGTGCAATGATAAGTTGATAACATTCATTGAGAATACAGAATATGGTATATGATAGAAGCACATCATAGTAAGCTCACATATTTGGAATAATACCCCGTTTGTCATAAAATAATACATGTTTTATATTTAATTCATAAGAAACTTTTAACTTTCTTACTGGATCTTCCTAAACTTATCATACCTTATATACTCGTACTACTCGTATGGATTATTTTTTATTGCTCATATATCACTTAAAGCCAAATTGAGCAAATACGAGCAAAATAAAATTCTAATAAGATATGCTGATTGAAAGTTTTTTACATAAAAATAACCCCACCAACTTTTTCAATCGTCAATTTAATATAAAAAATCTTTATGTTGTGAGTATTATAATTTACATCGAATTCTCAGAATCTAAGAAAAAGTTTGTAAAATGAGCAGAATTAAAATAAACAAAGAACAAAAATGTTAATTAACAGAATGATTTTACCTTTCAAAAAAGTATATTAAAATAATAAGAAGTCTTACAATAATAAGAATAAATAAACTAACAAAATTTTTAAGAAATATCTTTCATATTTTTTTCACTAAATCTATCAAAAGATTGGCAATCGTGAATTTTTAAATATTAACTAAAAATAAGCTATTAGTAAAAGGTTTGTTACTAATGACCTATAAGCTGTTGGTGACCCCTGTTAGTTACGAAGACACTAAATTACTAAGTAGCAAGTTGCTTAGACACGTGTCTTCTACACGGAAGGATTTCTATTCCCGATAGTACAACAAAAAAAAGCGATCATTATTTTATTAAGAGTTTCACCACTAAAATTTTCTTACCTCTGTACATACGGTTGTATTGGCAAAATGAATAACGAGAAAACGCAAATTATGTAGCTACTCCCGTAGTTAAAACTAGGCCCAAGGCATTGTTGTGTCCTTGCCACGCTCTTTCTTATTTGGAAATCACTAATACAAATATGTTTTATTGTACAATATTATATTAGAATGTTGTTGTGCACAGTACAAACTGGTGGGTGAATCTCTTCTCATCAACCAAAAAGATATATTTTTATGGAGGCCGTTAATGAAGATCAGACTGGAACTTTTTTTTTAAATCGGGTACTAGCGGATATTATACCCGCAACTTCCATGCTGGAAAAAGGCCACGGAGTTTATCAAAAGTGAAGATTTCAAAGAAATTTCACATTAAGCTATTTTTAAATAAATGACATAAAAAATTAGGGCATATACGAGTATTTAACTAAAACAAAATCATGAAACATTTACATTTTTTTAATTATAATAATATTTATCATAAATTACTACTTGTTAAATATGAAATCATAGTTGAAGACTGGAGGAAACGAAACTTGCTACGAGTATAATTGGCGATGTGCTTTGTAATCCTAAAATATCAATAGAGCTTTCCGTTCACCAGATGATACGAACATAAAAATGAATGAAATGGCAACGATACGCACATTCAATTAAAATCTTCCCTTTTCGTGTTTTAATATAAATTGATTACTTTCTTCAACAAACGCTTACGGTTATCCAAAAATATCTTTTCAGCGAATTCTGTGAACATTTCCAATGTTAAGTTAGTTGAAACAAAAACTAGACTTCATTACCATATATATATATATATATACGTGTATATTGAAAACATATCGAAAATTCAATGACATTTTTTTAACATGGCAAGATATATTATGTAAGAGTAAGAGTATACTCGTGTAATATAAATGAATAAAATCCTATTCCCCGTGACGAGTATGGTATAATAAAATGCATAATACAAAGTGGAGAATTACGGTACTTGCTATATTGGCATATAATGTTGTATATAAGACAAAGAGCGACAGTACTTGCAGCTTATTTACCAAACATCTCCATTCTTCTGATAACTAGCAACAATTCTACGCCATTTGGCTCATGCAGTCCTTATATCTCTTACGCTGTCCACTACACTTTCTTCTGCTCTTCGTCGTAAAATATGAAAAACAAAGATAAAAAATCAAATGAATGCTCTCAAATTGTATGGATCTTAGTGTATTGCCTGAAAACTAGACTTTTGCTTGTATCCTACTGACAAACGTACATGAAAAAAATACATAAAGACTTTTAACCAATTATTAATTATATAATTCCTCTTGGCAACAACTTCTAGCTACTTACCAACTAGACAAACACTGTGGGATAGTTGATAAGTAGCATGACTTCCATCCGGGTGTTTTGGATTTTACCCATAGTTATTAAAAAGAGTTACCCAGCCTGGTAAAAGAGTTTGTCAGATAACAATGCTAACAAACACCGAAAACGTACACGAATGTCATGGCCTCTTCACGTACAGGATAATATACCAAACACGAGCGATGACGAATCGCAAGTTTTGTGCCTATTCCAATATTTTTTAAGCCGAATGCTCGATTACTGAAGCTAAGGATAATATATTCTCCTAGTCCTGCTCTTCAATATGTCCGCGTCGCTCATTTGGAAATGTAGAGGGGTACTGAATGTATAAATTTAATTCCTTTATAAATAATTCTCATTAACTTAACAAGAGACGATCATGTAATAAGTCCGTCATCGCTACTATTCTTTCCGCAGTCAAATATATCGTCATTGGAGGAGTCTGTTTGGTTAGATCCTTCGTTAAATATTCGTCACTACGTGACGTCACACTCATGAAAAATAAAGGTTTCGATATTTATTTCACAATAGTGTAGATCGTGCTGAATTGGGACTTATTGTGTTCGCCATAAGAGCGTGGGATGTAGTGGGATTGACGTAAACAGAAGTATGTATTATGTAGGTCAACCTTTGGCGTACTATCAATTTATACAAATTATCAGATTCTTCTAAAATTTCGTCCATACATTCATCAAAAGCATATTTTTCAGTTTTAGCTTAAGTGTTCCTTTCAGAAAAGAGACTGCTTTTGCTGAACATCTTAATCAAATGAATGACGGTCAGTTACCAAAGAACATACTCAACTAGGAAACATGCCACGCCAAAAGATCCTACATGGCAGAGTACTTATTATATACATCCTACATGGATTCTACAGTGCAGAGTACATATTACTTATATCTTACATAGATTCTACAGTGCAGAGCGCTTATTACATACATCCTACATAGATTCTTCAGTGTAGAGCACTTAATATACATTACTCCAAGTTCAGAAATCTGAAGTGCCAAGTGCTCCGTCGAGACCGGGAAGTTTACTACAAATGATTGTTTTTGGACCTAACATTCAAGCGATAGAGATCGAAGTATAGAGTTTTCTAGGACCAGGACTTAATTTAACGTTGAAGGTTATACGTTACTCCAAGGTCAGAAATCTGAATTGCCAAGTGCTCCGTCGAGACCGGGAAGTTTACTACGAATGATTGTTTTAGGACCTCACATTTAAGCGAGAGAGATCGAAGTGTCTAGTTTTCTAGGACCAGGACTTAATTTAGCGTTGCAGGTTTATCTGCATCAGTGAATCCAAAAATTGGTATCCACAGTCATTAAAGAAGATCTCACCAGTCCTAAGTTTATCTTCAATAAATATTATTTTATTAGTCACTGCATAACCATCGTTTTCAAGACTAAAATTTTGAGTTTGAGCCATCTAGACTGTGCCTGCTGAAGTACAATATCTTGCATACTGTTAACTAATACACGCATAGGTATCTTCCATTCACAATATACCTATCTTACCTTTTCAGTACCTATCTAGAAAAGTAATACAGTTAAAATAACTTACCAATTGATCCAACATTAGTCGCACAAACAAGAGCTAATCTGTATTAAGTTAAAATTATCAAATATGATTCCTTATCCAGGTATACAATGTGTGATTGAATAAGGAATGAGAATATTTAATAGAATAGAAGAAAATACAGTACTAAAGATGAAGAAATAAATATCGAGATGGTATAGTCAAATAAAAAAAAATCTAAAATAATCTATACACGTAGTAAATAAAGCATGAGAAGTTTAGTAAGACCGAAAAAACGTGGCACTATCAACAAAATCAATTCTAGAGAGTATACATGAAAGTGGTAGAAGCGGAAGATATATGCCAGGATAGAAAAAAGTGAAAATATATTCTCTCTGCCTATCTCAACAGGAATATTAGATTACAGAGATGATGATGACATCAGATATTTTTTATCATTTTGCATTACGAGACGGCGGTGATATTTTCTACAAAGTAGAAAACTTAGTGCTCTAATTAAGGTTTCCAAATAAAGCGATCAAAATATTTTTCAGTTCTCTGAGATTTATATCCAGCTTGGTGCATTTCCACGCTGGCGCTGAGCCCAATTGGGGTAAGAAACATTCCCTTAATTTATTGAGAAAAATATTATTTTAACTTTAATTCCAGCTGAGCCAAGGAGTGAAACTTAGTGTCCCCTTACGTGGTTTGCATGGTTTAGTTGGCATTTTAATTCCAGCTGAGCCAAGGAGTGAAACTTAGTGTCCCCTTACGTGGTTTGCATGGTTTAGTTGGCATTTTAATTCCAGCTGAGCCAAGGAGTGAAACTTAGTGTCCCCTTACGTGGTTTGCATGGTTTAGTTGGCATTTTAATTCCAGCTGAGCCAAGGAGTGAAACTTAGTGTCCCCTTACGTGGTTTGCATGGTTTAGTTGGCATTTTAATTCCAGCTGAGCCAAGGAGTGAAACTTAGTGTCCCCTTACGTGGTTTGCATGGTTTAGTTGGCATTTTAATTTCAGCTGAGCCAAGGAGTGAAACTTAGTGTCCCCTTACGTGGTTTGCATGGTTTAGTTGGCATTTTAATTCCAGCTGAGCCAAGGAGTGAAACTTAGTGTCCCCTTACGTGGTTTGCATGGTTTAGTTGGCATTTTAATTCCAGCTGAGCCAAGGAGTGAAACTTAGTGTCCCCTTACGTGGTTTGCATGGTTTAGTTGGCATTTTAATTCCAGCTGAGCCAAGGAGTGAAACTTAGTGTCCCCTTACGTGGTTTGCATGGTTTAGTTGGCATTTTAATTCCAGCTGAGCCAAGGAGTGAAACTTAGTGTCCCCTTACGTGGTTTGCATGGTTTAGTTGGCATTTTTCGCATCTGGAATGTTGTCTTATTTTTCGTTTCACTTTCGTTGTATCAATACAATCTGGCGAGTTTATTGCATCTTGGCAATTTCTTTATATTTACTACAAGTATGTCAGAGGATTTAATTCGAAATCAGACTGGACCCTTTTATGTACCGACGAGAATCGAGCCCATAACTCCCAGATCATAAAACCAACTAACTGCCGAAAGAAATTTGCGACGTTTAAAATCATTAGTTTAGCCTAATTTTGTATAAAATTTACAGTTGCTTAAAGTTGTTCGCAACGTTCAAATACTTGGAGCATACTTCCAGCGCGTTCAACGTGAGAATAAACCTTTTTAGGGAAAATAATTTATTTTCTTAATATAAAATATACAATTACTTTTTTATATATATTTTTATAAAGTTTAAAGTATTCCCAGTTTCCTGATGAATATTGAAACCATTTAATATAACAAACTTAGATTGATTTAAACTTATTTCTTTAGCGCCGAATAATGACCGAAATTCCTCCGGGACATATCTCCAGTTTTCGTAAATTGTATTAGAAATTTTAAAAACTCAGTCGAAATTTATCAATTTCCAATTGATTGTTTTCAAGGTTTGTATAATATAATTGTATGATGAAAAAAAAATTTTTGTTCTTTTTACTTGACATCTAAGAAAATTTTGGAGTTAGTTTTTTATTTATTTTAAGACATCACGTAAGTCAATTTACTAATCAATTTATCGTTTATGTGATGTCAAGATTTATTTCTTCGTTAATTTTTCATCCCTCTCGAAATGAATACCTCCTGACCCTTGTCAACTTTTTTACAGACTCTGAAAATGACCGATTTACGGAAAACAAATGGGCAAAACAAAAATGTGAGCAAGGTTCAAATTAAAACTAAGTAATTTAATTCAAAGCAAACTGTTTAAAAATTAAATTATAAATACCCGAAAACCCTAAATGGAGATACGTGGATAAACAGGATGACTGGGTCTTGATGTTTTATATTTGAGGAGGTCAAAAAGCAGTTTAATGCGAACAATAAAAACATTTAAAAATATCATTTGTGAATACTTAATCGTTAAAAAAATTATATTACTTCCATTGTATACTGATGAGTTAATTGCCACGTAGTAAACTCTTCAAACCAACCAAAAATATTTTAAAGAGGCATTAAACCAGACTGGAACCTTTTATAAAATTGGGTGCCAACAGGAATCAAATCCACAGCTTTTGGATTAGAATATAGGTGTCTGATCATGGAGGTCATCTATATTAGATTGAAAATATAAAAATACTGAAGACAAATAAAAAGCAATCAAAGGAAAAATAAACAATCCTAAATTATTTATTGTTGGATAATTTATACACATTTGTCGAATTTTGGTCATTACTTTTTTTCAGTCCATTCAATTACAGAAATAATCTTTGCAGGCGAATTTATATTACGTACTAATTTTTGTGTAAATCGAGATACCAGACCATGTTTTGTGCATATTATTGTTAAGACCAGTTTCGATGAAATTTAAATTGGTTTTCTATTATAACTGATAAGGGAATGAGTGTGGTTTAGTACTATCTTCTTTTTTATATGATATCCAACCCCGCTTATGGTATTAGTATTGCTTATATTGAATCCATATCTTGCTTCCATCAAAATAATTCCTCAAGAATCAATTGTCCTGAATTATAAACTTTTATAAGCATTGTAAACCAGCAGTGACTAGAAATATTGCAAAAGTTGCAATTATTTCAAGTTTTACAGGACGTAAAACATACAATAATTGCAGTTCAGTTGTATACAAAACAACTACCGAATTTATTGCCATATGGTAGTCTCTTCTCACCAAGCAAAACCATGTGTAAGAGATCTTAAGTGAAAACTTGACTGGCACCCTTATTTAAAAGAAGGGTACCGACGGGAATCGAATCCACAACTACCGGACAGGAAGACAGTGGTTGTCCAACTAGGATATGTAGATCATATGATCCGTCGTAGAATTAAACAAATGATACACGAAAGAAAAAAAATTATGTGCAGAAGTATGTTAACATTTTTTTTGTAATTCTGCCGTTAGATACATCTGAAAAGTTGCTGCCTCCACTTTTGTTAAATTATTGCATAAATACCAATCGTCCAGGAAGGTAATTTGTAAAATCTTGGAAATTAATTAGCAATCGCTGCATAAAACTTCTTACAAAATCACTAGATTCCGAAAAACTATTTTACCTCTTTTTATACATATCCTGTACTTTTTTTACAATTTTACTAGGTGTAAAAGTAAAAAAATAAACGTTTCAGATTTATAGTTATTCTTTTTTCTCGTTTTAATCCAAGTTGTGTAATGTTTCTTTAAGAGAAGAAAAATGTAATTAGTAGTATCACGTTATACAAATGTCTATAAACGGTTTCATAATAAAAATGATGCCAATATTATGTAATAATACATTGACGAAAATTCTCATCCTCTCGAATTACAGAAAAAAATTGTCATCGTTTCTTTCTAAATATAAGCACGTTCACTTTATTATTTAAATCAGTAACGGATAGGGCAAGTTTCTAATTTCCTTTATTAGAAAATTTGAAAAACGTTCCACGTTGTCAAAAATTCAAATTAATCTTATCAAAATGCACGAACTTCAAAATAAAGATTTGATCCTTTCTTGAGAAAAAAAGTTTATTGTTTTTAATATTCATGATTCATAAAATGATCTAATTTTTTCATATTGCAAATGACGAAAATTGTTGTCATTAAATTTATTTTCAAAACACTTGAAATTAATAACTTTCGAATGTATTTGATAAAAAAAATACTTACATTTTCTCATTCAGTTTTCATTTCACATTCTCAATTCAGTGCCTCACGCCGGAAAATAAATAATATTCAATGTCTATTATTCACTTATATACTAAAAATATTCCTAGAATATCGATACCAACAAATCACAAACTATATCAGTTCCGATGGTTTAAGTTTATTCCATTAGCAGAAGAGATCAAGTCTCTTAAATTCAATTAAAAAATTCTCTCACTTAACTTATTCCAAATTTCAAAGTCTCTATAAAGTACCTTTTAAGTGATTTTTCCAAAATCCGTCTGTCATCAAAGTTGACAATAGATATTTTTCTTTGATTTCCGATACAAAGTTTTCGTTGGCAAGCTCAAAACACACGAAATATATTGAGAAATACACAAAGCAATAGACTTGCGTTCGGCACGAATTCGCCGTCTAAACTGGGCCCAGCCCGGAAAGTCGACTACTAGCGCCACCTAGGCGGGTGCGAATTAAATACTCGCTTTGCCGTCGCGGCGCTACTATACGGAGACGCTAAGGGATGCCCGGACCGTAACGAAAACTCCTAATTCTCGGTTGGGACCTCAGGCTAAATGAATTCTTAATTATATTTATATATATTTCTTAAATACTTACCTAGGTGTGTTATTTTTTAATTACCTTTTGAGACGCTTTCAATTTAGTTCCATTTTCTTTCCATGCAAACAATTTTACAGCAATGAAAATATGTAGGTATGTGGCTTAGTAGTAACAATAATTTTGCTTTAATTTATCTTGAAAATATTTTCCAAATATTTGAATGTCGGTAAATATTCGTAGTTGTAAAATGATAAAAGTTTTTT
Organism: Odontocerum albicorne; assembly: GCA_949825065.1. Taxonomy (NCBI): domain Eukaryota; kingdom Metazoa; phylum Arthropoda; class Insecta; order Trichoptera; family Odontoceridae; genus Odontocerum; species Odontocerum albicorne. Next base: position 20,656,607 of record OX463852.1, on the reverse strand, counting down.
TTTATTTTGAGTTTTTTAAAAAAGAAGTTATTGTTTTTGTCAATTAAAAAAAAAACACTTTTGTGGCCTAGTTGTTAGGCACATGTTGGTCAAACTGTCGGTTAGGGTTCAATTCCCGTTGATCCCTAGATATTTTGAAAGGATTCCAGTCTTGTTAAACTTTAAGCTTCTTTATATCGTTCTCGTTGATTGGAAGAGATTTCCTCATTGCGAAAGCGTGCCAAGTTAGACTTCATACAACAAAAATACAAAACAAAATCTAATGATTTTAAAGTCAAATTCAGTGTTATTTTATTTTTTGTATATTCACTGTACTCGTATATTTTGTATAAAAATATACTAAGTGGGTCGCGAAATGCATGGCAATTAATTCATTTATAGACTTTGGCCAGTTTTGTTTCATTTTTGTGTTGAATTAAAAAGCTTTTGATGGAAATAAAAAAAATGTATAAATAGTATATAATGAATAAATTTAAGGTCAACTCAGAAGTAAGAAAGACCAGAAACGATGACATTTGATGGAATAGGAAGGAACAAAATGAATGATTGTCAGGAGTTGCTGTATCAAGACAGGGTGGAGACCGAAGAGCTGGACACATCGTACAGCCTCGCCAATATCGATCTCCACGTTGAGATAAGTGGAGATCAGCATTGGCGAGGCTGTAACCCCTTAAGGAAAAAACCAAATGATAACGATGATGAAAAAATTAATTATATAATTCTGATTTATAATAGTTTCTTAAACCCTGACATTTTTTAATGCACATGCCAGCCAACACAAAAAACGACTTCGTGGTTAATTATATAAGCTCCGCATAATATGACGATGAAAAATGTATTATAATAGGCTTCTTTTCCTTCCTTTTTTATTAGTTTTTTAACATCTTGAGTGATGTCTTCTAATATTTTTTGCTATTTTTTATGAATTAATTATTAAGCTCATATTATCTGTCTTTAATAAATTAAGAATACAGTTTTATCGTGGCTGTAATATTTTATGAATCGGAAACTCTACACGTTGACTTTATTATTATAAGTCAACTAAAACTTTGCTTTAACGATACTAAAGAAAAATGTTGTTTTTCAAGTCTAAATAATTTTAAAATAAAATCTTTCTATACATAAAGATAACGGGCACATAGACATGATAATCAAACTGATTTCACACATTTCAACTCTTTGAATCGTATCAATGAAAATTTAGTATCTTCAGTACAGTATTTAAACATTAAATTTAAAAAATGGATATTGGCTTAGATATATAATTGTTATTAGTTAAAGTTAAAATGTATCAGTATGGTTTTACCCAAAAAAAAGCTGATAACCGAAAAAAAATCTCTTCACAGTAGTATTGTCAACATGTAACTTAAGATGAAAAAAAAATCTCTTCACAATAGTATTGTCAACATGTAACATAAGATGAAAAAAAAATCTCTTCACAGTAGTATTGTCAACATGTAACTTAAGATGAAAAAAAAATCTCTTCACAGTAGTATTGTCAACATGTAACATAAGATGAAAAAAAAATCTCTTCACAATAGTATTGTCAACATGTAACATAAGATGAAATAAAACTCTTCACAGTAGTATTGTCAACATGTAATTCCGTACCTACTCCAATAATTCTTGACCCGACAGAAAGATAAATTAACTGGATTTCTTTTTTTAAATCTAATTTCCAACGGGAATCGAAACTGTTATCTCCGGTCTTAAATACTGGCGTCTTGCCAACTAGGCCACGGAGGTTATTGTATTTTACAAATGAATTACTGTAATCTGTTTTTCCTTACAAACCACTTTAACATATTTTTGGTTGGTAGGAAGTGATTGCTCCATTGTAATCAATTCGTCAGGTTGTATTAGTGTACAACAAAAGCGTTATACAAGAATACTGTAATATTAATATTGAAAAATATGTCAAGGACAATGTTTTTTTACAAACATTGAAACATTTTTGGAATAATAATTTTATTTAATAAGCAGACACCCCAGAGAGCGAGTATAGGGTTGCCAGTAAATTTTATCTTTTGCCCAAATTTGTTTCAATTTAATTATTTCATTAGCCTATTTTAAACTGAGTCTGTTTACAATTAACCAGAAGTGTCTGCGTGGGCAAATATTGTCTAGTACCAAACAAATATTCTTTGAGGTACGCATTATTAATTTGGTCTCTTTTTCCATACAAAAACATCCTTACAAAATATTCAAAATTTAAGTCCAATACATTCTATTGTTGAAAATTAATTTTATAAAATGATTTTGAAATGAAACATTTATGAAATGAAATATATTTTTCAAATGTGAGTGTGTTCCTTAAAAAATTGATAATTTTGAGGTTTTTTTTTCATTTGTATATTAATGCCTCTATATTTCCTTATTGGTAATTCGAAAATATTGAAGATCGTGACCGGGAGACAATTTTGTCTTTGACCCTATTATTCGAGCCGTCGAATTAGAAAAACTGCAGTACGCACGTGTCTCGCGGTTCGTCATTACAAATGCTAGAAATATATCCCATATGTAAAGGATCAACACACTATCGCACGTCGAGTGCGTGCGAGGCTTGTTACAAGACGGATGTTTTTTTCCAGACTAGGATTCTTTTTTTTTTTTTTTGGTATCACCGGAAATAAAACCTGAAACTCTCGAGATAAAGACAAACTTTATTTCTACTGGGCAACGGTGGTAAGTATATGGAGTGCGTGATGTGCCTATTTTTTGCTGAAATATTGATCAACTGTCTGCGGTAGGGCACTTAAAATTTTTTTACCGTCAGAAGATGATTGTTGGGTCATTCTCCAATTCAAAAAATATTATTTCACGGTTTATAGAGTTGGATTATTTGTTACGTGTTTTTCTACACGTATAAACCCCCATGGACAGATGTATAACATAAATTAATATTTTCAAAAATGTTTATGAAACGCATCACTTCAACAAAAAAATGTAACATATTAGTTGCAATGAAAGCTGAAAAATGTGGACCCATATGCCGAAGTAATGAAACGTGAAGCGGAGCGAAAATCATATAATTAAATTACTAGTATACTATAAAATACATCTGGGATTTAATACGGAATATGGAACGAGCTTAAACAGGATCCCAATAAAATCAAAAAAGTTTCAACTAAATCTATAAACAAACCGTAAAGAGAGTAAAAATGTATAATAAATTAATGTATGGTGCACCTGAGCATGTCATAGTATTTTACTGCATTAAGAAGTACGCAATATTAATTAATTTAATCGCAATGTTTTTAAATACAAATACCGACCCAGATAGAGTAGTCAGATGTCGAATTGTAATGTTACGTATAAGATTTCTCAACATGAGATCAGTTTTCTAATTAAATTCCAAATATGGTATATTATTTCATTATACGGCATTGAAACATGGACCATGAATACACGAATGCTAAATACGCGTATGCATTCAAAATGTAGATTTACCAAAAATATTTCCCATCTGGGTCACACATTGAAAAAGAAAAATATAACTTTCTAAAATTAATGTGGAAGAGAAATTGAGGGTCGACGTGGAATCAGTAGAAGGCGCGTGTCTTGGTTAAAATTCGCTAAAGGACAGTTATCCAAATAGTTGACGAGGTGGTCCATGTCGCCAAAGACAGAGATATTTCTCAAGAGTAATTTCTCAAAAGTAATTGCCAACGTCAGGGAGATCGGACACGGTACATGAAGAAATTGAACTGGTATGAAATATCTCGTCAGCTCCATATTTTATTTGTTAACTAATGAATTTTAGCAGGGAGGATGCACAGTTAAATCGGAGATTTTTTAAACTGGGCCTCACCTCATTCAAGATAGCCATACACTGTCCAATTCACTGCCTCTCCCAGTTTACACCCTCTTTCAGCCCTCGGTTGTTTTGCTGTACGTTTATTAAGAGCCTTGATCTCGATCTGCCATGTTAACTGTTGTCGCTGGGTTTGCATAATGTTCTTTGTTAACCGTGTTTTCTGAGATTTGCTAACATACTCTGCCTATGCTAACCTTCGAGTCCCTAATCGAGTTTACCAGGTAACAAACAGAAGAAATATTAAAGACCCTAAATAAGGGGTTGCTCTAAGTTCTGCCTATATTATTTTGCGTACTTAACAATCCCAACTCTCATTCAATCTCAAAAAAATCCAGCTTCTTTCTGAGCACAGTCGTTAGGAATTAGTCAATGGTTTTTTTTTTAATTTAAATTCAATCAAATATTTTTTTTTATAGAAAAAGTTTATTGTATCCAAAATGAGCTGGTTAACTCGAAAAAATAGCTGTATAACAATGAGCTCGCCAGATATACCATGTTGAACAATATACACAAAAGAGGGAAAATAAATAATAAAATATGAGTATCGATGCTAAGTCTGATAGGCCCGTTGACTTACGTCATAACGTTCCATTCGTATTCGGGTCTTCATGCGTAGAACCCACAACACAACCAATATCTATTGTAAGGAGATTCGCAGAAAAAATGGGTTATTATGCGTAGCTTAAACTCTTGAACAACCAAAATAGATGCTCGAACCTCAAAAGGTTTCATAAAATAAGTTCATCCAATAATAACAAGGACATTTCCATATATTATATTTTCTGGCACCATTGAACGACAAAGGATCATTCCAAGAACAATTTATTTCTATATAACATGTCTCGAATAGCGTGAACTCTTGAACACCTCTCTTGAATTTTTTGAAACATTTCATTCATAACTGACAAACCCTTCGGTAATGTTACAATTTTTAGCGCTCTCTATACATGGAAAAAAGCATTTGTTTTTTTTTAAATACTCATACGTCACATCTCTTCGGGGTAACCAATGGACAGATGGATACTATATTTGCTATTTATTATTGACATTTTGTGATTTAACATTTAAACCTTCTTCCACTGGAGCTTACTAATTATTTTTTTTACTAAAACTTTACGGGTCATCAATTTAATACTTTGCAATTTGATAAACAAATTGAGTGAGAAATACGAAGAGAAATATCTGAGAATAAATGTTGTGAAATCCAAAGTCATGGTAAAAGAAAAATAAACGCTATAAATGGATGAAAATGAAAGATTAAGTAATTCGAGGAATTTCACTATTTGGGTAGTTTTTTTTTCAGATAATGGATGATTTAAGAGGGACATCAAATGGCGTATAGCGATAGGAAACAAAGTCAATGGAGCACTAAAACATGTGTACTAGAACTGGGCAATATTAAATTCTACTAAAATGATAGTCCACAACAATATTTTGGTACCAAATTTGATTTATGGCAGTGAAACGTTGTCATGGAAAAATATTAACAGGAGCTAAATATTATAGAAATACTTTCAATTAGAAAAATACATGGGGGGACAATTTATAACAAAAACGGAATAAAGGGATAAGAGATACATCTGAACTTAAGGCATCAGCCTTAATTTCACGTTCATCCCTGTAATGTAAACCACTCTAAGATGGTTTGGGCATGTGGAATCAATAAATAAAGAAAGACCAACAAAACTAATATACTCGTACAGTACAAATGTGAGTTGAAGACGTGAGAGAGGAAGACTAAGAAAAATATGGTAAGGTCAATTGAAAAATAATTTACCCAACTGGAACTCTTTTATATTTGTTTTTTTTTGGCTCCATCCGGAATCAAACCCAAAACTCCTGGTGGGATATGTCTTACCGATCAAACCACGTAAGTCATCGTAAATAATCATATAAAATATTTGTGTCACATTTTAAAAAACATATTGTTTTCTTAACTGGTTTTAAACCTATCTTGGACATTTTTCTTAAAACTGCTAAATACACAATGGGATATATTTAAAAGGGAGAAAAACAGATCATTTTATCCCCCATAAGAGTTCAGAAACAATGCAACTGCATAGCACTTCAGTAAGGGGTAGGAAAATTAACTACCCTTGTTTCTGCTTTTGTCTTAAGTACATTTCCTTGTATTCCCGTTGCATATCTGCCATTGCAAGAGAGAAACAATGTCTCAACTTGACTGTATCCTGTCGTCTTTTTAAGTTAGTCCAACTTAAATATCACTCTACGTCTGGGTGGGGATCGTGAAAAATTTAGAAGGATGCTTTTAAGAACAACCCAAGATAAAAGCTCGTGTGTAATAATTGTGGACGCGCAATTTGTTCTGAACGGACCACCATGCTAACGTGAATACTTCAGCGCTTTCTTATTACATTTTTTTGCTTCTCAGCACTTTCTCAAAGTTTATTGTGTTTGATTTTTCAGTGCTAGAAAATACTGTTATCAAAAATAAATCCGATTGCCTCGGAAGTTAGACCATATGTTACCTTTAGATATGTAAATATATTTCCAAAATTCAAATTTATAAATAATTCATACTACGACGAACTTTATTTTTTTATAAATAAATACATATTTCAAACCATCTAACTTTTTCGCTATCAAAATTGGTAGAGAGGACAAAGCGCCAGCCGGTCCTATCTCCAATCATTTTCTCATACAGTTCCTACGATTAATATGACTTTTTACATTTCTTCCTTTCTAAATATTTTTTAATGCAAAAACATATAGTACATGACTTGTATTTTTCTACCACGCCTTCCACTCACATTTGCACAGTATATTCGTTTTGTTAGTCCTTCTTTATTCAATCGTTCTACATGTTCAAGCCGTCTTATGGAGCTTTTCTTCATACTATGCAATATTCAACATTATTAAGGTCATATACAACGTTTACATTCCTTATATAGCATTCTTAAATTTTCATTCGTTCCTTATCACTTTATTTCGTTTTATCTCCTATATTGTTACACTATTTCCAAACATCTTAGCAGATTTTGATATTGTCCGGCTTGAGAATGTGTGTTTTAATGCCCCATTGACTTTGTTTCTTATAAAACATGTCATCCAATATACCTCGTTACTCTTCGATCATCTGAGAAAATACTATCCATATAACGTTATTCCTTTACTAATTTAATATTTCATGAATCAACTGTTTAACAAATTTATTTTTCCTTTCGCACATTTCACTCACCATGACTTTTAATATTAGTGGAAAAAAATGTGTATTTTATTTTCAGTTTCATTCGTATTGTAATCCAGCTTACGTGCTACCTAATCGTTATTAAATTTGGTAATATTAGCCTCCTACTGACATAAGATATTTAAAGGCGTGTTGCGGCAGAAACAAGGTCAACGGCGCACGTAGTACTGTTTTGCTAGCAAATTAATCGCAGACTGTTCAAAAACAATCATGCACAAGTGTGTGTTTTTACCAAATTTGGTATTTACTCGTAGATGGGATGCCTGAGCATTAAAAGACAAGGCGAGAGTAGTGTACATAGATAAAAAGTTGTAAAGATCTGTCCTTTCAGTTAACCTGAAAAGCAACGTAGCGGGATGGTAGAAATGTTGCGTTTACTTATTATTTTGGAAGAAGTAACGTTCATTTCAATCATATCCGATAGTACTCTCTCTCACCATGAACAGTATCTTTTTCCAGACTGAAACCTTTTGTTTCCTTTTTCGGGTACCATCGTGAATCGAACATCGATTAGTGTTAAAATTTACAAATGTTGAGTGCTAGAAAAGAATATTACACAACTTCTTAGGCAGGGTTTCCCAGGCTCTTTTGCCTCACCCCTTTTTCAAAGATAATTTATTTCAGCGCCCTCCTCGGTAAAACTTTATGTTTACTTCAACAAATGATAAACTAGTAAGAGCTGTCTAATTTTTTATTTTATTAAATATTAATCTAGCTGTGTGTGTAACTTCAGAATTTTAGAAATTTAGAAATAAAACAACTTGGAACTAAAATTCCATAGTTATTAATTAAAATGAAATTGCACATAAACACACTAGATTACTCGCCATTTTAATTAATTAAACTTAAATCAGCACAATTAAAAATAATCACTTATAAGAAGGATTAGGCTAATACGGTACTACCAATTTGCCAATATATGGCTTTCTATTTGTCAGTAGCATCCTTGAATTTCTACAGTCAACTATTTGCAGTCGGTTTCTCTTTCTAATCAAGAGGCTTGTGACTGTACTAAATATACGTTCAACTAAATAGGATGAAGGAAATACAATCAACAATTTTCGATGATCACGAAAATTCCTTTGAATAAAGTATAACAACAAATTGATGAAATGGTCCAGAATGTAGAATCTCGTTATATGATTTTTTTAAATAAGCTCTGTTTAAAACTATTAATAAGTCTCCTTTACCTGGGAATGTATTGAGTCTACTTTACCTGAAACTAATACATGAGTCTCCTTTACCTGGGAATGTATTGAGTCTACTTTACCTGAAACTAATACATGAGTCTCCTTTACCTGGGAATGTATTGAGTCTACTTTACCTGAAACTAATACACGAGTCTATTTTACCTGAGAATGAAGCTTTACTTTTAACATAATATATGTAAGATTCGTAATAGCATAAAATTTCCAAGAATTATTATTTGCTAAAAATTATAACTAAAGAAGAATCGATATTCGTTCTAACAACAGTGCTCCGGCAATGGTAGGGCGCTATCGCGAGTTTATTGCATTAAAAAAAAGGCGATGCCAAATGTATTTTTTATGCATTACGTGATCGACATTTTATTGCAAAAAAATTTAGTGACCCCCTACTTCGCTCATTAGGAAATTTCAATTAATTTATGAAACCGTCCAGATTAGAAAAGTATGTTAATTGAAAAAGTTTATGCTGAACTTTTTAAAAGTGATTTTCTAACCTTGACAATTTCATAGATTTATTGGATTTTTGGCAAAACAGACAAATTGAGGTTTTGTTTGTGGGTGACTGAATACCACTTTACTTCAAATATTCGAGATTATGTTGTCTACATTTTTTCTTTGCTTCCAACATGTTTTTTTTATTTTACCATTATAGGACCTTTAGACCAACATTTACTAGCGGTTGATAGTTTGATTCGTGCGACGATGCATGACTGTGTTTTTGTAGTCTGATAACTTAAAAAATGTTAAGGTGGCCAAATTTTTTAACGTCTTCTTATTACCCACTTTCTCCCTCCTTAACGCCCCCTACTACCCTCGGGGTCAGCAACACCACCTCCCTCCAGATCCCTCCAGCATACTCAGGAGACGGTAGCGCCCACCTTGGAAAACTATGTTCTAAAGAATATGACCTTAACAGTTCTGAATTACGGCCTAAAATTGCAAAGAATTGTCTTATTTGCAAAGTTAAGAGAAAATTCTGAACGAATTCCTCACCTTTTCTGGAAGTTTATAGTATACAGCAATATTTTATCAGGGAATTACGTTTAAACACATGGTCCAGATTCTGTGAAATATCTTTTGAACTTCAAATTGATAAGGTCGGGAAAGTTAAACTTAAATTTATGAGATTTCGTGAACTGGGAATATTATAAACTTTCAGTTTTTGCGTGTTTCAATTACAAGATTTTAATTTCCATCTTACTGGTAATTATTATAAAATAATGAAGTCTCTTGATTTGCCTTTATTATGAACTTTTTTTAATTCTCCAAAACTCTTTTTCCACGGCATTATACGCCGTGTCTCAAGGAAAGTCTTGGTATTATTGAAGTTTGTTTCTTGACTCAGTCAGATAATCCTCTGACCTACGTAGCCTACTTAGTAAGACTCCCGTTTTCCAGCCCAGGAGTTGCGGGTTAAATGGTTACCAAAAAAATTCTAGTCCGATGGTTTTACAAGGACTTTTTAACATATTTCCAGTTGGTTAAAAGAGATTGTGCCACATGGCAAGAAATCACCTAGTTTGTATTTTTTTTCTTAATTGTTCCTCCAATTTTGAAGATAGTCGATCTTTTTCCCAATGTAGCAACTCTCAAAATGATCAACCCACTGCTTTTTTGACCTGATCACTCTATCGGATAGGTGCTTGGCCTTTGTTCCTTTTATCATTCGCATTTCCCGCCTAAACTGGCTGCAAAATAATGTCGTCCTCCTTCCTGTTAATGTGCCTAAAGTATCTTCCTAAAGACGAATGTGTTACTATGATATATCAGAAGATCTGTTAGGAGTATATTTATTTTTTTTATAAAAGACGGGTGAGAAGTTTGGGATTTATCCAAAAGGGAAAATAACGCGCGAGATTGATTGATACGAGCGGAATTAAAACGGACTTCCCTGTATTCTGATTTTGACGGGTAAATAATGACGCATAAAAATCGAGTCCGAGCGTGACGCAGTTGTAATTAGGACAGGGAATGATGCAATCGTCCGTTGTTTCTGGAAGATTCTATTCCAAAACGGGCGGCTTAAAGAATTTCATCTAGCACCGAGCAATTGCGTCACTTATAATAAATAATCAAACGCAAGGGTTTGATTGGTCAAATTACGGCCCGACCAAAGATTTGACGAATCAGGACATCGCTTACAAATATGATCAACGGGCGAAAGGGTATCACGTGGGGATGCACAGGTGAGGCGGTCAGAAGGTGGGTGCTTCATTACGAGCGGTACCGTCACGATTACTAGTCCTGTTATTAAGACAGCTCCCGGTCGGGGGAATACGAATTAATAATTAAATAATTCGTTCAAGTTATCGGTCAGTTACCTTGTGGTCCGAGTTATAATATCCTGGTGGGAAATACGAATTAATAATTAGCTTTTTTTTTTGTGAAAGTTCTTCTGGCACTTCCATCCAGACTTGACGCGGGGATTTATCTGCGGAATAGTATTTTCCAAAGAAATAATCTTGGATTATTATTGGCTCCATCGGGCGTGAAGCAAGTAAAGTTTCGAGAAACTAAAAAAAAAGCGGTTCTTTAAATAACTGCGGGTCGGAAATCGTTCTCCCAGGCCGAAGGCCAAGGAAGAAGATTGGAAGCGGGGCAGCGCGAGCTTCAAAGGACGCTTGCGGCATCATCATCATCATCAGAGTCATCGTTCCGGTTTCGTTTTCGGGGGAAATCTTCTGGTTCTTCCACAGTTCCGAGAGTATAGACATTACGCGTATCGTTCCTTATCGATATTCATGGTATTGTGGGGTGAGTGATCTCTTTTTATTGTAACCTATCATTGTGGATTTCTCCTTACCTCATAGCCTTTATGTTTGTGCTGAATATTGAGCGGGAATCGGTCTTTAATGCAGGCCCAAATTATTAGTCTGCCTACTCTGGTATTTTTTGGTAATATATATAATTTTTTCTCGGCATTATTGCGGAGTTTTTTTTTATTATAATCTCATTGGATTAAACTAAGTATTATCACAATTTTATGTCTTTCCTTTGTTGTTACCTTTGTCCCGGAGATAATATCTTGGAGGCCTAGTATAAATTATTGTGCCCATCGCAATCTGAGACGAAAGAGTACTTGTTCTGTAATTTCTTCATTTGCCGCTGAGAACCGGGTAAGTTTTATTGAGAGAGAAATATCGCAGAAGTGTTTAAACTATTGCTTTATTGTTGCATGGAGGCAACGCTCTTTCTTAATTTAGTAAATATAGGTATAAGTCTAACAATGTCGCCCGTACGTGGGGCCATTTTAGAAAAATGCTGGCTTCCAGGGTATTTGACTGAGTGACGGGGTTATAAAGTGTATAAAAATATAATTTGTTCCTTTTTCAGAAAATTTAGCGCGAAATTCGTAAGACAAGCTTAGGTCTCCATTTTGTTGTTCGAGAAGCGTCTGTGGTTAAGGTGGTTGCGTATAATCAGGAGTATAGTTTTGCCGCGTAAAAAGTTTAGATACGCATTAAGCGATAGTTTAATTCAAACAAAATAAGTGACGGAATAAATAAAAGAGTGCCTAGTTAATTGTGATTAGAGAAGTGATTAGTGGTTACGTTCGTGAAGTATTCCAGTGTTTTTGGAATTTCAAGACCATTTGTTTGAAACCAATCTCGCCTTATAGCTTGCGCGGGGATAGGCAAGAGGAGAGTGCGTATAACTTACAGTAGTTCGGTTTGCGTCGCTGTTGATGCGGTAAAGGGAAATAGTGTTACTACTTTTAGATAAAATCACTTGGTGCTTATACTCAATTGTTTTCGGAACAAATCTTTGTAATATAAGAGAGTGAATAGTATTGAATTAAATTACTTTGAGATTTAAGTTGTAGATTCGTAGCAAGCGGTGTGGTGGAAGCGTGTTTTAGGAAATTTGATAATAATACATATTGGTTATAATTGCTAGTTCTTAATTTCGGAACATTTCAATTAAGGAGGGGTTGGTGTTAAATTAAGGTTACGTTTTAGTTAGATTCTTGTTCCGGTTAAACGGTGTAGTTAAAGCATTGTTTAACAAGGTGAAGTAAAATTTCGTTGGGTATAAATTTTGATACCTACTGTCACGAATAGGATTGAGAATGGATAGCGCAATGGATCCTATAGTTAATATAATGAAGGCCACGAAGGAAAGGCTAATCGGGGAATTAATTGAAAGGGGATTAGTTCCTAGTAATAATTTTTACGAGTTGCGGCGTCAGGCCTCTTTGTTTAACAAGAGTCTGGTATCATCGTCATCGGAGGCGGTCGCCTTACCGGTCAGGTGCGTGCCTTACCGGAATCTTATGAGAGCTCCACAGTTTTTGGAGGGAACGGACGCGGGTGTGACGGCTTCGGAAACCTTGGCGCCTTCGCCTTTGGCAAGCTCATCTCCATACGCTGGGGAGGGAGCGGCGCGTATAAATATTCCACGTGCGGTTCCGCAGTGGAATTTAAATTTTTCCGTATGGCCAGTGGAGCCTTTTTCTGGAGGGGGTTGCGTAAGGGAGTTTTTGTCGCGTCTTGAGGAATTGGGTTGCGCGCGTGGGGTCGAGGAGAATGCGCTCTCGGCGGTCTTACCGGAGTTTTTGAGAGGCGGAGCTTTAACCTTCTTTAGAAGTAAGAAGAGAGAAATAGTAGATTGGAACATGGTTAGGAGACTCTTCCTAGAGAAATACGAGTCTGACGATTTTATGACGGAGCGAAGAATGGATATCTGGTCCTCTGTACAAAAGCCAGGCGAGTCTTCTACGGACTATGTATCTAGAGTCCAAAATTTGAATCAGTCTTTAGATTCGCCTTTGACGGATGTGGAATTGGTAAAGGTATTTAGGCGCGGGTTACATCACCGTTATAGTGCTGTTCTGGTCAGCTCTCAGCCAGCTTCGGTCAGTGCATTGGAAAAGCTGTGCTTGTCTTTCGAGCTGATGAATAGAGATGAGGGAAGGTTGCCTCGTCCTGCTCCTTTCGTTTCAAGAACAGGTGCTAACCTGTCTCCAGTATCTCGTGCCCCGAATACTCGGGATCCGTATCCCCGCGGATGTTTTCGGTGTAGTCTTCCTGGTCATGTGGCGCGTCATTGCCCTGAACAGTCGCGTACCCGAAGGGAGCCCGTGAGGACGGCTGACAATCTGTGGAGGGCTAGAGCCATCCCAGCGCGTCCATTGGCTATATTACCCGATATGTCTGGGCCACTTCCAGATGTTAAGTTTCCAAAAGACCGGGTGAGCACCAACCCGTATTAAGTACGTCGGAGTTACCGGATTTGTCGCATTACTCAGCGACCGGGAGAGTTTTCCTTTTTTGTAAAAGGCTTGATTGAGAGTACGAGTTCAGGGGAAGAGCGGCCCTACCTACGTTGTAGTATTCAAGATTTGCCGTTTTCGGCTTGGCTCGATTTGAGTGCGTCAGTGGACGCAGTAGCTGATCAGCTGTTCGTCGTCTCGCGTCGTACTGACAAACTGATACCGTCAGACCGCGAGGCGCAGATTACTTTTTAATTCCGTTGCCATTGCGATTAGTTTTATTTCCGTAATGATATAACCGCTTTCGCCACCGACTAATCTCTTTTGCCGTTCGTCGTCTCGCGTCGTACTGACAACCTGATACCGTCAGACCGCGAGGCGCAGATTACTTTTTCAATTCCGCTGTCATTGCGATTGGCTTTGTTTCCGTAATAATATAACCACCTTCGCCACAGATTAATCTCTTTTGCTGTTCGTCGTCTCGCGTCGTGCTGACAACCTGATACCGTCAGACCGCGAGGCGCAGATTACTTTTTCAATTCCGTTGCCATTGCGATTAGTTTTGTTTCCGTAATGATATAACCGCCTTCGCCACAGATTAATCTCTTTTGCTGTTCGTCGTCTCGCGTCGTACTGACAAACCGATACCGTCAGACCGCGAGGCGCAGATTACTTTTTCAATTCCGCTGTCATTGCGATTGGCTTTGTTTCCGTAATGATATAACCGCCTTCGCCACAGATTAATCTCTTTTGCTGTTCGTCGTCTCGCGTCGTACTGGCAACCTGTTACCGTCCGTCCGCGAGGCGCGGAATCCTTTTTCAATTCCGTTGCAGTTGCGATTCAATCCTCTTTAACCTTGTATACCTTAAGGGTGTGAAGTACGTCCTCGCGCGTTGCCCTGACAAGTACCGTCAGGCCGCGGGAGACGTATTATATTATTATCAGTTCTGTTTCCGTCATACTAGTATCTCATTGCCCAAAGGAATAATCTATTTAGCAGTTCGTCGTCTCGCGTCGTGCGGACAAATTGATGCCGTCCGTCCGCGAGGCGCGGAATACTTTTTTAATTCCGTTGCAGTTGCGATTCAATCCTCTTTAACTTTGTATACCTTAATGGTGTGAAATACGTCCTCTCGCGTTGCCCTGACAAATACCGTCAGGCCACGGGAGACGTGTTATATAATTATCACTTCCGTTTCCGACATACTAGTGTCTCCTTACCAAGGAACAATCTATTCAGCAGTTCGTCGTCTCGCGTCGTGCGGACCACTTGATACCGTCCGTCCGCGAGTCGCGGAATATTTTTTTTTAATTCCGTTGCAATTGCGATTCAATCCTCTTTAACATTGTATTACTTTAATGTATTAAGTACGTCGGAGTTAGCAGATTTGTCGCATTACACAGCGACCGGGAGAGTATCTTTTTCTTGTAAGGGGTTAGGTTGAGACTACAGGTTCAGGGGACAAGCGGCCCTTCCCGCACGATAGTATTCAAGATTTGCCGTTAGGCCTTGGCTCGATTCGAGTGCGTCAGTGGACGCAGTAGCTAATGAGCATTTCGTAATCTCACGTTTGTCCTGACCAATTGTTCCGGCAGGCCGTGAGACGCGGAACGTATATTCGGTTCCGTTCTCTTCGCAGTTGAATTTCTTTTACCATTGAGAGTAGTAGCCATCGAGATTTAGTTCCGTTTCGTATACGGTGTTAGAGCGTTTGGCATGGTGTAGGTAATTGAATCACGTTGTCTCACGTTGTCTTGACCCATCGTTGCAATTGATATACCAAGCATCCGTGGTCTCGATCCGCTGTCGCCTGAAGTAGGCAGTAAGCCGTAGTTGCACGAGAAAGGATGCGCACGCAGAGGTTAGATCCAGTCCGGTGTTCACTATTTAGTGACCCGGTGGAATATACGAAGGTTAATAGCATATGGAGTAGTGATAGGCTCATCGGTGCCTAATTGGGAGTCATTCATGGTCGGGAAAGTACAGGTTCTTAAATTAAATTTTCGTTATATTCTTGTTAATGTTTAAATCATACCTTGAAAGTATGCACTGTCGGATTCTTTGATGAATGGCAGTAAAGTTTTTTTTTTATAAATGACATCACCAGTGAGAGTTCATAATTCCGCTAGGGTGATTAGACAGTGAGCTAGTCGTGAGGCAATCTCGTATGGAGTCATGTCCATATGTTCTATGTACGGGTTTGGTACTCTTCCCCGTGATTAGTGTGGTTATTACTTTTAAAGAGTATCTGGCGCTCAGAGCCTGGGCCTGGACCATGAGTGACGGAATGCTGAGAGCCTCGAGTAGAGTGTACTAAATTTCTTGTGTACTGAGGGGTAGGCTTCCTTCAGTATCGGGTGTTCATAAGGTTGAACATTGCTTTAGTGCAAGACCCGTGGAGGATGTTGCTGTTTATAAACTACCTTCGGATGATAGTCCGTAGGGTAACGAATCTGTATAGTATACAGAATTTCTTATGTACTGAGGGGTAGGCTTCCTTCAGTATCGGGTGTTCATAAGGTTGAACATTGCTTTAGTGCAAGACCCATTGAGGATGGTTGAGGTTTGAAAATTACCTTCGGATAATAGTCCGTAGGGTAAAGAATTTGTGGAATCCACAGAAATACGAACGAAGGGAGGGGTTGGCTTCCTTCCGTGTTGGATGTTCTTAAGGTTGAACCTTAATCTAGTCAAACATCCATTGAAAATAATTGCTTGAAACGTTGGAAAGTATTGTTAGGCTAGTTGCTCGTTATAATGGAAATGGGGATGGAGTCACCTCGCTAAAAGGATTCTCAAGGAGTTAGAAAATTGTTATTAGTTCGGTAATTGCATATCTGAGTTATTGGCTTGGGCTGTTGGACCCGAGGATTTAAGGAAATTGGAGCTGCTCCTAGTATATTTTTTTGGAGAGTAGTAGTATCCTGCATCGGTGGTACGGATGGTTAATACTGGTGTAACCAGTTCATGGGATTATTGCCTTATAGAGAGGAATGGCATCGCTGGATGAGAACCTGGGATTTACTGTTCTGTTTTGTTATAGCACTATATTGAGAAGTTTAGATCTGTTGCCTTGTAGGTTGGCTCACATTCTCTGTTTGGAAGTAGTTTTGTTCCGTTGTGTAATTCGTTACATACTGTGAGTTTTCTTTTCGGGTGGTTAACTATGAACCACCCCCTCTTCGAAGAGTTGTTGTCCCGCACACGGGAATAAATTTGTTTAGGTAGGGCTTTTTGTTATTCCTGTTTACTGCATAGCGTATTAATATCATGTGTTTGTGTTTTTGTGTTTATTTTCCTTTTGTTTCCTTTTTCTTTTCTTCCCTAATAATTGTGATTAAATTATTTTTCTTCAAGGCTTACGGACGGCCTATAATACATCCAGTAAAAGGCTTACGGACGGCCTATAATACATCCAGCCAAGGGTTTACGGATGGCCTGTACACATCCAGCAAGAGGTTTACGGATGGCCGGAATACATCCAGCATGAGGTTTACGGATGGCCGGAATACATCCAGCATGAGGTTTACGGATGGCCGGTTTACATCCAGCATGAGGTTTACGGATGGCCGGAACACATCCAGTATTTTGTCTGTATCATTAATTTGTTTTGTATTAAATGTTGTGTTTAAAATCATTCGTTTTAAGGTTTACGGATGGCCTAATACATCCAGCATGAGGCTTACGGATGGCCGGAACTCATCCAGTATCTTGTCTGTATTATGTTTTTTTGTAACCATCGTCCTTCTCGTGCTCAAGGTAGCATGCAGAGGCCCTGAACTGCCTCTAAGCGTTCGGGTTGAGAGAGGCTAGCCTCTCGACCGGTTAATATTTTGGTGAGGGCCGTTCGGTGCATCAGCGATGTATTGAATTGTCTCCACCACGGGCGTCATGAACCCGCATTAGCAGAGTTGCCGCTCCAGCATGTTCTGGTGGGCACGCGCTTCTGGCTTGGAAGGGTTCGATTGGTGCAACCGCGTGTTCTGACCCTCAGATCTTGGTTATCCTCAGGCGTCATATGCGGATTCGCGTGATTCTTGGTTCTGGTCTGGGGGCCGGGGGACGTGTCTTGCTGAAGATCGGGCCTAACCGCGAGTGTTTCAATAACATTGTTTATTCTTTTCAGAGAGAGAATAGGAATGGATTAGAATTTCAGGGAGAGGGTTAGGTGTGAGCCGTGTGGTAGGACAGTCGTTGAACAGCCGGTTCTGCTTCGTTCTAGCTATGTTAGATTTCCTAATAGTTTAGAAGGTGTCTTTTTAGAATTCCGTCTCGAAAGAATTTTCGGTCCTTATCTGATTACATTGGCTTGCGTAATAATTACCACTTATTATGCCAGATGGGTGGGCAGTTGTGATTGTAGAAATGTGTAGTGCAGTCCTTACCGTAAGGGCTGGATTTGGGCTTGTATTGATTGATCTCTGTTCACAGTGAGGGGGAGAGGTTGGCAATGGAGGAGTAGAGTCACCCGTATAAACCCTGTAAGTGTATAATTAAGTAAGTGTCCAGTGTATCTTTAAGGTCAGCCGCGAAACAGGCTACAGTGTTTAGTGAGAGGATGAATGGAGATTAACTAATTTGGTTGTAAACCTTTTCTCAGCATGATGCCCTGAGAGGAGGGGTGGGTTAATTATCTATTAACGGTCTACCTATTTGTGATATAGGGTGACCATGTTTAATATCATTTTGTTTTTTTTTTGTTTTGTTGTTTTTTCCCTTTGCTCTGTACTTTGATGTATCACCAGCCGGGCTTTAGGTAGAATCATTATCTCCTTGTTATTATTGACGGTCTACCTTTTGTAATATAGGGTGACCATGTATAATATAATTTTGTGTTTTTTTTTATTTAATGTGGTTTCCTTTTTGTTGTTTCTGCTCTGTACTTTGATGTATCACCAGCCGGGCTTTATGTAAAAATCATTATCTCCTTGTTATTATTGACGGTCTACCTTTTGTAATATAGGGTGACCATGTATAATATAATTTTGTGTTTTTTTTTATTTAATGTGGTTTCCTTTTTGTTGTTTCTGCTCTGTACTTTGATGTATCACCAGCCGGGCTTTATGTAAAAATCATTATCTCCTTGTTATTATTGACGGCTTACCTTTTTGTGATATAGGATGACCATGTATAATATAATTTTGTTTTTTTTTTTATTTTTTTTATGTGGATTCCTTTTTGTTTTGTTTCTGACCTACCCGTTGATGTATCACAAGCCGTGCTCATGTAAAATCATTATCTCCTTGTTCTTGGGGACGGCCTACCTTTAGTGATATAGGGTGACCATCCATAATACTTGGTGTTATTTTAATTTTATTGGAAATTCTTTTGTTTATATCTGATCACCTTTGAAGTATACGGTGACCATGCCCTAGGTGAATTTGTCTATATCTATTGTCTTTGTTTTTTTTTGTTTTATTTGTTTTGTTTATTAAAATTATTTTAGGAATTGTACTCCCTGTATTATGCAATTGTTTCAGTGCTGGTTGCCCTGTGGTTAAACCAGTATTGGAAAGATAATCTTCTGTACTATTGTAAGGAGTTACCGGAGGATTGTTCCGTGCTCCTTAGTATAAGGTTATGGGCTATAGTAGATTCAGTAGTGTGTTGTCATCGTAAGGTTTCCGTGGTTTCCTTGCGGCTAGGTTCCCTTACACCAATTAGGGGTGTCCTACAGGCAAATGCTGACAACCGGTAAATCGGCCACGAGACCGTATCCAGTAGGGGGGACATACACCCCTTGCTCCTTATTATTGCCTACAGCTGATGTGTCTATACTCTGGGAATGATAATTTTTTTTTTTTTGTTGTTTTTTTTGTTTTCTTTTATAACATAAGATGGAGTGTTAGGAGTATATTTATTTTTTTTATAAAAGACGGGTGAGAAGTTTGGGATTTATCCAAAAGGGAAAATAACGCGCGAGATTGATTGATACGAGCGGAATTAAAACGGACTTCCCTGTATTCTGATTTTGACGGGTAAATAATGACGCATAAAAATCGAGTCCGAGCGTGACGCAGTTGTAATTAGGACAGGGAATGATGCAATCGTCCGTTGTTTCTGGAAGATTCTATTCCAAAACGGGCGGCTTAAAGAATTTCATCTAGCACCGAGCAATTGCGTCACTTATAATAAATAATCAAACGCAAGGGTTTGATTGGTCAAATTACGGCCCGACCAAAGATTTGACGAATCAGGACATCGCTTACAAATATGATCAACGGGCGAAAGGGTATCACGTGGGGATGCACAGGTGAGGCGGTCAGAAGGTGGGTGCTTCATTACGAGCGGTACCGTCACGATTACTAGTCCTGTTATTAAGACAGCT
Source organism: Odontocerum albicorne (assembly GCA_949825065.1). NCBI lineage: Eukaryota > Metazoa > Arthropoda > Insecta > Trichoptera > Odontoceridae > Odontocerum > Odontocerum albicorne. The sequence continues at coordinate 20,636,832 of OX463852.1, read as the reverse complement.
CCCGGTCGGGGGAATACGAATTAATAATTAAATAATTCGTTCAAGTTATCGGTCAGTTACCTTGTGGTCCGAGTTATAATATCCTGGTGGGAAATACGAATTAATAATTAGCTTTTTTTTTTGTGAAAGTTCTTCTGGCACTTCCATCCAGACTTGACGCGGGGATTTATCTGCGGAATAGTATTTTCCAAAGAAATAATCTTGGATTATTATTGGCTCCATCGGGCGTGAAGCAAGTAAAGTTTCGAGAAACTAAAAAAAAAGCGGTTCTTTAAATAACTGCGGGTCGGAAATCGTTCTCCCAGGCCGAAGGCCAAGGAAGAAGATTGGAAGCGGGGCAGCGCGAGCTTCAAAGGACGCTTGCGGCATCATCATCATCATCAGAGTCATCGTTCCGGTTTCGTTTTCGGGGGAAATCTTCTGGTTCTTCCACAGTTCCGAGAGTATAGACATTACGCGTATCGTTCCTTATCGATATTCATGGTATTGTGGGGTGAGTGATCTCTTTTTATTGTAACCTATCATTGTGGATTTCTCCTTACCTCATAGCCTTTATGTTTGTGCTGAATATTGAGCGGGAATCGGTCTTTAATGCAGGCCCAAATTATTAGTCTGCCTACTCTGGTATTTTTTGGTAATATATATAATTTTTTCTCGGCATTATTGCGGAGTTTTTTTTTATTATAATCTCATTGGATTAAACTAAGTATTATCACAATTTTATGTCTTTCCTTTGTTGTTACCTTTGTCCCGGAGATAATATCTTGGAGGCCTAGTATAAATTATTGTGCCCATCGCAATCTGAGACGAAAGAGTACTTGTTCTGTAATTTCTTCATTTGCCGCTGAGAACCGGGTAAGTTTTATTGAGAGAGAAATATCGCAGAAGTGTTTAAACTATTGCTTTATTGTTGCATGGAGGCAACGCTCTTTCTTAATTTAGTAAATATAGGTATAAGTGTGACAGATCTTAAAAGGTTTATTGCGATTTATATTCTTTTGATTTGTTTATAATTATCATATGTAAAAGCTAGTTTAATATGTAAAGAAAAAGAAAGAACATATGTTAAGGTGTAATGTGTGTTTATTGAAATGTGCAATATAAATGAAGTACATAATGATTTTTTCTTGAACGGAATATGACTCTAAACCTTCTGAGCCCTGACCTGTTATTTACAGGCGTACATATACTATAAGTACTTATTTCTGACTGCAAATTGATCATTTTAATGTTGGTATTTGTTAGATATTGTATTTATATATGCACTCACATTCCGATTTTTTTGTTCATATTTACTTACTAAATATTTTGTATTCAGTTAAATTTAAATCGGCTTTAGCAAATCCTCAAACCTTTCAATATTAGTGCCGCCCTCTCTGAGAGGCATTAAAAACATACGAGTAGTTCTGATTTAATACGATCAAAGGGCTTGGATGCATCATCTCAAACGAAATGGGGAGATCGTATAATGAATATTTGAATGGCAAGTATATATGTTTGTGCTAAGAATTCAGAGAAAGAAAGGATTTAATAATAATAAATACAATTAATTTAATAATATGAAGACAAAAATATGCGAATTTGAATTGATGAATACGGAATGTTTATTAACTAATAGGAAAGTATTTTCAACATGAATGGGATAAAAATACAACAATTAATGGACTTAATTTCCTTTCACCGTGTTTTTTAGCATATCACTTTGCGCAATTCTAACCACACTGTGTCCTCAGCGGAGTTAGTTAAACAAAATAAAATATGTAACTCACCTGAGAAGGGTATAATGCGTGTTGTGGTGCCATAGTGATATGCTAAAAAAAGTTATAATAAAACATCTGAACTTTTGTTTTTATTTTATTAATGATAAATTTTCACATAGTGACGCCTGAAGTAATTAAACTTATTGATTTTTTAATAATTTATTCAAATTAAGTGTAATCCTGAAAAAAAAATATTCTAAAGAGATTAATAGATTTTACATCGCATTAACAGTGCTTAACTTTTGTCAATATCGAAAAAGTTTATGGAATCTATCAGATCCGTTGTATGCAGTATAACCTAGGTACTCCGGGAATCAAACCAGCAACTCTGGGGCTGGAAAACAAGGATCTTATCGACTGTCGATAACTGATCCAAATATATTATTACATCTTAAACTGTCAGGGCATTGGCGTCGACAAGGTTACCTAAGAAACTCGTATGTTCGCGAATATGATAAGAGTAATAATAAAAGGGCAATTTATAAAACGCCTTTTATAAAGCATACTCTCCTCAAGAATATGATTGAAAATAAATTAGATATTAACATCACCATCATTTGGGAAAAATTAAACTATACATTTATACTTTAAAATTATACATAATAATTTCAACAAACAACTGCAAAGGGTTATAATAAAAGGACAATTTATAAAACGCCTTTTAAAAATCTCTACCCAAGAATATAAGAGTTATAATAAAAGGAAAATTTATACCATAAAACGCCTTTTAAAAAAGCATACTCTCCCTAAGAATATGATACGAGTTATAATAAAAGGACAATTGAATGGTTGAAGTAAAATAGGCACTAAGTACCAAAAAAAAACAAAAAAACTTGTTATTAACTGTGTTATTTTGAGGGCTTAGAAAAACTCACAATAGAACTGGCATATTTAAAAAAATTTAAACGACAGAATATGCAAAACTATGCTAGACTTAACACAAAAAATAAACAGATGGCGTTAGTTTATAAATGACTGCTGCATAGCTACTTGTCACCTAAATATTTAACAGTCAGAAATTACCCGATAAATGAGTAAGGCGTTCTGCCGTTGGACCGAGACCGAAGCAGCTATTCCCCACTTGAGTCACTTGTCAGTTCGAATATGGCTTTCAATGTGATAATAGCGTTGCTTTGTTTTGCATTTTTTAAATGACTGTCTTCGAAAGTTTCCTCAAAAATACAAATTATTTTAGATATATGTGTGGTAGATTTGTTGTAAAAAAGGGGTCGCAACATTATAGAATATGTGAAAAGGCATATCATGCCTACTTCTGTATAAAACTTGGAGATCAGGACGAAACATAGGCCCAGTGTCAATTTTGATACACGCGTGATGAACGATTGAGAAAAGGACTCGATGTAAAACAAACGTTCACTTTAATTTGCTTTTACAATGAGATGGCGTGAACCTCTAAATCACGTAGAAGATTGCTATTTTTTATTACCTATGGTCAAAAGTTATAATAATAAGAATAAAAATGAAATATTATATCCGATGGTTCCCTCTGCGATTAAACTCCTCCCCATGGGCCGGTACCAACACCATCAGTGTCATTAGACACTTTTTTTATCAGATCAGAAAGTTGAATTACATTTCAATTAAGATAATGAATTGTACGCTGAAGATGAAAATACTCGAGAACCACAAAAGTTTACACAAAAGGAATTAAATGATTTGGTATAAGATAAACTTACCAAAGAATGAGGCACAAGTTTTGGGATCAAGGCTTAAAGATAAAAAAAACTTGGTCTTGGAACGATTGTTTCTTGGTATAGAAATCGAGGAAAAAAAACATTTTTTACTATAAGAATCACTTGTTCTTTTGCAAAGATATTCCTGAACTTATAATATAATGCATTTATCTTCCTCCTCCATGGTCTAATTGGTCGACTTCCATGACATTGTTGGTAAGACACCTATATTTCAACCCCGTGATTGAGAGTTCGATTCCCGGTCCCGATGAATCACTTGCTTTTTTGCAAAGACATTCCGGAACTTATAATGTATTTGTCTTCCTCATCCATGGCCAAGTTGGTCGACCTCCATGGCCTAGTAGATCGCACACCTTTAATTCAACTCAGGATTGAGTATTCGATTCCCGTTGGTACCCAGACTTTCTGGTTTTCACTTAAGACCTCTTTTGAAATATTACTGACTGGTTGGAAGATGCATATAAATAAGCCCGCCAGGTTTTACTATGAAAAACAGAAGTGTAATATAATGAAATATAATCATATATTGTTTACAACACATACCTATTAGAAGGTAATATTTTTTATTCAATACAAGTGGCATGCATACTCGAGTATTTTAAAAGGAACCTACGAAAATCTAAACATTTTTTCCTAATAAAATAAAATAACAAAAATACAATTTGCCAATTTTCGGAGACTTCAAAATTATGAACACGATATTAAGGCAACAAAGTGATAACACTAAATTGCCATGTTTTATTTGTGAATGAGATAGCAGAACTCGTTATCAGCACTCGATTTAAAAGGAATGGGCTGCAAGAGAAAACTGAATTCAAGGATTTTATTATATTTTTCGTACTAATCTAGTGGATCCGAAGAGAGTTCATTTACCACCCTTGTACATAAAGTTAGGATTAATGAAGCAATTTATCAAGGCATTAGATAAGAATGGTGAATGTTTAAAATATCTGGTCACCATATTCCCATATTTATCAGACGCCAAGATTAAAGGAGGAATTTTTGCTAGGCCAGATGTATGACGATGATCGTGTTGATAAAAAAATTAGTACAATAGAAAAAAGCATGGATTGATTTGCTAAAGTCCAATGACAAAAAACAATGATCAAAGCAATTAACATCGAAAGTGTTATACAATCTACGAGTGTAATACAATCTCGAAAGTGTCATAAAATCTCGAAAGTGTAATACAATCTCGTAATACATTTCTCGGTAAAAACCAGTTGTCGCGATTAATTCTCAATAGAAAAATAGTATATTGAGCAGTCGAAAATTCGTTACTAACTTAACATAATTCTCAATAGACCATTAGTATATTAAGCAGACGAAAATTCGTTACTAACTTAACATAATTCTCAATAGACCATTAGTATATTGAGCAGTCGAAAATTCGTTACTAAATTAACATATAATATTAACTAAAATAAAACAATATGTAAAAATGGAGGAACCAATATTACTTTAACTCGACCAATACTCTTTAACTAAAGGTGAAAATATACATCATATGATTTGTTATTAAACAAAGAAGACTGTAAAACTGTAGATATTCTACAATAATACTTGTATACAAATTTGAATTACAATTATAAATCTCTTATTTGCTTTATAACAGGAAACTATGCATGACGAGATATGTAGAAATGGCAGAATTGAAAGATGTATGAAGATCGAATGAAGTCGAGATATGTTTTCTTTTCCTACCCTAATAAGAATGTGGCTAATCTTTTTTAATGGTTGATTTCAATTTAATACAGGTTATACGAGAAGTACAAATAATTTGCTTAATACTTTTTTTCCCAATGGCTCTTGTTATTTCATGCATGACATACAATCACGCTGATTCTCACTGAGCTATGTAGAGAGAACATTCATGTATCGATACATATATTTCGCCTCTTCCACATCCATACACTTCATACAGCTCCTACGATTTCTTTTACTTCTTACGTTTCATTCTTTCAAATATCATTCCCTTGGTCTAATCATATTATCCTTGGTATTCCTCTAATACGCCTTCTAATCATATTTACACTGTAGATTTAGTTTGTAAGTATTTCTTTATTCATTCGTTCCACATGCTCAACTAATCTTGATGGACTCTTATTCATCTTACTCAACACATCAGCCTTAAGTTCACATTCATCTCTAATCACAGGCAAACGGCATGATTGTATGGATGGATGTATAGTATGTGTACCGCAAAGAATGCTGCTGATAATCGAATAAAGTCTTAAAGTAATAAATGAAAATCTGGCAATTAATAATAAATCTACTATCCACTTGACTATTATCACTTACAACGCTACATAAGAAAATCTCTGTGATCTCTTCCTACCTTGACATGAAAATGGCGGGACGATGTATACTATATGTATTAATTTAATATATATTTATTTTTTCAATTTGTCAGTTACGAGTAAATAAAAAAATCTAAGTAGTATTTTTATAAATTTCATTAGTAAAATAGGTATTTGCTTCGTACCCGATAATCAATTGTGATGATAATGATACGGAACAAAGCTTACGACTCTAATTGAAGAGTAACGTAGGTGCCAAAATCACAAGGAAAGAAGAAAATACCATGTTATTTCGGTCGACCCAGTTTAAATTGCATTTCTAAAGAGAACAGATCTCTTACTAGCCAACTGACACAGAAAAGTATTTATTTCAAATTGGCTTCACTTACTGGCAGATTTTAGCGAATTCACGACAGAAGGTAATCATCGTCTCCATCACGCCAATCGCTAACCATCCTTTCTAGTTTGGTTAGCGATTGGCGTGATGGTGATGATGATTACCTTTGAATAAAAAATATTTCTGCCATGTCCAGACACCTCGTTATGCATACTCTCCTACTATACATATTGTTTACCCTTTTATAATTTGATTCATCTGATTGTGCCACATTTTTCTAGAAGGCCTTCTCAAACTTCTGTCCTTGTTAACTTACTTTTATTTATCTTTCATCACTCATTTTATCTACGTGACCAAACAATCTCAATGCTAATTTCTTCATCTTACACACTACATCTTCTTTCAATCCGTGTTTTTTTCTATGTCTTACTTTCTTATTAAACAATAAGTGGTTTTTCTACTCATTTGTACCGCATTTATCATAATACTTCCATAACTTTTTTGCCATGTCCAAATTTCACTCGCAAATCTTAATGTTGGGTCCAAGATATATTATGAGCAGCCAGCTTTACTTCTTTCAAATAATCCGGTAGGTAAATTCATTGAATTACCAACCATTCAGTATATTGCCTGCTACTACGCTTCTTTTAATATCCTACATCTCGCTGCTATCCGATGGGTTCATGCTTCAAAAATACAAAATTTCCTCGACTTTGCTCCATCAGCTAAAATGAAGGACAGAAATAAAATAGTTTATCTACGCAGTATCCATATATGATATATTTATGTTAGCTTTGACAGTTTAACTTAAATATTATTAATGACCTCCGTAGCTTATTTGGTGAAACGCCTAACTTCCCATCCTCGCAATCTAGTTCGATCCCCGTTGGACCTTTTTTCAAATTTTTTTTCAGATTGATTGACACTTCAAAACTTTTGACATCTTTCTGGTTGGTTTACAAAGATTGCATTATGACAATTTTCTCATCACGTTGTTCTGTAAATTTTTATATTATATATTGCTAACCGATCTTAAAATTGGGTAAAATGGAAGTTGTAGAGGAAGCGATATTATTGTGTCTGGAGAGATAAGTGTTGAAATCTGATCTCGCAGCCTAGCCAAAGGGGGATTATATTTATGTATTAATAAAACCCATAGTTTTATATTTACAGATTTTATACAGATAGATGAATAACCCTTTTAAAAATATAAATACAATAAAAGTCCATAATCAAGCATATTCTCTTAGATACTTGGAGTTATACAAAAACTTCGGTTCGAAAATAAAAAAAAGTTGATAAAACAAGTTTTTAACGATAAAAAAACTTAGATTAACCTTATTCAGTAAAACAAGAACCAATTTATAAACTATTGAGATGGAGTTTTTCAAACAATATCGTCTCAGCAGTGCAGTAACAGAAATGTTATAAAGTTGAATATAACATTTTCATTAAATAAATGAAACCTCAGTGAATTGTAGAAAAACTCTAAAATAAAAAATAACGTATTTAATTAACCTTGAGTTAAAATTATTTACTAGTGTACAATGATGATCGTCGATTCTCACAATCGATGTTTCATTAAATTTGAAAGGCGGCCGATATACAATCAAACAAATCTCTTGAAGAATCTTAACTTATAATGAATAAATCAAAGAAGTGACAAAATATTCCAAAAAAATATGTCATCAAGTTGACTTTGAAGTTTATGACAAATTGACATAGTGACTTTTTTCTAGCGCTCAAGACTGACCAGTTTTTGGCCTTTAAAAACTTAAGATTATATGAAATGGGGAAAAAAATTTAATTCATTACAATAAAATTACTATAATGTTGAAAAAACTGGAAAAATTAAATGGTTGTACCTCGATTATCAAAGTCCACCAAAAAACTTCGCATACCCATTTTCCATGCAGTGCTCAAGGCAATCGGCCAATATATTGGTATTGAAAGAATTAGTGACCTCCGCATATTCCAAAATAGGAGTGCGTAAGATACAAAGCCAGTAATTTTAAACACTAGTTGATTAATCATGCCAGCCACTGGTCTGCGAGAGAAAATGATAACGCAGCATTTCCTCTTGGTCTCATGCAGTTTGTGTATGTGTAGCTACATTTATTCCTGTGACTGCAGACCAATCTGCGTAGTTGAGCACATTAATCGCATCTACAAGATAGTCCGATGACCTCTTCAAAATTAACTGCTTCCATTATTTCCTCAAATTCCCTTAATCAGTTGGTAAAACGGACCACGTTTCCTGTTCCACATCTCTCTTCACTATCTACGATCTTGAATTTCAATCGTCAGTTCCATCGCGAAATCCTTAGTTGATGAATAAACAGGAACTAATAAATTAAAAGTTAATTCTTAGATAAATAAATTTAAAAAAAATCATATACAACCCCTCAGATTAGAACCCCACCACTGTCACCCAGCCAAACCTTTATCACTTTGTTACGCATAAAACATTTCAAAGTTTTTTACTCACAGTGCTTATTGTCGAGAGATACGAGGGTAGCTTGAAAGGGGGGAAACGCGTGCTCCGTCAAACATTAGTGAAGATTAAGTATAAATATGATTAGTTCAATTTCTCTCAGTCATGTTCATATGTCAATTAGGACGAATTTGACATTTGTATTTCTCCTTTGAGTTTAATGGTCCTTATTAAAGTTGCTAGGAAATTATCACAAGAGATCCTCGTCATTCAGATTTCATTTGACGAATGTCGGCTCTATCTGAAAAATTATTTTTGTAGATAACTCTTTGAAAAATAAAATGTTACAAAGGTTAGTTATCATCAGATCTCTTAATTTCTCGTCAAAATCCCTATGCATATGTGCAAATTAAATACTGTAACCATTGAAACATTTTTCTGCATTTTTTCTACATTTTTTTAGAATATTGGAAGTGGTAAGGTAAAAAAACCAGTAACGTAAAAAAGTTAATAATTAGGGGAAAGAATAATGTTTCAACAGTTATCGGATTCATAATCATTTTCAACGCCATACTATTGTATACTTTAATATAACTCCCATGAATAATTCAGCTCAGTTCTCTTAGTCAACACGTGATATGTTCTAAAACCACGGCTTTTCGATTTGTTTATAAATACATAAATAAATATCTACTTAATTAGATAACTTTTATAAATACATAAATAAATATCTACTTAATTAGATAACTTTTCGGCAGATTCATAATGTTGGCATAGATTGTCAAATAGTGAAAAATCTCTTAAACTTATCAAAGGATTTGGGTTTGAAATAACGTAGTATTTATTTTCAATATCCTTATTAAAATATTACTCAATTACTAACAAATATTTTCCTAAAGGTGTCTTAAATTTTATAACCCCATTTGTTTTTATGATAACTTGTATTCCCATTATATTAAAAATTATAATAAAAACAAATTGGATGATAAATTTTGGGATAACCTGTACTATTCACGAAAAGCACACCTCACTGAATAAGTTTTGATAAGACCGTACAAATATCATGGTGGTGTCCGTGACCTCCTTAGCCTAGTTAGCGAAGCACCTGTCTTCCGAAGCATTCAGATTCCTATTATAAGTGTATCTGCCTGATTTTCACTTCAGGCCGCTTTTATATATTTTTGGTTGGCTATAAAAGATTGCTACGAGTACTGGCAATTAATACGCTATACTGTATACAATAAAAGTGTAATACAAAACACTAACAGTTTGCAATCGTTTCTTCCATAAAAAAATATTTTTTAAAGAAATTAAAAGGATTTCATTAAATAATTGTTATACCTCAAAAATTGTGTTCCAAGTAGGCGAGACAAATTTATTTTTTTGTTCGTGTAATAAATTGCCCCTATCAAATTCACAAAGCTACTACAGCAGAAGAACATTCCCGTCACTTCCGGTCTGATCCAATCAGGAAGCCGGAAATGACTGCCTGCTGTGCGAATTGCGTCCGCGCTTCCTTCCTTCCGCATCCGCCACCGGTCGCATCTGCAACTCCCTTTCAACTATCTTATGTAGGTACACTTACGTCGAAAGAAAGACCTTTGAAGAATACCGGAAAAAGCCCTTAGAAAGCCTCAATTGTAATAGTCGTTTATATAATATTTCAAAAAATAAACAGTAAAAAGTACATTTTTATTAATGGACAGTCTATGCCATTATTTGAGTATCAGTTTCAATTTTTGGTAAATTTTTTAAACTTGTCATATTCATAAGTAAGATTTAAAAAATAGTAATAAATTTACTTAAGTATTTCGTAAATATAATACTTTAATTTATTCACATTTATTCTTGTTTTATTAATCTTGCTTCTAGAAATTATTTGTATTTTGTTTGCTTTTCTTCAACTATCATCTTTAAAGTAATACTCTCTCAATATGGAAGAAAAAATATAATTGAAAGAATGAACAAAGTATCGTTTTTTTAAAGGAAAACAGATAATTATGAGTATGTAGAATGATACAGTAGGTCAGTAGGAAATGGATAGTTTTTCTTTTAGATTTTGTCGATTTATGTGCTTTGACAAACAAAAAAGCATGATCCACTGTACTCTTTTCAAGAACACACTCACAAATATACACTTAATGAAATATTATTACGTGAAAATGAGTAGAAATTTATAACAACAAATAAGCAAGAATAAACGTTTGTTGAAATTAAATAATATATATAAAAACCAACAAACAAACAATTTAAAAAAAAAATCTCACAGATATACTTATACTACATTAAAAACATTTAATTGTCGCGGAAGGCAGGAAGGACAATAAGTCAAACTTGTATATATCACGACAAATTTATTTCGCCTCACCTGTATGTATTTCTCTTCTTATACAATTTCTATTACTCCTTACCTAGTGCTTTTTGTAATGCACTTGATATTACTCCTTACCTAGTGCTTTTTGCAATGCACTATAATGTTTTTTTTTTCTTTTCTAAAACCACTGACTTTAAACCAAGGTATGATTTTTTGTCAATAACTGTGGTTGACTATTTAATACGAAATCTTGTCGATCGCATCGATTAAATATAGTTCATGTTTGATTTTAGAAATATTTACATATACTCGTAAAAATAAGTCAACGTTCATATTTTACATTTAGAATGCTTTTTGCGATTCTTACAGCAACAGATAGCATCAACACACAACAACAACAGACAAATAAGATATCATTGCCCCATTCATATTGTTAATAACTTTGACTTATGTTTTAGCTTGGTAAACACACAACTCAGACATATCACCAGTCTCCGATAGAAAGTCTTTCTTATTCAGAAAATCAAAATCTACAGAATTTTTTATTAAACAGTGGTGAAATATACTTTAACTTTCCATGTTAGGTGGCTACAAAGCTTCAATTAAATAATAATAATAATACAACGACAATTTAAATGGCGCCGTTTAGAGAGTAGACTCTCCTCAAGGGCGCTCTAATGCGGGATTCGAACCCATTTTTACTAAAAGATTAAAATTATCACATTAAAAAATATAATAAACTGAATAAAAAGCTAAGAAGATGATGTCTGCGGCCATTAGATTAGGAACTTCTCTGCATCTCCATCGGTGTAGTAAAACATATTTGGTAAGAAAACCGCAGAATACTTACCAATGGATGACGAACCACAGAGAAACCTTTGGAGATCTTCCGATAAGTGATAGTAACACATTCGGCTTTAGTTGGAGTATAGAGTTTTTTTAAATTCAAGTTTTTTATTCAAACATAAATTTTGATAAGACTTCCCAAAAAGGTTTATCTTTACGTGCTTCCTATAGTTACACACGCCACTCATTTCTCAATTTAACATTTTTATTTTATATATTGAAACTAGGTTATTGTCATGTTACTTCGCCACTTTACTTTCCTGCTGGGGGATGGAGAGCGGACAGAGCGCCAAACTTTTCTATTTCGACAGACATATTTCGCCTCTACTACATCCACACACCTTCTCATACAGCTCTTACGATTTCTTTCAGTTCTTACTTATCCTTCTTTAAAAATAGAATATATTCTATTCAACCGTACCTTGTTTAGT
>OX463852.1:20579579-20624495 GCA_949825065.1 Odontocerum albicorne | reverse complement strand
ATTATATATATATATATATATATATATATATATATATATATATATATATATATATATATATATATATATATATATTATATATATATATATATATATATATATATATATATATATATATATATATATATATATATATATATATATATATATATATATATATATATATATATATATATATATATATATATATATATATATATATATATATATATATATATATATATATATATATATATATATATATATATAATTCTTTTCATTTAAAAATCAACAACCAAATATATTAAGTTAAAAAAATAGTACAATATAACATCTTTAAAAACATTATAGAACGTGTAAAACCTGTCGACAGTAAAATGTATGAATCTGCCATAAAGTACACGCTTATGCAAAATTCCACCTGAAAGATATCTGACTCACTTTTTGCTGTTTATCTCCCAAACTGTTCATATTTACTTACTAAATATTTTGTATTCAGTTAAATTTAAATCGGCTTTAGCAAATCCTCAAACCTTTCAATATTAGTGCCGCCCTCTCTGAAAGGCATTAAAAACATACGAGTAGTTCTGATTTAATACGATCAAAGGGCTTGGATGCATCATCTCAAACGCAATGGGGAGATCGTATAATGAATATTTGAATGGCAAGTATATATGTATGTGCTAAGAATTAAGACAAAGAAGGGATTTAATAAAAATAAATACAATTGATTTAATAATATGAAGACAAAAATATGTGAATTTGAATTGATGAATACGGAATGTTTATTAACTAATACGAAAGTATTTTCAACATGAATGGGATAAAAATACAACAATCAATAGACCTTATTTCTTTTCACCGTGTTTTTTAGAATATCACTTTGCGCAATTCTACCCACACTGTGTCCTCCTCAGCGGAGTTAGTTAAACAAAATAAAATATGTAACTCACCTGAGAAGGGTATAATGCGTGTTGTGGTGCCATAGTAATATGCTAAAAAAATATTATAGCAAAACGAAATCTGAACTTTTGTTTTTATTTATTAATGATAAATTTTCAGATAGTGACGCCTGAACTAATTGATTTTTCAATAATTTATTCAAATTATGTGTAATCCTGAAAAAAATTATTCTAAAGACATGAATAGATTTTACATCGCATTACCAGTGCTTAACTTTCGTCAATATCGAAAAAGTTTATGGAATCTATCAGATCCGTTGTATGCAGTATAACCTAGGTATTCCGGGAATCAAACCAGCAACTCTGGGGCTGGAAAACAAGGATCTTATCGACTGTCGGTAACTGATCCAAATAAATTATTACATCTTAAACTGTCAGGGCATTGGCGTCGACAAGGTTACCTAAGAAACTCGTATGTTCGCGAATATGATAAGAGTAATAATAAAAGGGCAATTTATAAAACGCCTTTTATAAAGCATACTCTCCTCAAGAATATGATTGAAAATAAATTAGATATTAACATCACCATCATTTGGGAAAAATTAAACTATACATTTATACTCTAAAATTATACAAAATAATTTCAACAAACAACTGCAAAGAGTTATAATAAAAGGACAATTTATAAAACGCCTTTTAAAAATCTCTACCCAAGAATATAAGAGTTATAATAAAAGGAAACTTTATACCATAAAACGCCTTTTAAAAAAGCATACTCTCCCTAAGAATATGATACGAGTTATAATAAAAGGACAATTGAATGATTGAAGTAAAATAGGCACTAAGTACCAAAAAAAAACAAAAAAACTTGTTATCAACTGTGTTATTTTGAGAGCTTAGAAAAACTCACAATAGAACTGGCATATTTAAAAAAATTTAAACGACAGAATATGCAAAACTATGCTAGACTTAACACAAAAAATAAACAGATGGCATTAGTTTATAAATGACTGCTGCATAGCTACTTGTCACCTAAATATTTTAACAGTCAGAAATTACCCGATAAATGAGTAAGGCGTTCTGCCGTTGGACCGAGACTCGAAGCAGCTATTCCCCACTTGAGTCACTTGTCAGTTCGAATATGGCTTTCAATGTGATAATAGCGTTGCTTTGTTTTGCATTTTTTAAATGACTGTCTTCGAAAGTCTCCTCAAAAATACAAATTATTTTAGATATATGTGTGGTAGATTTGTTGTAAAAAAGGGGGTCGCAACATTATAGAATATGTGAAAAGGCATATCATGCCTACTTCTGTATAAAATTTGGAGATCAGGACGAAACATAGGCCCAGTGTCAATTTTGATACACGCGTGATGAACGATTGAGAAAAGAACTCGATGTAAAACAAACGTTCACTTTAATTTGCTTTTACAATGAGATGGCGTGAACCTCTGAATCACGTAGAAGATCGCTATTTTTTATTAACTATGGTCAAAGGTTATAATAATAAGAATGAAATTGAAATATTATATCCGATGGTTCCCTCTGCGATTAAACTCCTCCCCATGGGCCTGACCTCCGGTACCAACACCATCAGTATCATTAGACACTTTTTTTATCAGATCAGAAAGTTGAATTACATTTCAATTAAGATAATGAATTGTACGCTGAAGATGAAAATACTCGAGAACCACAAAAGTTTACACAAAAGGAATTAAATGATTTGGTATAAGATAAACTTACCAAAGAATGAGGCACAAGTTTTGGGATCAAGGCTTAAAGATAAAAAAAACTTGATCTTGGAACGACTGTTTCTTGGTATAGAAATCGAGGAAAAAAAACAATTTTTACTATAAGAATCACTTTTGCAAAGATATTCCTGAACTTATAATATAATGCATTTATCTTCCTCCTCCATGGTCTAATTGGTCGACTTCCATGACATTGTTGGTAGGACACCTATATTTCAACCCCGTGATTGAAAGTTCGATTCCCGGTCCCGATGAATCACTTGCTTTTTTGCAAAGACATTCCGGGACTTATAATGCATTTGTCTTCCTCATCCATGACCTAGTTGGTCGACCTCCATGGCCTAGTAGATCGCACACTTTTAATTCAACTCAGGATTGAGTATTCGATTCCCGTTGGTACCCAGACTGTCTGGTTTTCACTTAAGACCTCTTTTGAAATATTACTGACTGGTTGGAAAATGCATATAAATAAGCCCGCCAGGTTTTACTATGAAGAACAGAAGTGTAATATAATGAAATATAATCATATATTGTTTACAACACATACCTATTAGAAGGTTATATTTTTTATTCAATACAAGTGGCATGCATACTCAAGTATTTTAAAAGGAACCTACGAAAATCTAAACATTTTTTCCTAATAAAATAAAATAACAAAAATACAATTTTCGGAGACTTCAAAATTATGAATACGATATTAAGGCAACAAAGTGATAACACTAAATTGCCAATTATTTGTGAATGAGATAGCAGAACTCGTTATCAGCACTGGATTTAAAAGGAATGGGCTGCAAGAGAAAACTGAATTCAAGGATTTTATTATATTTTTCGTACTAATCTAGTGGATCCGAAGAGAGTTCATTTACCACCCTTGTACATAAAGTTAGGATTAATGAAGCAATTTGTCAAGGCATTAGATAAGAATGGTGAATGTTTAAAATATCTGGTCACCATATTCCCATATTTATCAAACGCCAAGATTAAAGAAGGAATTTTTGCTAGGCCAGATGTATGACGATGATCGTGTTGATAAAAAAATTAGTACAATAGAAAAAAACATGGATTAATTTGCTAAAGTCCAATGACTTAAAAAAACAATGATCAAAGCAATTAACATCGAAAGTGTAATACAATCTTATACATTTTTCCGGTAAAAACCAGTTGTCGCGATTAATTCTCAATAGACCATTAGTATATTGAGCAGTCGATTAATTATCAATAGACCATTAATATATTGAGCTGTCGAGAATTCGTTACTAACTTAACATATTCGTATTAACGAAAAAAAAAACAATATGTAAAAATGGAGGAACAAATATTACTTTAACTCGACCAATACTCTTTAACTAAAGGTGAAAATATAAATCAAATGATTTGTTATTAAACAAAGAAGACTGTAAAACTGAAGATATTCTACAATAATACTTTTATACAAATTTGAATTACAATTATAAATCTCTTATTAGCTTTATAATAGGAAACTATGCATGACGAGATATATGGAAATGGCAGAATTGAAAGATGTATGAAGATCGAATGAAGTCGAGATATGTTTTCTTTTCCTACCCTAATAAGAATGTGGCTAATCTTTTTTAATGGTTTATTTCAATTTAATACAGGCTATACGAGTAGTACAAATAATTTGCTTAATACTTTTTTCCCAATGGCTCTTGTTATTTCCTGCATGACATACAATCACGCTGATTCTCACTGAGCTATGTAGAGAGAACATTCATGTATCGATACATATATTTCGCCTCTTCCACATTCATACACTTCATACAAATCCTACGATTTCTTTTACTTCTTACATTTCATTCTTTCAAATATCATTCCCTTGGTCTAATCATATTATCCTTGGTATTCCTCTAATACGCCTTCTAATCATATTTGCGCTGTATATTTAGTTTGTAAGTATTTCTTTATTCATTCGTTCCACATGCTCAACTAATCTTGATGGACTCTTATTCATCTTACTCAACACATCAGCCTTAAGTTTACATTCATCTCTAATCACAGACAAACGGCATGATTGTATGGATGGATGTATGTGTACCGCAAAGAATGCTGCTGATAATCGAATAAAGTCTTAAAGTAATAAATGAAAATCTGGCAATTAATAATAAATCTACTATCCACTTGACGATTATCACTTACAACGCTGCATAAAAAAATCTCTGTGATCTCTTCCTACCTTGACATGAAAATGGCGGGACGATGTATACTATATGTATTAATTTAATACATATTTATTTTTTCAATTTGTCAGTTACGAGTAAATAAAAAAATCCAAGTAGTATTTTTATAAATTTCATTAGTAAAATAGGTATTTGCTTCGTACCCGATAATCAATTGTGATGATAATGATACGGAACAAAGCTTACGACTCTAATTGAAGAGTAACGTAGGTACCAAAATCACAAGGAAAGAAGAAAATACCATGTTATTTCGGTCGACCCAGTTTAAATTGCATTTCTAAAGAGAACAGATCTCTTACTAGCCAACTGACACAGAAAAGTATTTATTTCAAATTGGCTTCACTTACTGGCCGATTTTAGCGAATTCACGACAGAAGGTAATCATCGTCACCATCACGCCAATCGCTAACCATCCTTTCTAGTTTGGTTAGCGATTGGCGTGATGGTGATAATGATTACCTTTGAATAAAAAATATTTCTGCCATGTCCAGACACCTCGTTATGCATACTCTCCTACTATACATATTGTTTACCATTTTATAATTTGATTCATTTGATTGCGCCACATTTTTCTAGAAGGCCTTCTCAAACTTCTGTCCTTGTTAACTTACTTTTATTTATCTTTCATCACTCATTTTTTCTACGCGACCAAACAATCTCAATGCTCATTTCTTCATCTTACACACTACATCTTCTTTCAATCCGAGTTTTTTTTTCTTATTTCTTACTTTCTTATTAAACAATAAGTGGTTTTTCTACTCATTTGTACCGCATTTATCATAATACTTCCATAACTTTTTTGCCATGTCCAAATTTCACTCGCAAATCTTAATGTTGGGTCCAAGATATATTATGAGCAGCCAGCTTTACTTCTTTCAAATAATCCGCTAGGTAAATTCATTGAATTACCAACCATTCAGTATATTGCGTGCTACTACGCTTCTTTTAATACCCTACATCTCGCTGCTATCCGATGGGTTCATGCTTCAAAAATACAAAATTTCCTCGACTTTGCTCTATCAGCTAAAATGAAGGACAGAAATAAAATAGTTTATCTAAGCAGTATCCATATATGATATATTTATGTTAGCTTTGACAGTTTAACTTAAATATTATTAATGACCTCCGTAGCTTATTTGGTGAAACGCCTAACTTCCCATCCAAGCAATCTAGTTCGATCCCCGTTGGACCTTTTTTTTTCAAAAAGTTTTACAGATTGATCGACACTTCAAAACTTTTGACATCTTTCTGGTTGGTTTACAAAGATTTCATTATGACAATTTTCTCATCACGTTGTTTTGTAAATTGTTATATTATATATTGTTAACCGATCTTAAAATTGGGTAAAATGGAAGTTGTAGAGGAAGCGATATTATTGTGTCTGGAGAGATAAGTGTTGAAATCTGATCTCGCAGCCTAGCCAAAGGGGGATTATATTTATGTATTAATAAAACCATAGTTTTATATTTACAGATTTTATACAGATAGATGAATAACCCTTTTAAAAATATAAATACAATAAAAGTCCATAATCAAGCATATTCCCTTAGATACTTGGAGTTATACAAAAACTTCGGTTCGAAAATAAAAAAAAGTTAATAAAACAAGTTTTTAACGATAAAAAAACTTAGATTAACCTTATTCAGTAAAACAAGAACCAATTTATAAACTATTGAGATGGAGTTTTTCAAACAATATCGTCTCAGCAGTGCAGTAACAGAAATGTTATAAAGTTGAATATTACATTTTCATTAAATAAATGAAACCTCAGTGAATTGTAGAAAAACTCTAAAACAAAAAATACCGTATTTAATTAACCTTGAGTTAAAATTATTTACTAGTGTACAATGATGATCGTCGATTCTCACAATCGATGTTTCATTAAATTTGAAAGGCGGCCGATATACAATCAAACAAATCTCTTGAAGAATCTTAACTTATAATGAATAAATCAAAGAAGTGACAAAATATTCCAAAAAAATATGTCATCAAGTTGACTTTGAAGTTTATGACAAATTGACATAGTGACTTTTTTCTAGCGCTCAAGACTGACCAGTTTTTGGCCTTTAAAAACTTAAGATTATATGAAATGGGGAAAAAAATTTAATTCATTACAATAAAATTACTATAAGGTTGAAAAAACTGGAAAAATTAAATGGTTGTACCTCGATTATCGAAGTCCACCAAAAAACTTCGCATACCCATTTTCCATGCAGTGCTCAAGGCAATCGGCCAATATATTGGTATTGAAAGAATTAGTGACCTCCGCATATTCCAAAATAGGAGTGCGTAAGATACAAAGCCAGTAATTTTAAACATTAGTTGATTAATCATGCCAGCCACTGGTCTGCGAGAGAAAATGATAACGCAGCATTTCCTCTTGGTCTCATGCAGTAGTGTGTGGCTACATTTATTCCTGTGACTGCAGACCAATCTGCGTAGTTGAGCACATAAATCGCATCTACAAGATAGTCCGATGGCCTCTTCAAAATTAACCGCTTCCATTATTTCCTCAAATTCCCTTAACCAGTTGGTAAAACGGACCACGTTTCCTGTTCCACATCTCTCTCCACTATCTACAATCTTGTACAAGAGAATTTCAATCGTCAGTTCCATCGCGAAATCCTTAGTTGATGAATAAACAGGAACTAATAAATTAAAAGTTAATTCTTAGATAAATAAATTTTTAAAAAATCATATACAACCCCTCAGATTAGAACCCCACCACTGTCATCCAGCCAAACCTTTATCACTTTGTTACGCATAAAACATTTCAAAGTTTTTTACTCACAGTGCTTATTGTCGAGAGATACGAGGGTAGCTTGAAAGGGGGGAAACGCGTGCTCCGTCAAACATTAGTGAAGATTAAGTATAAATATGATTAGTTCAATTTCTCTCAGTCATGTTCATATGTCAATTAGGACGAATTTGACATTTGTATTTCTCCTTTGAGTTTAATGGTCCTTATTAAAGTTGCTAGGAAATTATCACAAGAGATCCTCGTCATTCAGATTTCATTTGACGAATGTCGGCTCTATCTGAAACATTCTTTTTATAGATAACTCTTTGAAAAATAAAATGTTACAAAGGTTAGATATCATCAGATCTCTTAATTTTTAGTCAGAATCCCTATACATATATGCAAATTAAATACTGTAACCATTGAAACATTTTTCTGCATTTTTTTCTACATTTTTTAAGAATATTGGAAGTGGTAGGGTAAAACAACCGGTAACGTAAAAAAGTAAATAATTAGGGGAAAGAACAATGTTTTAACAGTTATCGGATTCATAATCATTTTCAACGCCATACTATTGTATACTTTAATATAACTCCCATGAATAGTTCTCTTAGTCAATATGTGCTATGTTCTAAAACCAGGCTTTTCGATTTGTTTATAAATACATAAATAAATATCTACTTAATAAGATATTTTTTTCGGCAGATTAATAATGTTGGAATAGATTTTCAAATAGTGAAAAATCTCTTAAACTTATCAAAGGGTTTGGGTTTGGAATGACGTAGTATTTATTTTCAATATCCTTATTAAAATATAACTCAATTACTAACAAATATTTTCCTAAGGGTGTCTTAAATTTTATAACCCCATTTGTTTTTATGATAACTTTTATTCCCATTATATTAAAAATTACAATATAATAAAAACAAATGGGATGATAAATTTTGGGATAACCTGTACTATTCACGAAAAGCACACCTCATTGAATAAGTTTTGATAAGACCGTACAAAATATCATGGTGGTGTCCGTGACCTCCTTAGCCTAGTGGCGAAGCACCTGTCTTCCGAAGCATTCAGATTCCTATTATAAGTGTATCTGCGTGATTTTCACTTCAGGCCGCTTTTATATATTCTTGGTTGGCTATAAAAGATTGCTACGAGTACTGGCGATTAATACGCTATACTGTATACAATAAAAGTGTTATACAAAGCACTAACAGTTTGCAATCGTTTCTTCCTTAAAAAATATTTTTTAAAGAAATCAAAAGAATTTCATTAAATAATTGTTATACCTTAAAAATTGTGTTCCAAGTAGGCGAGACAAATTTATTTTTTTGTTCGTGTAATAAATTGCCCCTATCAAATTCACAAAGCTACTACAGCAGAAGAACATTCCCGTCACTTCCGGTCTGATCCAATCAGGAAGCCGGAAATGACTGCCTGCTGTGCGAATTGCGTCCGCGCTTCCTTCCTTCCGCATCCGCCACCGGTCGCATCTGCAACTCCCTTTCAACTATCTTATGTAGGTACACTTACGTCGAAAGAAAGACCTTTGAAGAATACCGGAAAAAGCCCTTAGAAAGCCTCAATTGTAATAGTCGTTTATATAATATTTCAAAAAATAAACAGTAAAAAGTACATTTTTATAAATGGACAGTCTATCCCATTATTTGAGTATCAGTTTCAATTTTTGGTAAATTTTTTAAACTTGTCATATTCATAAGTAAGATTTAAAAAACAGTAATAAATTTACTTAAGTATTTCGTAAATATAATACTTTAATTTATTCACATGTATTCTTGTTTTATTCATCTTGCTTCTATAAATTATTTGTATTTTGTTTGATTTTCTTCAACTATCATCCTTAAAGTCCCTTTCTCAATATGGAAGAAAAAATATAATTGAAAGAATGAACAAAGTATCGTTTTTTTTAAAGGAAAACAGATAATTATGAGTATGTAGAATGATACAGTAGGTCAGTAGGAAATGGATAGTTTTTCTTTTAGATTTTGTCGATTTATGTGCTTTGACAAACAAAAAAGCATGATCCACTGTACTCTTTTCAAGAACACACTCACAAATATACACTTAATGAAATATTATTACGTGAAAATGAGTAGAAATTTATAACAACAAATAAGCAAGAATAAACGTTTGTTGAAATTAAATAATATATATAAAAACCAACAAACAAACAATTTTTAAAAAAAATCTCACAGATATACTTATACTACATTAAAACATTTAATTATCGCGGAAGGCAGGAAGGACAATAAGTCAAACTTGTATATATCACGACAAATTTATTTCGCCTCACCTGTATGTATTTCTCTTCTTATACAATTTCTATTACTCCTTACCTAGTGCTTTTTGCAATGCACTATAATGTTTTTCTTTTCTAAAACCACTGACTTTAAACCAAGGTATGATTTTTTGTCAATAACTTTGGTTGACTATTTAATACGAAATCTTGTCGATCGCATCGATTAAATATAGTTCATGTTTGATTTTAGAAATATTTACATATACTCCTAAAAATAAGTCAACGTTCATATTTTACATTTAGAATGCTTTTTGCGATTCTTACAGCAACAGACAGCACAACAACAACACACAACAACAAGAGACAAATAAGGTATCATTGCCCCATTCATATTGTTAATAACTTTGACTTATGTTAATAACTTTGACTTATGTTTTAGCTTGGTAAACACACAACTCAGACATATCACCAGTCTCCGATAGAAAGTCTTTCTTATTCAGAAAATCAAAATCTACATTTTTTTTATTAAACAGTGGTGAAATATACTTTAACTTTCCATGTTAGGTGGCTCCAAAGCTTCAATTAAATAATAATAATAATACAACAACTATTTAAATGGCGCCGTTTAGAGAGCAGACTCTCCTCAAGGGCGCTCTAATTCGGGATTCGAACCCATTTTTACTAAAAGATTAAAATTATTACATTAAAAAATATAATAAACTGAATAAAAAGCTAAGAAGATTATGTCTGCGGCCATTAGATTAGGAACTTCTCCGCATCTCCATCGGTGTAGAAAAACATATT
The DNA here is from genome assembly GCA_949825065.1 of Odontocerum albicorne. NCBI lineage: Eukaryota > Metazoa > Arthropoda > Insecta > Trichoptera > Odontoceridae > Odontocerum > Odontocerum albicorne. Next base: position 20,613,858 of record OX463852.1, on the reverse strand, counting down.
TGGTAAGAAAACCGCAGAATACTTACCAATGGATGACGAACCACAGAGAAACATTTGGAGATCTTCCGATAAGTGATAGTAACACATTCGGCTTTAGTTGGAGTAAAGAGTTTTTTTTATTTCAAGTTTTTTATTCAAACATAAATTTTGATAAAACTTCCCAAAAAGGTTTATCTTTACGTGCTTCCTATAGTTACACACGCCGCTCATTTCTCAATTTAACATTTTTATTTTATATATTGAAACTAAATTATTGTCATGTTACTTCGCCACTTTACTTTCCTGCTGGGGGATGGAGAGCGGACAGAGCGCCAAACTTTTTTATCTCGACAGACATATTTCGCCTCTACTACATCCACACACCTTCTCATACAGCTCTTACGATTTCTTTGAATTCTTACTTATCCTTCTTTAACAATACAATATATTCTATTCAACCGTACCTTGTTTAGTCTTATTTTAGCACGCCTTCCACTCGCATTGGTAATGTATATTTGTTTTGTTAATATTTTTTCATTCATTCGTTCTACATGCCCAAACCATTTAAGAGTGCTCTTCTTTGCCTTACTCGACACATCAACCTAAAGATGGCATTCATCCCTTATCACTTTATTAAGTATTCCGCCATACATTGTTACTCGATATATTATAGTATTCTTAATTCGTTTGTTTAAGTTTTTTCAACATCCACGTTTCGCCCTCATACATCCAAGTCGATACTAAGATACTGTTGTAGACGTTGTTGTAGAGATCGTTGATTTTGTTTCTTATTGCCACATGCTGTCCGGTATCCTTGACTCTTCCATGATCTGAGAAAGTACTATCTAAAAAGCTAAATTATTTAACTTGCTCTAATCTTCCATTACTCACCCATATATCGCATTTACTTTTTCTTTCATACTTTTCTATCCATATGACTTGTGATTTCATTCTTAGATATTTTTATTTACCTATTTCATACAATTTTCTTACCACAATATGTAATTCATTCCGATATCACAAGCAATAAAAGGGGACGATTTTATGAAAACTTTTTACGGAAACTTCAGGTATTGATATAGAAAATCCTAGAATTAACAGGTTTCTAACATTAGTTTTTTATTTGTTTTTATTTGTTACGATTTAAGTGACTTAGAACAAACCCAATCTCAAAGGATCTCCACGTAAGACACATAAATAGCTAGAGAAGCAATTTCATCTCGATGTATGGCAAGTCACATAAAGTGGCTCAGTTAGGAAATACTCTCCGTCAATGATAGCGTAAACTTTTTATAGTTGAAAACCAATATAAATTATCTTTAAAATAATCTCTAGATATAACATTTAAAACTAACGTATTTATATTTATTTTAAGCATGTTTTCTGAATAGTTTTCGAATAAATGTTCATTTAAACGCGGTCTAGCCACATATCTAATGTGGTAAATTGTTACTGTAGTAAATTTCGCCATGTGTCATAGCTATTTAACCATCCTAATAAACCAGCAGGGCCTACTTGAAAAGTTTGCTCAAATCCAAACCACGAAACATAACGCTATAGATTTCCCAATGCATAAATTTTCATGAAAAAATCGAATCCTTGTGTTCAAATTCTATGACGCTTTTACCGAATCGAACAGGGCAAAGGGAAAAATAATTATGCCAATTGAAAAAATTAACAATTTATACATAACGTTAAATAATTTTACGTAATTTTTACTTAGTGAAAAATTTGTTACAATTTAAGGTTTGTTGATGATGGTGTGATGAGATAAATTACTGTAGAGATAGAAAAATTATTTTGTCTTGATTGAAAAGCGTGGACTAACTCCAAATTTTAATAATACGATGTAACAAACTAAGATTCTGGAACAAAGAAAAGAATACATAACATTAAAATGACAGTTATAGAAATAGTCTTCTCGTGTTCGGTTAAACAGTGTTCTCTTCAAGCGTTATCTGCACTAACTAAAAATTATTTTAAATTAAGGAACAACTTTGATATCATCTGCAAATTTCTCGAATCGAGCAAATAACCTCTATAAAACAAATTGTTCACAATACTCTATCTTAACTATTCCATTTACGAGCAAGAATCAAAACATTATTTGCAAAGATTTCTAATAGTGCCTTCTCGAAAATTAGCCCTTTCATTAGCGCCACTTTGAAAACACCCAGAAACTCCTCACAAAAGCCTAATATTAATGATTATTTCAAGTTCAATTACCAAGAGTCTTGTGGTTTCTTAATCTTTTTTATATACAAAGCATCTGAAAGCAAAACTTTAGAAAATCGTTTATTAACAAAACTGAAAATTTCACAAATAAATTGTTGCTCCCAAGAATTCTCTTTTCTCGGCTCAAACTTTCTTCTAACCTTCCTTTTGTCTGCGAGAGAATATCTGTTAAAACTTTGGCTATAAAACCATTTTAATGTCTGTCGTTAGATAAAAATACAATCTTTTAAACACACAGAGTTGTAAAGGCACGTCTCACAAATGATGCAATAATATTTTATTTATTAACTGAACAACTCACAAATCTCAGCTGAAAAATATGTTTTTTTCATTTAGCGACCTCGTCAGGTCGGCCGATCAAAACATTGAATTGTTTTTGGTTTGTCTTGTTTTTTTAAGTAAATCTTCAATAATGTTTTATTCGAAGTTATTTTTACACACTAAAGCACTTTTCGTTTTTCTTTGTTATGAATTATAATATATATATATATATATATATATATATATATATATATATATATATATATATATATATATATATATATATATATATATATATATATATATATATATATATATATATATATATATATATATATATATATATATATATATATATATATATAAGTCGGTGCAAATCAAACTTAATTAACTCCCTCGCGATTCAAACTATGAAAATTGATGTTTTTTTCCCCTTAAAGCTTATGTTTTATTTCCTAATAATGTTTACATACATTTTAAGGTTTTATTCATAGACTGCTAATATAGCCTGCTATGGAAAAACATTGATTTCCGCACTTTGAAGCTAGATCCAAGTTTGATTTGTATCAACTTATTTGAATTAATACACTGAACGCATTGATTGATCACCTTGAAAATAGGGAAGGCAGATTTTACGCGGTAAGAAACGCTTCCTTCAATCAACTCTGCTCTTTCTTCAATCATGACTCTGAAACTTCCCTTCGATTAATATTTACCTATAGAGTCATTTATGACCGACGTTTTATGAAATATTTCCGATAGAATAATACAATATGTTCGAGACAAAATGGTAGAACACCTTCAAGGAACTATGAAACAAGAAATATATTTCCTTTTACACATAGATGAAATTAATTAGAGAAACATAATTACGTTTATAACAAATAAAGATGTTAGTTAATGTATATTTACATATGTACACAAAAGCCCAGATATCTGGTGAAGTCAATGATATGATAGTTTTTATAATACAATATATTTATTAAAATTAGAATAGGAAAATCACAACGTTTCATTAAACGCATCTTTTACTACCATTCTTCATTTTTTTTTCCTTAACTTTTATAACAATAACCCATATAACGTTGAAAATAAACTCAAAATATAAAAATCTTTAATGACTTAAGTCATTTCCCCAACTGTTTTTCATTTGAAAATTTTGTTTTGCTGAGGGATTTAAAAGATCTCTAAAATTTTAAATTATGTCTACATGGAAGCTTTTACTCAAAATATGTACATGAACTCAAGTTGTGCATCGCAGACTAAATGCTTTTTTCCACATTCTCTTGAGCTCTTCGCTTGAGCTACTCGCGACATGGATGGAGCCTCGAGACCAATTCATACGGGACGAGAGGTTTTATCCATATTTCTAACTCAGAAATGCACTTTACTCGAAACAGATAATGAAATGTACTTTAAAAAAATGCATGTAAAACGTGTCAATGCCATTGGGAATGATATATATTTTTTTCAAAGTGTATTTATCATACACTTTAAAAAGAACAATTCCTAATAATTTTTAATCAATTTCCATTTAAATAGAGTAAAGTTACATTTTAGTCTTAAAAATAGCAATTTTCTATTCAGATAAATTATATGACTTGAATCACAAATACATGTTTATCTACATAACATAATATCAAATTTTAAATTAAAAAAGTCAAAGATTTCGTGAAGTCCTTCTAAATACATATAACATATCATATATAGATGTGTTAAAAAAACTTGTTTTCATTAGCGCCCAAGCACCTAACTAAAATGTTTTTTGTTACCCTTTCATTGTATACAATCGAATCTGGCAAGTTTTTTGTCATGTTAAAATCTCTACCAAACAACCAAAAAAATGTTACAGAGGCCGGAAGGGAAAAACTTAATTGAAACCCTTTGTAAAAATCGAATTTAATGAGAATCGAACTCACTCCCCCGGACTGTAAGATAGGCGTTTTACCAACTGGATCCCGGGGGCTTAAAAGTTGAAAGACATATGTAAGTTAAAAGCTTCTATTGTGAGTAAACTATTCGATTTAGAAAATTCAACTACTTTTCTAACAAGAATTAATAGTTCAATTAATTGAGAGGCAGCGGTTGCTTTAAACTACCTCGGAGTTTGCCTTTCTGAAACATTTTCACAAAGTTTACTGTCTTATTACTTAACCAGGGCGTAATACATATACATTTTTTTACTGAAGCATAACTCACAGTTGTGTACTGTGGTATTCAAGTTTTCTTCCAATAAGTTATTTGATTCTAACATATATGGCACTGCCATCTATGTGTGACACGTTATTTTGTTTTCCAAAATAAAACATGTGTAAAAAATGTTCTCTAAAAACATATAAATGTATTTATTTATTTAATTTACGACACGACAGTGTCTTTTGTATACAAATAAACACATGACAAGTTATACTAGTACTTAAAATTATTAATAAAAAATACAAAACTTTATCTTAAACTAACAATGACTGTAATTTATAATTACTAATATAAGTAGTAATAATAAATTACCAAGTCATTTTTTAAATTTATTTAATATTAATATGTATAATTAAGTTCAATATATGTATGTGTATCACAAAATATTACCAAATTTCACCAAGTAGACTAACGTAATTGTGGAAGACTTATTTTATAGTGGTAAAGAACTTAGATTTGTTTTTAGTGGAACAACGATTACATAGAACAAGAAGAATTGGTTTTTCGATAATTTTATGGATAGATCTTAAAACATAGAAAACACAATGAAAAAACTTAATAAGAAGCATGGAAGTAATAGTAAAAAATAAACTATAAAATCATCACTAAGCCATTTGAAGCCTTTGATTAGTTGGGATAAAAGCTAATCGCAAATTAAGAAACATTTTTTCATGTTACTGATATTTTCTCCTATTTGGTTCGCTGTTTCAACTTTTAGAAAACTTTTTTTCACTATTTAAATTATTTCATAATGGTTACTTTAACTCTTATTAAAAGGTTTTTAAGTACAGACGTCTAGACAGATAGGCAATCGTTTCATAATTTAAACCCCCCTTTCTTGGTCGGATCCAGTTTCAAGTCCTGTTTTCTTCCTATCCTTTGAATTTTGTTATGAAATTTTTATTATAATGTTGTATTTTTTCTCTTTGAGGGTTGACAACCAACGATGCTTTATACCAAGTTTCTTACGATGTTCCTTATGAAAAATACTTATATGAAATGGAAACTCATTTGGACTATTTGTTTCCATTCCGTTTATCTAAAAAGCAGTTTGATTTTTTTAACCCATAAAATGATTAATAAAATTATTTTTTTAAATTCGCTTCGATAGTTCTTTATAACGTATTTATTTAATCAGTAACAGGTGTTTGGTCAAAGAGCTGTCACTGAGTAAATTAACAAAGAATTTAAAAGTACCGTAGGGTTTAATTTCTATTTTCCTAAATGGAAATGTAGTTCAGTGAATTGAACATGAATACCATCAATATGTATAAAACATATTATAACAAACCATTAAAAGAAATTTAGACACAATTAAATCAGTTTATTGATATTTTAACGTTGAGAAGAAAATACGGAATCTTTTTTTTGAAGTATTGTCCTTAGTTCTTCAACATATATATCATTAATATTTCACTTAATATATACTTATAGAGCACGCTGATAGTGATAGCTTAATTTAATATTTGCCAGTGAAATATGGACGTGGAAAAAAGCTTAAAAGATCCGAATAAATGTATAAAAATGCGTGCACAGAAGATAATACGTATGGTGACAAAACATAACGAATGTAGCAATTAGGAAATAATGAAGCAATTAGGGATTAATGTGAACTTAAGGCTGACATGTTGAGTAAGATGAAGAAGAGCACTATGAGATGGTTTGGGCACGTGGAGCGAACGAAAGAAGATTAACAAAACCAATGTATACTGCAAATGTGAGTAGAAGGTGTTATAGAAGAAAACTAAGGAAAGTATGGTTGGATCAAGTATGTGATATTTTAAAAGAAGTGAACGTTAAAAGCCAGATACATCGTAACAGTTGTATGAGAATGTATATGGATGCAAAATATGTGAATAATGAGAGGTGCATGGCCGCACGGTAACGCACTTGGCTTTCTTACGGAAGGTCGTCGGTTCAAACTCCGCGCTGTGCTACTCCCCTCGAACGACACAGGCACTTTTTCCGCCTAGTTTTCGAAGGCATAAGGATACCTATAAATTCTGTCATATGTATTCTTTAAAAAAAATGTTTAAAAAAACTATAAAATACGTGTCGAGACTGAAAAGACTGGGGTCTCTTTCCTCTATGCCTACCACGATAGTGTCGTGATCTGGAATAAATTGAAAAAGCTGGATATCAATATACATGTACGTAACAAATCTACTATCCCCCAGACCATTCTCACTGGCAACGCTTAAGGGATGAAATTATTTTGCCCAAAGGTATCATATATATTTCATTCCCATAGTATATAACGCATTACCTGCAGAGTGAAAGTCATTTGCTATTTTAAACCCAAATATAGTACACACTGAAGAAATTGGTCATTTCTCAGGGCATTGCTAAATCTGATCGAGTTTTGATACACACAGAGAAATAGTGTAGAAGATCTTATTGTATCATAAATAGGTTATTTCGTTAAAATTTAGAATTTTTGTTTTTTCTTAATGTGTTTATTAGTGAAGAGAGAATACAATTAACATGTGTGATAAGCTGGTTGACTTAAAACCTAAATTCCTAGTTAGTCGGCCAGCAGGTGTTTGATATCTAAGCATAAAATCTTATTCAGAAGTTATCATGCAAGCCCTGGTTGGTATCTTATTCAGAAGTTACGAGTACCATAGAAGCCATGATTTTCTCTATTATTCAGAAATTACCAAAAAAAACCTTGTTTGGTATCTTATTCAAAAGTCACCAAAGAAAAAATAATGGAGCTCCTGTAAAAACATTTATTCCTGTATAAGATACAGAAGTAAATGTGCAAAAGAAACATTTATTTCTGTATGATATTCTTGATTTTCTCCTCACAGGACAAGGATGCGTCATCCCTCCACTACGAGATACATCCGCACTCCACCCTCCTCGGTCCCCATTCCACGTGACACTCCACAAAGCGTTTGTTCCCTGGTCGGAGCTGGGGCTGGTGCAGCCTATTCAAGGATTTATTTCCACAGACGTACCTGCTACGCCTGGAGGAAATTGCTGCCTCAAAGAGCTTTCTTGTCAAAGAGTCCATAGTCCTTCATCCCGCACCGAAAAGTAACTGTTCTGATTATTTATTTATTGGGGGATAAAAAAGTCACCTCTTCCACAACGTCTTTGTGCTTATTTTTACCGTAAAAAGAAAAGTTTGAAGACTTTAGTTAGAGTATGATCGGTTTTATTCTCTTTGAAAATGTTATTTTTTTAAACTAAAACTCGCTTTAATTTAAAACGTCGAATATCAACAAAAGTAAAGATAAAACTTAATTTTTTTCCTAAAAAATACCTTAAAATTTCCAGTAAGTATAAAATCAGGGAAATCAAAGGTTTTATATGAAAAATAAAAAGGATGTTACTTTTTTTACGTATTTGTTACTTTTCTATGAAATTAGGTTAAAAATTGGTCCCGTATTTATTTTGATAAAATTTTATTTATGTATTTCTATTATTTCAAAACATAAAGTTCCTTATCTGTAATCAAATTAATAAGAAATGGGTTTCCCAGCCTGGAGGTTGCGGGTTCGATTCCATTTGAACCTTTTTTTTTTAATAAAATTGGCTTATCTGGTTTTCACATCAGATTTATTTAATACCTTTGTGGTTGATTGGAAGAGATATTGACACATGATAATAAAATTACCAGGTTGGATTGTATACAACGAAGGTGTTAAACAACTGTACAAAGTCAGTCAGTATTATTAAGCTCTTTTTCATGAAGACTTTGGAGCATATAAACAAGTTTCACATAACAGTACATCAATATGTTTTTGAACTAAAAAATAGGTTGAACAAATAAAATTAAAACGAACCAGTCCTTGGTGTGATCTTCGGTCACTAAATAGTGTTACTTAAATATATATTTTATAAACAGAAATGTATTGATAACATAAACACATCAATATCACACAATTTTACTAAAAATTGAAGAACACTTGTTACTTTTGTCAATAATAGCGGGTTCGAGATCCGAGTTGGAGCACCCTTGAGGAGAGTTTGATCTCTGAACGACACTACATAAATTGCACTTTTATTATAATTATTGTTACCTCCGTGGCCTACTTGATAAAATACTTAGTTCCATATCCGAAAAAAAGGTCCCACTCTGGTAAGAATACGGGCACGTGCCGAGTACATGTACGAATATTGTTACCTCTTCAATGCAACGGTAAACCGCGAGTTCCGTACTTATCCCAGTGGTTCATAACTCTAAGGCTCGATTACTGGAACCAAATATTGACATGATTTAATATGTTCGAATCACCAATTCTGATATGGTTTCCCTAATATACAAAAGAAAAATTATCTAAAAATTTAATTTAACAACATGAATTTATTTAAATGTTTCATCTCCAAAAATGCATCACATTTGAACAGCATGAATCCAATATCATGCATTTCCAATATAGCTAAGTATTTTAGGTATCCAAACTTGGAGTTACTTCCTCAAAACTATACCCAACTATCTCCAAACACAGATCGAAGAATGCCGAAACAGCAAGAGGAGCATCAAATTATTAACGGGGTCACAATGTTTAGCCATAAAGCACTCTCTGATGGAACATTAATTTAAAATTAATTTCAAAGATATTTAACAATGTTTCAAGTTTTATTATCTTATCATCTACTCGTATTTCCCATAAAATTTAATATAAACTTAACAGTTAATGATCAAAATAACTTTGCCTCAAAGAAAAAGGTCTAAAAACCAGTAGGAAATATTTGTATCGGTATATAATGACATGAAATTTTACTATTTGTTTATCAAAAGATTCGGCACTGACTTTGTAGAACTCCATATTAAAATATTTAGTATTAAATTACTTTGGTATTCAACTAATTAAATTAATTCCTTATAACACCAATGTTATCCAAGCATTTGTTTCTGCTGTTTTCTTTCCCCCTTGTTTCATATATAGAATAGTACTATTTCAAGAATTATTTACTTATTGACTGATTTAGTAATAAATCAAAAGTAAATTTTCAAGCTAAACTCAATTTCTTTCGGTTTATTTTAACTATTCTTAATAAAACGAGTTTATTTTAACGTTCTCTTTGTTACATTTTATTGAAGTTTTTGCCTAGCGCTAGTCAAAGATTCCATTTAATAATCACAAAAGTGTTTATCATCAAAAAAATATACAGAGTTCATTTAATATTGTTACATCTTTTTAGGCATATTATGAGCTGAATGTATCTCAAAGGCTTTTTTGATATATTGTCTCTATACAATTGAAACGAAATTCGTTTGAAATTATACACAATATTTAATGCCTTCTATATTTTTTGTATAGAAAATTTTTATAGCGATAAACCTATATTTTAACTAAAGGATAGCCTTTAATACAAACATAATACAATAACACACAATATTTTTTGTTGGGGTAGGTAGAGAGTACAGAGTGCCAGACTTCCCTGTCAGGACACACATCTTTCGCTTCCAATTATTGTTATATTTCGCATCCAAACAAGTTCTCATACTATAATTTATCTAATGTTTTAAATATTCCTTCTTTCAAAATATTATTCCAACCATACTCTCCTTTGTATTTCCTTGAAAAATACATGGGCTGATAATCTATGATAGAATACGGGATGAAGTGATTAGGGATGAATGTGAACTAGGATAGAAAGTATTTCCTACTAGGAGGGATGAATGTGATGACTGATGCATTGAGGAAGATGAAGAAGGGCACGTAGAAGAAATGAATTAAGAGAGATTTACAAAACAAATATATAGTTTAAAAGTGAGGGAAAAACTTTGTTGAGAGACTAAGGAAAGTATAGTTGGAATAAGTGAATGATGTTTTGATAAATCGGAGGATTTGTATGCTTTTAATTTTTAAGAAGATTATAAGCTTTCGACAATTTTTAAGAAGATTATAAGCTTTCGACAATTTTTAAGAAGATTATAAGCTTTCGACAATTGAACTATCAACCTAAAAAAATCATATTTATGGCCTTGTAACCTTTGATCTCATAGGAGAACGCCTGCCCTGAAAGTTTTGGTCTTGATATCCGTTGAAACCTGCGAGAAATTTAAAGTGGCATTTTTAGTGTTTTTGCAGGAATTTCAACTTGATTGGGGTTTATTACTCGTAGATAAAATATTCAAATAATAATAGACCCGAAAATTTTCATTATAAACAATGAAATAAAACATACGATTGCACCTCGGACGAGATGGGTATTTGCTCCCATTCTTCCGTTTATTTTCAAGGAAAATATTTTCTTAATCCTTTTTAGGTCATTGCATACGTTATTTTTAAACTACAAAAAAAATCTTATTACAAAGTTGTAAAAAAAATATTCCCAGTTCATCTAAGTCAACAGCATAAAGGAGTTAAGTTCAATAAGAATTTAGTAGAATTGTGTTCTCCAGCAACCAAATAAAACAGTTATTTGCGAAAAATGTCGTACTTATGTTCTTTCTGCTTTTAAATATTTGAAAAAGTTACGGTTTTTCTAGCACATAAGCTTGTATGGAATATTTTTTTAAGGTTGGTTTCACTAATAAAATAAACATTTTAGTGACTGAATGTAATGCCGTGCAATGTTTAAATAATAGTGAAAATCAAGTAAAACTATGTTTGAAATCAGATAAAAATGAGCTATATTTATAACTCTTTTCGAAAAAAATATATTTTACACTTTCGTCGTATTCAATAAAACTTGACTAGTTAATTACCATATGGCAAAATTTTCTCACTAACAAGAAATGTGTTAAACAAGCCTTTAATGAAAAACATACGGGAACACTTTAAAAAAAATCTTGGTACTGACGGGAATCCAAACCGCAACCCTTTGGTCGGAAGACAGTCGACTTACCAACTAGACCACTGAGATCGGCATATTACTTATTTATTAATGGAAAAAAAATATCTTTCTTCAGAGAGTTAACCTCATCAAACTTTTTGTAAAAGACCTTATTTTTACCATTTAATTAGAAATAAAAATAAATTTATTTGTACGTTTTTATATTTACCCCCTTATAAATGGTAATAATATCTTATATTATAATATTTTACATTATCTGTGTACATCCATTAGTTAAATATTACATATAAAAATATCTCCCTTTGCCAGGGAATGCTCCTTGTGTGATTCTAAAAGCCTGCCTAGAGGCCCAGTTGTCAACTTAGCAATATCGATGGTAATCGTCCTCCGTAAGAAGACAGACATTTGAATTGGTTCCTTGTGGGGGTATATCCAAGCTATTCTATTACCCAATTTCTCTCTGACCATGGGAGCCTAAATGGTCCTTTTTTAGCTTCGATCTTGTCTCTTTGCTTTGTTGTATTTTTTGCGGTCATGTGGATCAATTTGCAGATCACATTTAATGATATTGGGATGATAATCGAGTTAATAATTTTCGAAGAAATCTCCACTCGGCCTTACATCGGTTCATCTTCAGATCGATTGGCTACCCCGATCTAGTGGCGTCAAAGGATAGCTTTGCTGAATTCAAATTTTTCTTTGAAAATACCGGCAACTCACTAGATTGTTTGAACTCCATGTCTTAAGCCGTTTTATGTATTTATTTTCTGCGCTGCTAGTAATTTTCCTTATCCCGTGACGTCGGATCTTATGCCCGTAGTCCCTACGATTCTTTTCACACTCAAGTGTATCGCCACTAGAGGAAGATTTCCTTTGGGCAGTTGCTTCTTGCTCCCTACGTGAAGATTTCAATCTTGTGTCGATCGGGTTGGATCGCGTTGAGGGACTTACTTTGTTCCCCGTAACAGTGTGAGTGGTGGCTGAATTGAACTGAACTGATATACATATTAAAATTTCAATTGGTAGATCATTTTAGAATACTTAATATTTTGTAATTATTTATGTAAATGAAATACATGTGACATATAACTTCATTTACTTTCCGATTAAGAATGATAATTTGAAAGAAGGTAAATTTTGCAAACAAAATCGTAAAATAAAATGGTAAATTTAAACATTTATAACACTTATACCCAACTTAACTAAAATATTACTAAAATGATATATACATATTATAAACCAAGAGTTATCTTTAAATTGATGCGATAATTGTCAAAATGTTATAGAAATCTTAAATAACAGGTGAAAGAAATACTTTGAAATCTCAGCACATACGGTATTTTCCATAAAACAATAATTTAGAACTATTTATTGGTTATGTGAATTGCAAACCAATTTGACCTAAAGATACGAAATTACTTTGACGACGACCAATTCATTAATTAAGGTATAAGAAAAGTAACAGAAAACACACAAATACCATAAGTAGAGATTATTTACCTAACAATAATATAATAAGGTATTCATCACTGGCATTATCATCACTGGGATTATGCAATATGATTGCCATAGCAAATATTACACACATTCGATAGTTGCTTTACTTAGAAAAAACATGTAAAAAATTATAATTATGATAAGTGAGGATCTAAAACTAACTGCTGTCTTTTGTCAAGTTTCTAGATTTCATTTTTTGTTTAAATTAAACTCTGTTTCAACAAAAAATATTGTTCTATTAGATTCGATAGAAACGCCATTTTGATATTTCTTCTTCCTGACAATGCAGTGTCCACCACTTATTTCACTTAGCGTAATATATTGTAATTATAGATTGTAGAACTTCAAAATATAATTATGGATTGTCGAACAGTTGGTTTCAATCTGTTTTATATTATAATAATGGAATTATATATTCTTAACGCAGTTTCTTGAAATGATGACCTCTGTGGATTATTAGTTGGTATATCTTCCAGTCTGAAGGTTGCGGGTATGATTCACAATGGAACCCAATTTATTTTATAAGGGTTCCAGTCAGATATTCACTTCTGGCATATTTTACACCTTTCTGAATAATGGGAAGATATTACCAAATGGCAATAAGCCCGCCAGATAGTACTGTTATCAAACTTTGAATGGGGAAAATCATGTTATTTAAAAAATATAATATATTATTATTTACAGCCAAAGTATTAACACTGTGGAGGCTTAAAGATATTGTAACATAGTTTGTTTAGTCAAACACTGTTTTTTCCACTTTATATAACAGTATAACCCTCTGGGTTTCAAGGTTTTCCCCTCATCATCAGGGGAGCACAAACAAGATGTTGAGGTAAAAACCTTGAAACCGGTTGGATTAACCATTATATAAAGTGGAATAAACAATGTTTAAGTAAGCAAATCACAATAATTTTTTTTAGAGGTTATTGAAATCTTGAAAAGGCTGTCCTGTAAAGACGCTTAAGCAAGGACGCTATCGTTTACTCTTTCTTAGTCGATATGAGGACCTCCATCGTTTAGTTGGTAAGGACCTTGTGTTACACCCGGCGGTCCCGCGTTATTTTGCTGGTGTTAAGAAAAAGAATCCTAATATATATTATATTTGTCTCCTTGCCATTTATATTTCTTTGAGGGAAAAAATCTTTATGGCATTAAATCCGCTAAATTATACTGTACCGTGTTCCTGGCCTAAATTGCTAAATACTATTTTAATATTTCTGATATATTCATAATTAAAAGATTAAACTCCGTCCGACATAAGTGTAACTAACATTAGGTACTCAGATGTTTTTAAAGCGCATGAACATAATTTGTCCAGTTAAATGTAATTTCGAGTTTTTCTCAGCCATACTCATTGATTATTTGATGAAAATTGACAAAAACCCTTACATTGGCAGAAACCCGACGATATGCAATAATACAAGATTTTTACCTATAATTATTGAAGCACGCTCATCCGATGCTTCAAATAAACTTAAAATAAAGTGTTTTATAGTTTGGATCCTTTTTTCATGTAAAAGTCCGATTGGGCCGGCTCTGATGTTTTGAAAATACCAGTATTCGTCTCAATTTCATCGTAATCCCCTTATTATTACAGTTAAATTCATCTATAAAGAGGGGAAAATGGGGCTGTCAATCATTCTCAAAGCTTAACGCCTAATTAGGTCCTAGTACATAGGTAGTTTTCCTTGGGTACTTATTTTGTTAACAAAAACCTTCGCCAATAATCCGGAATTCTTTGTTCAGAATCAACCAACCGACAACAGCGATGATGACACTAGAAAAGGGATCACCAACTTATGGAATTATATTGTATTGTATTATACTTTCGTTGTATACAATACAACCTGGTGGGTTTATTGTCATGTGCCAATCTCTGCCAACCAATCAGAAAGATGTTTTAGAGGCCTGAAGTGAAAACCAGACTGGAATCATTTTTGTTAAATCTGGGTTCCAGTAAGATTTGAATCCGTAACCCCCTGGTTGGGAGATTTGGGAGAAAGCTTTGATAGATCGCTTTCGAGCTCCTAAACTTTCTATCTACAATATATTAAAGAAGAAACAACAGATAGACTAGACTTACTCGTATCTAGAGGATATACGAAACAAAGATCATTACCATATGATTTTGTTACAGTTTTGTCAATCGATAAAGTAAATAAAATCACTTAACTACAACGTGACGTAAAGAAATTCTCTGATTATAAACTTAGAAAAAAACCTTAAATCAAATTTAAATATGACAAGAAATAATCAAATGAATTATTCCAATAATCAATATATTTCCGATTTCGTCTTCATCCTTCAGACTTCGCCTACATCTCTTCAGTAAATCAGCCAATAATATTATCTTTATTTCGTAATGACCACCGATAATATTATCTTTATTTCGCAATGACCACCAATAATATTATATTTATTTCGTAATGACCACCAATTATATTATCTTTATTTCGCAATGACCACCAACAAATATCAATATTTATTTTATTTGAACCTGAAAAAGAAGGCAGTCTTATTCGAAAGTGGATGTTGACTTAAATAAAAATATGGTAATCTTTAATATTATAACCACTGTTAAACTCAAAGGAACTCAAATAATTCTTGACAACTTTATGTACATAAAAATATCCTCGTCGTTGCTGGTCTTCGTACTCGAGGTTCCTGTTGCCATTCCAATATTAATATATCTGGAAAGCAAGCTGGGCCATGGAGTTTGTTTTTTAAGTGATTGAGCCGTTGCACGCCAAAAACCGGCAACACTACTGTACTGGATCGACTCACCTGAAGGGAACCATTTGGAGCCCACTGGCAAGTTTTTTCCTTTTTTTTTTAAATAATAAGTATAACTGAAGTCATAAGTATTCTTATATCCTCGAATACTAGACGGAAAAAAATCCTGTCTTTCGAGAGCAGTACCACAGCGCGGGGTTCGAACGAGCGATCTTCCGCATGAAAGTACAGTGCGTTACAGCACAGTCATGCACTTCATAAGAATAAACGGGTGACTCTCAAACAACCATCATAAAAATTAATGTATCGATTATGTTTTAACATCAAAAATTCCATAAGCAAGTAACTTATTTTGCCTAAACCAAGATGATATAAATTGCGTTTTTTTACGTCGATATATGTGTATTTCATTCAATTTGGATAAAAAATCTCAGAGGGTCTATAAATGAGATAAAGTTCCTACACACAAAGCACATTCGTTTTTTATTGTTTAAAATACCGAAGACGCAATCATATTTTTTACAAAAATATTAAGGTTTATTTTAATTTACAAAAATGTGAATTGTAAATTTTTAGATAAAATTCTGTGACTCAAGTCGAATTAAGACTCCCCCAAATGTCTCAATCTAGACTAAATTTCCATTTGATTTTTTCTGCATTTATGGGTCTTAGTATCAGTACTTGGTAGTATGAACCGACTAGAAGCATTCGAAATATGGATGCACCGGAGAATGATACGGATACCCTGGACGAATATGGTCAGCAACACAAGGGTTCTTCAAAGAGCCAAAGTTGATAGAGAGTTGCTGACTTATATTAAAATTCGAAAGTAGCCTACTTGGGTAATGTACTCAGAGGAGTAAAGTACAAATTACTACACCTGATCATCCCAGGCAAAATAGAAGGCCGAAGAGGTGCTGGCAGCAGGCAAATCTCCTGGCTCCGCAATATACGTAATTGGACTGGCATAAGGGACGTTGGAGATCTTTTTCGGGCTACCGGGGACAAAGATGTTTACTCTCAGGTGATATTCAACGTGGAGGGGACCTGACATGACACTGGGAAGAAGAAGTATCAGAAGAAAAGATATTCATTTGTGTATATCAAGAATCATTAAAATTATTTTTCACCCAAAAATACGTGCATGATGAAATAGTTAGCACTTTGCACAATGACTTTTTTTTACATTACATTTGTTACAGGCTAAAACAAATAACATAAAGAAAAATAATTAAGATCCTAAATATAACATAATGAATAAAATGTGTCTTATATATTTCAGTGAAGTTACTCAGTTATATCTACAAAGTTTATAAAGGAATTCAATTTTCAATTTATCCACCGAAATATGGAAAATATCGATGTTGTAAAATTCATTCAACAGTGCCTTTCCATGTGTGAGTCGGTACGCTCTTTATGTGTACGGCAGCGAAAACAATCTTGCTAAGACTCAGTTTGTGAATAACGCAGCGTAAACCATCTTAATTCACGATGGCGTAAATAATTGTTTGGTACATCAATCAAAAGTTTGTCAACCAACAATGAGATTGTTTTTTTTCATATTAGCAATTTTTGTACATATAAATATCCAATTATTTTTTTAAAAAGGGTTCTCCACCCCTGGTGTTGACGGTTCTAAGGCTGAGGTAAGAGTATTATTTGCTGCTGAGTGACGTGAAGACCGGAAAAGTAAAAGTGCTTTAAAAGGTGAAGTCGAATGGAAAAGATAATCTGATCCTTTGAAGGAGTACTCTTTGATCTTTGGTGATCATTTTCGATTGTAGTCAAGACTCAAAACGTAGCAAACGTTGACTAACGCTGATCAAAGTGTTAACATTTTCCTAAAAATTATAAAGTTAACACAGATTTTTTCCTCTGGACATAGATTTTCATAAACTAAGAATTCTTATTTATAAATTTTTATTTCCTTTTAACTCGAACAAGACACAATCAAAATCTACTGATAATATAGTCCACAATAGTATTTTAGTACCAACTTTGATATAAGGAAGTAAAACGTGGACGTGAAAAAAGACTTAAAAGAATCTAATAAATTCTATAGAAATGCGTGCACTTGGGGTAACAATATACGACAGAATACGGAATGCAGTTATAAGGGATGAATATGTACTAAATACTAATATATTGAGTAAGATGAACAAGAGCACGCTGAGATGGTTTGGGTACGTGGAATGAATGAATGAATAAATAATAACAAAATAAAATATACGAGTACAGTGCAAATGTGAGTGGAAGGCTTGATAGAGGAAGATCAATAATATTTTATTTGAATCAAGTGAATGATGTTTTGAAAGAAGGAAAATTCAGAAGTAAGAGAAATCGTAGGAGCTGTATGTATGGGTAGGAGACGAAATATGTGTGTTGAAATAGAAAATCGTGTGCCCTGTCCCCTCTGTGATAGTACGAGTGTGCATTATATCATACTATATACAAAGTGTATTTCTTATTTTGTGCTGTGCTGATCGTGAAATACTCGTATATTAATGTATGTCTACAAAAAATCATAATTTTAACCTATTTCATACTTTTCATCTTTTGTTATATTTCCCGTAATCAAATTTTTGATAAAAATAGAAAAACTTAATGACGTGGATTTATTGCTTTAAAGCAATTCATTCCAATGAACCTGATTTTTTCATAATTATTGTTAAGAACGAATGCTGAATTGAAAGAAAATGTAGTGTTTAAGATGAAAAAAAAAAGAGTTTTGCCATAATAAGACTACGTAAATCTTAAAAGATCGTTCGATAATAGCGCCGAGTTAACCGCAAATGACGATGTGTAAAATGTGCAGTGTTATGTTGATATTCAAAGAAGCCTCTCATCGATCGAAAATAATGTCCATGTTCTTTAAAAACGTGGACTTTCCACGAAGATATGAAGGGTGTGATTGTTAATTATGCAAAATAATGTTGACAGAACGTTAATGTTCCTTCGTTGCCTAATTTTAAGCCATTGAAAACTGTTTTGAAACTCTTGACACATGGTCATACTTCCTTAGGTTAGGTGTAAATCGGATGTAAACGTTTTGGAGTCAACATTTGAAGTAAGTGACTTTACATTTGAAAACTTAGAAGATCTATGATATTTTTTGATAAACTTACCTTTTAAAATATAATTATTTGTCAAATAACTGTTTTCCTCCCTCTTAAGTAACTAAAATCCTTTATAAAAGGGAGAGTCCGACACCAGTATCTAAATTTAGATGTACTCGTATTCAAAAACTTGCTCCACTACGCGCTGCTTGTAGTGACATCTATGTAGCAAATATGAAAAAAGAATGGTCAATAATTCAAGAATCGATCAAGTATTATTTATTTGTCATGATCAAAAAGGAAAAAATCGAGCAATTATAATTGATAATAATTATTATTTATTTGTCACGATAAAAAGGAAAAAAATGAATGAGACATATTCAAGATTTGAACCCTAACACTCGGTGTAATCATTTCGTATTAATATAACGAAACATTACATTTGACAATTTGATAAATCTTAAATTGTTAAAAAAAATATTACATATATTCCTTAATGTTAAACTCTTGAAAATTTTCGTGGTTTGGTTGGTAAGATGACCTTAAGTGGTGGGCTGATTCTCGTTGGAACTTAGATTTTTAAAACTGATTCTAGTGGGGTTTTCACTTTGGATTGGCATTTGTCCATCCACCGAAAGAGTTGGTTGGAAGATATGGCTACATGAATTATATTATATATATGCCTACTACGCTGAAATGTGAACAAAGAAACTGCAACAAGTTGTTCAAATTTATTTTCTTAGTTAAATTTTATAATTCGTCTCCTTTGATAAATACTAACAAAATAAAATATACAGAGCAAATCTGAGTGGAAGGCGTGATAGAGGAGGATCAATAATAGTATAGTTGAATCAAGAGAATGATATTTTGGAAGAACGAAAATTATGAAGTAAGAGAAATCGTAGGAGGAGAGATGGACGTAGAAAACGACTAAAAAGAGCTTCATAAATTCTGTAAAAATACGTGCGCTTGGAAGAATACATGGAGGATAATAAACAACCGAATATATTATAGAATGAATAGATTAGGAATAAATAAAAAGTTAAAGCCGGTGTGTTGAATAAGATGAAGAAGAGCACTCTGAGGTAGTTTGGGCACGTGGAACGAATGAATGAAGAAAAACTAAGAAAACAAATATACAGTGCAAATGTGAATAAAAGGTGTGGTAGAGGAAGACCAAGAAGGGTATGGTTGGATCAAGTGAATGATTTTTTAAAAGAAAAAAGGTAAGGGGTAATAAAAATTGTAGTAGCTGTACGAGATGATGCATCGATGTAGATATAAGAAGCGAGATATGTGTGTTGAGATCGGAAAGTCTGACGCTTAGTCCTCTCTTGCTTACTCCAGCAGGAAAACGGCGTGATGATATGTATCAAATGGTCGAGAGATATATCTGTTAATTCAGCCTGCCCTTCTAGAAAAACGGTTTGCTTAGACTAAATCAAGATGGTCTCCTTTTTTTCTTATCCACAATATACCATTTAAAATTCATATCGTTCAAATAGTACCGTAGAGTACATACGAGTAGCAATGATATTTTATGCATATGGTATAGAGAAGCGCTTCCTAAGGTAAGACTTACGATGAAGTGATATAATTTCTTAATCCCACAATCTTCATATACGAGTATTTATCCTAAATTCTCAAATACTCAGCTTAAACATTCACATCCTTACACACTTTAATCCTAAGTTATCACACACACGATTCAAACCGCATTAAATCCCAACAAACACATCAATACCATATCCAACATCTTGTTACGTGAACTCAAATTCTTAAAACGATTTTAAATCGTGGAATTCACCAATTTGTTTATTCTTTAAAAATATTTTATGAAATATTTTTATTCATTTATTTTAAACATGACAAGAAATATGCATAATTTGCGAAAATCAACAGGTAATGTAATTTGGACAAACAATTTTAATGGATCTGGGTTTGTTGCCTTTTATTTGTCGTGTCCCCAGTAAACTAGGTTTTTGCCTGTATCTCACTGAGGGCATATAGCATGAAAAAGTAAATCGATACTTCTTTCCGATTTTTGATTATATAGTATAAAACCTCTTCGCACATTCTCATCAACCTGACAAACAGTCACTCTCAATTACATATGCATACATCACGCGAAATCAAACTCCTCACACTTCATCACTCCAGATATACCAAAACATTCATCCCAAAATATATCGCACATAATCATAAAAAAATATATAAAAATATAAACAAAAAACACTACACTCAACAGCTCACACAAACCTTTTCCACTAGTCATTCATCTTGCAAGCCCAAGTAATATATTTTCTATAATCGAAATGCTACAAAACTTTCTTAATAGAAATATGTGTAAACATCGAAAATCATCTCTTATTAGATGCTAATCAGCTGACGTCAAGTCTCAAGTGTCAACCGTTATTTACCTTTCGCATCCCCCAATCTTGTCTACTGATGCCTCACTTCGTCGAAATTCGTTTACAAAGACCCGTCAATCACCCCTCGCAACATCCCTGGAGCATAGTGTCCTCTTAAGCGTATCCTGGCAACCCCTATGCGGTCCTTTTAAAGGGATTGCATTAGAGACTAAAAACAAATTAATTATGCAGGGACCGAAGACTGCACTCAGGGCCGGTATGATGAGATGCAATTTAAAAAATATACAGGTATGAAAATTTTAAAAATGTTATTAATGAAAATATTTTTGAAGAATAATTTTATGCTTGAATTAGAACAAAATACTGGAAAACATTTTATTTTGCTGTCCATAAGAAATTACCATTTATTGATTCTGATAACAGTGGAAGCCATATACATTTTGCCTCCCTTACAAAATGTCAAAACTCTTCAAACGTACATTTGTATTTTGTATAATAGATAGAATCCGAAGTAAGATCTTTAATCATGGGTTTTATCATTTTATTTTTAATCATTCTTGAATGAAATTCAACTGTTCTTTTCCAAGAAATGTACCTAACCAAGAAACCACCGATAATTTCCAAACGACCAATTTCATTCGAGTTCACGTATCAAAATGATGAATTTGAAAACGGAAATATTTAGTTGGTTTAACATGGGTGTTGGATTCAATTTTGTAAATTATCTTTTTTTAAACATTCCTGCATACAAACGAGTTAGTTGTTTTTAAATATATGCAAATATTCACACTAAAACTTAAAATTATTCACACTTAAATAACATAATACATTAGACTTCGCGCAATCTCATAAAGTTTCACTAAATTCTATTTCATCTTCTTTAAACAACTGTAATTTGAGAAATGAGAACTTTTTCGTGAAAAATCGTTAAATCTACATAGATATATGATTCTTTTTATCTCTTTATAAAAAAATATGTTTTAAAAAATATGAATTTATTTGACACTATCAGTCCATCGGGATTTGTTCAATATTGCCATCCGCCCCTGGACCCGTTCATCCCTTATCGAAAGCCAGCCAACATGGGGATGATATCAGACGGGGGTAGATTTCGATGTTCGTAAACAATGCCCTGCCTCGGGCTATGTTTATTTGAGTGCTTTTAAAAGCTTAATTAAATATTTATTGACACTTAATACACTTCAAGTTTTTTTTATATTAACGCACAGGTCGTCAAGTTTTGTTTGTCCCCCAAAGTCAATTATTATAAAAGATGAAACTAAAAGTATACAAATTGCTATTTAAAATACTTAAAGTGCCATTTCCCGTAGTCTTCGTAGGGATGCTGCTTAAAGGGTACTATTAAAAGAAGATGACATAGAATTTAGTGAAACTTTATGAGATTGCGTGAAGAGCAATATATTATGTATTGTTTTTGTCTGGAATTAATGGAGAGCTAGAACGAAGTAGGCCGAGGAAAGATTAGACGTAGATAATTGTAGAAATTTCAACTCAGAGAAATGTAAGAAGTATAAGAAACAAGAGAGCATGTATAATAAAAGGTATGGATAGGGATCAGGTAAGAGCTGTGTGCATAGATATAAAGACACGATTATCTAAAATATTTTTCTACCCCAAAAGAGACATATCATGATGGTATGTATGTACATACCGATATTTGTTTATATCTAAAGTTGTATTCGTTTTCGTATGTGTATATACTGTTTTCGTATATGTATTAATTAATACTGTTTTCGTATATGTATTAATTAATACTGTTCTCGTATATTTATTAATTAATACTATTTTGTTTTCAATTGTGCACTTATTTAGCAATAATGAAAATAATATTTTTAATTATTTCTAAATAAAAATAATATTTTTTATTAATTAATCTCTGTATACCATATATAGTACTACTTAAGGCAAATATTAATATTTATATAAATAGGTTAAGTCACACAACGTATAAAGTTCAGCATAAGTATAAACTAGAGCGCAACATTTTATTGACCATAAGAAGACGTGAAAAGTCTGTCTTACCTACCCCGAAAGGGGACATATCTTGATTGTTGTATTTGTATGGATACATACAAACATATGTTAACTATCACGCAATTTCCCAGTCGAGGTAGGCAGAGAGAATAGAGCGCCAGATTTTCCTATCTTGACACATATCCTTCGCCTCTTCTCCATTCAGAAGAGTACCTCGTAGATCTTCCCATAAAATTGATAATTCTCTGACTTTCTACGTTTCTTTTTTTCTTAATATTATGCAATTTTTTTCTTAATATGATCCAACCATACGGTCTTCTTCTACCACGTATTCTTCTCATATTTGCATTATATATTTCTTTTATTAATCTTTTTTCATTCATTCATTCTACGTACCAAAACCATTTCAGTGTTCTTCATCTTACTGTATGTATGTACGAGTACAAGTAATAAACCCTGAAACTAAGAGTAACTTTATTTCTCCTTCAAAAGTTACATTTTTTATTCTAAAAAGTGACCTTACAAATTTCATAATTTCCCATTTATTGGCTAACATAAAATAAATAACGGTTGCCAATATTTGTACTGTTAAAAAGCATCTTTTTTTATACAAACAATTCACCATACTGAGTTTTCTATTAAAAGCGTGTTAAAATAAAATTACTTTAGCCAAATTAATTTTTTTGAGCACGTGGTTAATAATTACGTGATGTACATTTCATTCGTGATTGGTGCAGACATTAAAATTATAAAAAAAAAATATCAATCAACCAATGAAATTGACGATCCACGTCACCTAATTGATATGACAGATGGTTGCGGGTTTGATTCTCATCAGTTCCCATTTTCCAAAACCATGTTCCAGGCTGGTGTATATTCACAGCATTTGTAACATATTTCTTTTTGGTTGCAAGAGACTGCTACATAGCAATTAATCCACCAGGTTATACTGTTTCTGTCGAAATTGTAGTAAAATATAATTGAAGCTGTTCAACAAGTAAATTGTAGGGAAAAAATCATCATTTGCAACAGCTTAAAGTAATTTCTCGCTCCAAGGATACGAAATAGTAATAAAAAGACAGTATACGAGTATATAACACCGTTTAGAGAGCAGACTCCTCTCGAGGGCGTTCTAACTCGAGATTCGAAAACACTTTTACTGAGTGATTAAAAATATAACATAAAATAAATAAGTTGAATGTAATAGGAAGGTTGCCATTAAATTGGGTTCTTTCCCGCATTTGACCATAAAAATATATTTGGCAAGAAAACTACAAAAAACTTACCAAGGGAAGACGACTTTAAAGAATCTTTGTAGATCTTCCGAAATTTGACTTTAATGACTTTACGTGGAGTGTAGTGTTCATACATATTCCTAAATTTTTACAAAACTTCTAAAAAAGGGTTGATTTAAGTATTTCCTAAAGCTCCAACCATATATTTCATTTTGAGGTAAACAAACTCGATCCAATTGAAATATGATTTGAGAAATCGAACGTTAACCAAAAAATAAAGACCATTAATTTATGATCTTATTTTTTTAAATTTGAAAGTGAATTCAAAGAATTAACTCGCCGGTTATCTTGAAAAAAACTATTGAATATACTTTGGTATTTTAAAAATACAAACCTCTTTTTTAGGAACTGGCCTTTAAACCTCTTAATCTAGTCCTGTTGTATCTCCCAGCCGAGAATGAAGGCACACGCTTGAGAGAATCCTGAAGATAAACATTAGGGAGAAAAGGGTACGTCTAAGGCCGGGTACAACGCGAGGAGGAGGCGAGGCAACTCTCTCGCATATGGTAATGTGCAGTGGAAGGAGCTCATCTTAACATTATATACGATAATGGGCCTTTGTCTACGCATGAAACTAAATTTTGTCACACTTAATGGACCTACACAGGGTGATTGGTGTTCGAAGGAGGTGTTAAAGGGGAAAGATTCAAGGAAAAAAGTTGAAAAATGATAAGTTCCAGCATTGCTTTTTAACAAATACAATGCTCTCGTTGGTAAAACGCCTGTCTTCGGACCGGGGGGTTACTGGTTTAATTTCAGTAGGTATCATTTATTTAAAATAGATTCGAATCAGGTTCCACTCAAAGCATATTTAATTGAAAAAGATAACCAAAATGGAAATGAATCTGTGTAACGAAAAACTCTCTTATAAACGGATAAATTTAAGACATCCAGAGGCAGTGGTTTTTAAAAATTGCATTGAGGTTTTGTTAACTGACCTAGTGGACTTACCATACTCGATAATAATAGTCAGGTGGCAAGTAGAATAGATATTCATTATTGCCCGTTTTCATTCTTTAATTTAAAAATAATCTTATTAATATATTCCTTAATCTTATTGCACTTAAGTTATCGTACGAGGGTTGCTACTTGAGTTTTGAGATATGGTAAAACCAGTGTAGATACGTCAAATCTGACATCAGCATCGTAAAGTTTGACGTTTTTAATGGTATACATGCTCAGAAAGTTTTGTCATACGAGTGCTATGTGTTGTTTAGAGTGACTTGAAAAATTCATCTCGGCCAAAAATGGAATTAAATCGTGAACATTTTCGTTCAGTGATTTTTTATGATTTTCGACGTGGACTAACTCAATAACAGTGTGCCGATCAACTCGCTTCGACTTTTGGTAATGAAGCACCATCTCGGGCCACTGTGTTTCGCTGGTTTTCCGAATTCAATCATGTTCGTAGTTTGCTCCAGGACGAATTTCGTGAAGGTTGTCCAAAATCGGTTGTTGTGCCAGAAAACATCGATGCTGTGCTTGAACTGATATTGCAAGATCGTCATTTGACTTATCGTGAGATTGAGGCATGTTTGGGCATTAGTTCTATTTCCGTATATTCAATATTGCGTGAACATTTGGCTGTCAAAAAGATTTGTTCGCGTTGGATGCCGCATAATTTGACAATCACTCAAAAAACGGCTCGAGTCGATTGGTCGAAAGAAATGTTGAAAAAAATCGATCGCGTTGCTTCAAAAGACGTCTATAAAATTATGACAGGCGACAAATCATGGATATATGCATATAAGCCAGAAACTAAACAGCAGTCGACTGTATGAGTCTTTCAAAACGAGCCAAATCCAACAAAAGTTGTTCGCGCACGAAGCACTTCGAAGCAAATGGTGGCTTGTTTCTTCGGTATAAATGATCATGTCGCAACAGTGCCTTTAGTGGAACGTTGTACGGTCAATTCTAAATGGCACACCACCATTTGTTTGCCAGAAGTATTCGGAGAAATGAGGAAAACCAACCGCCGAAGACGGATCATTCTCCACCACGACCATGCGAGCTTCACACATCGGCTCAAATAAGTGATTTTTTGAGCACTCAAAACATCGAATTGATGAGTCATCCGCCGTGCAACCCTGATTTGGCACCCAATGACTTATTTTTATTCCCGAACATCAAAAATATTGTAAATTGCAAGGTCAGCGTTTTTCGACGCCTGAAGAAGCGGTTGATGCGTTCAAAACGCATGTTTTGAAGTTACCTCATTCAGAGTGGAAAAAGTGCTTCGAAAATTGGTTCAAACGCATGCAAAAGTGTATTGATCTTTATGGAGAGTATTTTGAAAAACAATAAAGCCATTTTCGATGATAAATATTTATTTTACTTGTCTATCTCAAAACTTAAGTAGCAACCCTCGTATATTATAGTATCGCTTATGAACTTCATGTTATGCTCAATAATAAAACCACATTTTTCTTATTTCAAATCTTTGTACGCATAATCCATTAGTCCACTTATTATGACGAGAGCTGAACATTATAACAAAAACTCTTGTCACAAAAAAATGTTAATTTGTTTATTTAACATAGTAATATTGCAGAAACCTACGAGACGGGGTCATTTAATTACACTGAGTCAATAATAAATATGAAATAATGTATGCAAATTAATCCAATCCTGAAACGAAAACACCTGAAAATTTAATATGACACGTAAAATTGGCTTTGTGTCAAAGCTAACTATTAGATAATTTGTATCATATAGTTTATTTTATTAACTATAGCACAGGACTGCGATGATGATTTTAATTTTGTCTCCTTTTTATGTATTTTTGTGTGCTGAAATAAAAATTGACACCTAAAACGTCATATCACGTACCGGTTTTTTTTTTTTCACCAAATTAAATTCGATTTTCGCATATTATTTATATATGAAGTATAGAATTTACTAGTTTACAGTTTTTATAAGCCAATGGTTTCAGTAGTAATGTTTAGGGACACCAATTGTAATCTGAAAGTTCTTATTATAAATGTATTAAGAATTGTCCAAACACATTTTATTTGACCACTTTTCCCTATTAAATTCAATATAACTTCATTAATTTAACTGAAACAGCCAATATGAGTTGTGGAAAGTGGTTTTCAAGATATATTTAACACTTCCTCTTCCACTCTCAGCATGGACCATGTGGAAGCAACAATTTGGTCCTATGACGATTAAGGACGCAAAATATTCAACTTTGCGTTTCTAGAAACCAGAAATATATTAAAAGGTTGGCATGTAAAAATGTATCACGATACTATCCCTCATGATCGAGTATAATTATTAGCCATCTTGTAAATGAAAGATACCTATGTGTATATTAGTATATTGTATGCAAGCTATTGCGTAATCCAAGATGTTCAGCGGGTTAAATCTAATATAGTCTTTTGTTAAACAGGTTTTATATACAATAGCACTGTTTTTGTGTTGCTTCAAAGTGTCATAAGTAGGTATACATGATACACAGCATATAAACATAGGTATATGTAAAACAGTCTAAGAGTAAAATAAGTCCTGAAGAGAATCTGTATGGAATGGAACATATGACGTCTGCTGGCTAAACGTGAATGCTTACTGTTAGGCCGTGGCCACACCAAAGTGCTTCGCTCGATTTTACGTAACTCATATACTAGGTGACTTCATGCCTGGCCACACCAAAGTGCTACACACAAAATCATTTGACAGTTGGCAGCGGTTGACTCAACACACGAGTCACTTTTAAAATTAACCAATTTCATTACAACTTACCTTATCTTTATTTACTTCCTGTGCAACTTCATTCCAAAGTGATTTTATTACAGGCACATTTTTGTATAATTCGCTCGATGGTTTCCACAAAGGCTCCCTTTTATACAGAGCTGTTTTGTAAAATCACGGTGACACAATAAAATTAACCAACACGTCTGTTCGATAGGAGATTCACACCGGTGTGTGCATCTGAGAGTCACGTAAAATCCAGCGAAGCACTTTGGTGTGGCCACGGTCTTAGACCACGGCCAATGACTTTAAAAATATTCCAATAGAATAACCAACCAGATATGTGTTAAAGAGGCGTTGGGTGTAAACCAGACTAAAATTCTTTTTTTTTATGTCCAAGCAGGACTCAAACCTGGTACCTTACCAACTAGGCCACGGAGGTCATCGCTCTCATAGATGCCATTAAATGAATTCAGGGGAAATTATGTCTGAAAGTCACAACGTCAAGAAAGAACAGAAAGTATGTTGGTTAAAGTATCGGTGATACCGCATCTGATGTTTGAATATATGTCTTATAATAATAAATTAACAATTTATACAGCGCTTTTTAGATAATGGACTCCTCAAGGGCGCTGTAACTTGGAAATCTAGCCCACTCTTATTGACAGATACATTTTTTTTTTCATTAAGTTGAATTTGACATAAGGACTGAAGGTGGTGACTGTGGTCATTACATGAAGCACTTCCCCGTATTTACATTTACAAAAGAAAAAATACATAACAATAATGAAGCAGGATTAAAAATCTTCTAAGGCTGTCAAACAACAACCAAGGGGTCATTTTAAAGATCTCTGGTAAACTGCCGAAATTATAAAATAAAAATTTGGTCAAAATTATTTTCGTGTTTATTTTAATGCCTCACCATGTTTATTATTAACTTTAAATATATGCAATTGGAGTGTTAATTATCTAATAAGGCGAATTAAATTCGATTTAATTTTGTAAGTCGACAAAAATTACATAATATCTTATAATAAATTCATAAAACATTGTAATAAAAGCGCCCTTGTGTCAAATACATCCATAAATTCGAGTAAATGTAACATTTAGCAAATATTAAGGATAATCCTGAATACTTGAGCTTCATATCCATTGTATTTTATGTTAGTTATTCATCCTTCATATATCCATTTAATATGATGGAGTCTCGTCTTTGGGATCTTATCCCTGAAGATTTGATCCTTGGGTTAGCATTATATTGAGTGGGTGGAAAAATTACATGCCAAAAATAATATCTCATTTTTATTTTATCACTAAAGAGAAGGATATTCTTTCCTTTTTATTTAATTGGTTTGAAGGAAGGCTGAAAAAGTTACGTCTTTTTTTTTATTTTTAACATTCTTCCAAGAAAATTATATTGTTTTGAACATCTCTCAAATATTTTTGTTCTAACTTTCATTGACAGTTTGTTTTTATGATGAATTAAAACGGCATTTCAAATACAGTTTTGTTAATACTCGTATATTTGAGTTTTTATCATTTTTGTTTTTGTCTTTTATATTTACTTTTGTTTTTTCTTCAATTTATATGCTTTTGTATCATATTTTTATCTTCATTATCATTTTGTTTAATAAAAGAAGAGTCGAATGAATAGCTTCAGAGTTTTTTTATAGCGTTTCTAAATTTTTATAAGACTTTGTGTTTTAAATATTCACGGGGTAAACTATTTACTACTCCTGTAAACAATTTTTTTATGAATTTCCTAAATAAAAAAAACCTCATTAAATACAACAACACCACCATGGCACATCAACTAAGAGCTGAATGTCTTCGTGACCTTAATTTATTTAACACAATATCAGGATGTAGATTAAAATAAATTATTTCAATTTTATAATGAAATTATTATAGTGCACGTATAATTTTATTAACAAAAGTGAAAATAGTGCGGCGTATATTATTGCAAATCAGAACTATCAAAATTATTTCACATAGTGTTATTTGAGCGAACTTTTTATTTAACTTTACATTTTTGTATTCACTTCGGATTAAATTCAGAGCATTCCGAATAGATATGTGTAAATATTGTTATAATAATGCATAAATATTAAGAACAAATAAAGGGTTCAATTTGGAAACATCATATTTTGTACTGTTGTTAATTTATGTTAAGATAAGTTATTTTTCGTACATGTATTTGTAAACGTATGTTCTTTGGTGAAGATAGAAATTATATTTTTTTAATTACTCGTAGATAAATAAAAATCATATTTTCCCATTAAATCATATACATGTGTCAATCTCCTCCAATCAACCGAATTGACGTTGAATATTTTTAATGTGTTCTGGGTCGTAGTTGTTTCAAGACTTAAAGATAGTTAATGAGATAGTTTTGGCTTGTGGAACGGATAAATGAAGATAGATTACCAAAAGTGAACATGTAAGTGGAAGGTGTGATAGAAAAAGACCAAAAAATGTATGGTTGAGCCAAGGAAATGGAGTTTTGAAAGAAGAAAAAGTAAGAAGTAAGATAAATCGTAGAAACAGTAGGAAAAGGTGTACGGATGTAGAAAACCCAAAATATGTATGTCCAGATAAAAAAGCCAAGCGCTCTGTCTTCTTTGCCTAAACAGCAAGGAAACAACGTGATGGTGTATATATGTAAAGAGAGTTAATAGTTTTATAAATTACACTTAAGATCCCGGTGGGTGTTATGCTATCGGTATATATTCAACAATTAACAAAACTGTAAGGTTTAAAACTTCCTTTCCCGTGTTATTATGATAACATTTTACCTCTTTTCCCTTTTTATTCGTTTCTTTATTTTACTTAAGATAGAGTGCTTAGAATTATTCCAGGCCTTGACTGAGTACCGTCATGAATAAAAGGGTTCAGGCGGATTGAAGAAATTCACTTTCTATTTCCCAGCAAGCCTTAATAACCAGCTCCAAATAATCTAAGATCCTACTGATTGTCATTGGGTAGCTACGTTTGATGCGTCAAAATAATTTTGTCATTAAAATGGTATTTAATGATTGGCTGGAAAGTAGACTACTCAACAGACCAATCGAAAGCTTCCAAGGTAATGTGTTTGCTGACTTGGAAAGAGAAAACATCCCGGAATATAAAGCTTCTAAAGAGTTGTAGTCACTTCGTTAAGTTAGGCAAGTATTTCACAGTTTGCCAACGTACGTACTTGAAATACTACCGCAAGTAAATAAACAACAACATTCGTACACGTATAGTAAGTACGAGTATTACTAACAAACGAACTCTTCGATCAGACTGAGGCCTGTTTTTTTAGTGACGTCAGGAATTGAACACGAAACTCCCAGTTCGAGACAAGTGTCTTGCCAACTAGACCACGTCGTCAACGACCTAGTTGATAGAACCTTTGATAACAAAAATTTGTCTAATTAAGTATATTTTCTTCACAATATTTATATACAGCGTGGAGAATTGGATGCTGAGAGCAAGCTAGAAACATAAAATAGATGCATTTGAAATGTGGTGCTGAAGATAGGATGTTACGAATTCCATGGACGACAAGGCCTCCATTTTCGAACAACTAAGAGTCGTCGACAGATTAACAATATGCCAACGAGGGGTTCTCCGATTATTTGGTTACATTGTTCGTGTCCAAGAAAACAGTTTGAAGAGGCTTGTGGTTACTGGAAGCATGGAAAGACGACGCACAAGAGGAAGAGCTAATAAGATACGCAACAGAACTACCCTTAATAACTGCTCTTCGGAATGCGAAGTGCAGGGATGGACGGAAAGCAGTCATCGAGGAACATAATTCTAGTAGCAATGCTAAGTCATGATTTACACGACAGGGTGGATGTCTATCACATCAGATCAGAAGTACTAATATGTGGAAAAACCCATGACTCGCCCAAATTTCCAACGAAGAAAGTCGGTCCATAACATAGTTTGGAAAAGTGTTGGATCGGCAAAAGAATACATATCATTTAAAAAAAAGGATTGATGAATTAACTTTTGAACCAACCGTTACATATTCACTGTATTCTTCTTTGATAATGCGTGGGTTGTTCAAGAAAATAATGCTAAAGAGAAGTAAACACGGATGCATTGTCTCTAGTCCAAGGGGATAGATTTTCTCGAGTACTCCGTGTACAGAAATAACCTGCTTCTTGTATATCTTGCATCCTGCAGCACAAATATTGTATCACATACTCCAGCATACCCTATTTTTGTGGATCACCGATATTTATTCTTTATTCTCGCTCTCAATGCGGAAAATGTACAAGAATATTTATCTGGACGACGTTGAATATATTTATACAAGTATAAGAAATAACAGGAATACCTTGGGAAATACACAAACATGAAACGAAGGTTTCGGTTCTTGCTTAGACAATATTATCTTAAGATATTTTTGTATGAATAATAAAAAAATGTGTCCTCGTTATTTTTATTATATCGAGTGAAATTTCCTTTTTTTTTTCAAAATGTGCAAACGAAACTTAAATATGGCAAAAAAGTTATGAATGTTAGATAATTATGTTATGTTAGAAAGTATAGTACGCAGAATGTGTTGAAAAAACATGTGTTGTATTACACTTTCGTTTTATACAATACAACCTTACGAACGTATTTCTATATGACGGTATCTTCCAACCAAGCAGAATGAACGACGGCCTCCGTGACCTAGTTGGGAAGACGCATGTCTTCCAGCCCGGGGTTTGCGAGTTCGATTCCCGTTGGAACCCAGATTTTTTTGAAAAAGGATTCAAATCTGGTTTTCACTCAACGCTTCTAAAAAATATTTCTGGTTGGTTGGAGGATATCGCTACCTGGTAATTAGCCCGCCAGTGGTACAGTATATATATAGCGAAAGTGAAATACAATACAAAAGAATTTCTAAAGGTCTTAAGTGAAGCAGAACTAAAATCATATCTACTCTTTCAAAAAAAAAAAAGTGTTTTATATTTGCAAGAAAAATCCAACCACAAGGCGAAATACAACTATTGGTTTGGGCATGGCATCTTCGTCTTACTCATTCCCATTACCCTTCTCCAGATTTTATCTGTTGAAAAGATCTGTCATCCCTTCTATAATATTCAAATATTTTTTTAAATATATTTTTCAAATCAACCCACATTCTCTGTACTCAAAAGATCGAAAAATGTTTATTCAATTTTTCACATTTAAAAAAAAACACTTTGTTTCATCTATTATCGCCTTTACGTTTCTCACGGAAATATTAAGCAAACGAAAAAAAAACTTCTTTTTTTTTTTCATTTCATTATAAATTGATTTTAACAAAATTTATAACGAATTCTCTAATTTATCGATTCATTAAACAAATCACATATCAATTACATCAATGGAAATATCTTTTTTACTAACCACAACACTAATTTATAATTTAAATCGTTTTAAATTAAAGACAAAATGTCGAGTTCAAGTACATTACAATTTTAAAAAAACTTTACTTTCATGCTTAATTAACATATATTTTTAAAATTACATTAATATGACAACAAACAATTCAATTAAAATCACAAAGCAAGTTTAATAACTAACTCAAATCCTTCAAATTAGGATGCTTTTGTATTCAAAACTAGAGGATTCTCCTCGATTAGTTCAGTGAAATACTCTTAAACTTCTCCAGGGTTCTAATTCCTCAATAGTCAGCTTTTAAGCGAGAGACACCAGCAGACTGCAAGTCCGTAGTTTAATTCTAATCTATTATACTTGCGCTCCCTGAGATTGGGTTTCGGAAGGGAATCTAACATAATCATAGTCATCAACAACTTTAGATACAATCCTTTAGAACCAGACACAATGGATGTTCTAGTTTCATGTTTTCTATTCTTCTTTTATCTTGTTTTCTTAAGTTCTTTGTTTTGTATTTTATTATACGCTCAAAGTCGTTTTTTTTGTCGGTGTAATTAGAAAAAAAAAAGATTATTTTATAATTTTCTTGTTTGATTGTATTTTTAGACATTCGTACTTACGGAATTCAAAATATACAAAAATAAGAGGTATAATGAATTATCAAAGGCTTTAAATTATTATATGCAACAAATGTTGTATGAGAAAAAATATTTCAAGGATAAAAGCGTCTGATGAGCAATCGTTAAACATGTTGTGGATGTGGTTTTTGGGATTTTGATACGGCTGAATTGTATATGTGATAACTTGGGATGTGAGCGCCGAGCGTGAATATTTCAGCTGAGTGTTT